>VDFB02281492.1:154032990-154065310 GCA_007258455.2 Sequoia sempervirens
AATTTTTAAATTATTTAATTAATTCATTGCTTAAATTTTGTTTTGTCTTGATCAATTATATAAAATTAATTGCATTGCTAACACCCCCTTTCTTCAATAATTAAATAAATTACTATTTATTTAATTATTTTCCTATCATCATTTGTCTATAGTTAAATAATAATTATTAATTATTTACTTATTCATCTATCTCCCATTTCTCTATAATTAAATAATTGTCAAAATTATTTAATTGTCTAATGACACTTCTCTCCTCCATTAAATAATTAAATCAAATTGATTATTTAATATCTCATATCCATTTTCCCTATTTAATTAAATTGATTTCATAAATCAACTTAATTAAATGTCCATTTTTTCCCACTTGCCTTTTTCTCAAATAAATAATTTAAATAAATTATTTATGCCTCCACTTGTCAATAGATTCCTTCTCATGAATTAATTATTTTCAATTTTTAATTCCTCCATTTTCTTCCTCCACTATCTCATTTTCAAATCTCAATCGTCGATCATCTATGGGCTCTTTCTAATCTTGATCGTCCCTTTTCTAACCCTCATTCCTCTGTGTTGCATGTCCTCTCAACCATTGATCTTGGCATCTTTCTAGAAGCTCCATCTTGATCGTTCGTTTGAATGACTGTCTATAAAAGAAGCCTTCCTCCTCCATTTTTGATTTAACAACCACTTATCTCCAACTTTATTGCTTACAATTTATAGGTATTTGCACATTTCTACTACAAATCTAAGGGAATATTTACAAAAGAAGAATTAGGAGAGACAAGGGAAGTGATTCAACTTCAAACATGGGGAGTTCTTTCATTTGATTATTTTTTTTCCTCATGATTTGTTTGTATTCTCTTGTTTTAGATTGGGTTTTAGCTTAGAAGTGTCATTGTTGTCACTAAAATCTAGGCTCTATCATTTTTACCCATCTTACATTGGTGAACCTGACATGAAGACAAGTTTTTGCAGGATCCGTATGAATTTTCTTTTTGTTTTTGTAGGTTTTTGTATGGAACGAAAAACTGAGATGCATAACAATGCAATTGCGGAGAAATGACGCATCTGCTAAGAGAAAGGACGCAACTGCTAGGTGGGAAGTTGAATTTAAAAATACCGACACATTTGTGAAAAATAGAAACGCATCTGTGGGAGAGTTTAAGATTTGAAATCATGATGCAACTGATATACCATGATGCAACATAGTGACACAACTGCAGCCGAGCGACGCAATCACCTGATAGGTATAAATTTTTTCTATTTTCAATTTTCTTTAATTTTTTTTCTTTTGGGTTTTCAAGTAGATTAGGATTTTTGTGTTCTAAAAGTTTCTTTTCAGTGTGTGGCTTTGGATCTAAGGAGTTCTCAAAAAAAAAATTCTTTAGAAACAACAAAAAAATAAGCTTTCAATTTTTTTTATTTTAAGGCATAATCAATTTTTGTTTTGTTTTGTTTACTACAACTACAACTTGCATCAAGATCATAAGGGTTTAAAATGAACAAAAAAATGCATTCTCTCACTCATGGGTATTAAAATGAACATGTATCACACGTCATTAGCATAAAAAGTATCCAAGTGTCTTCAAATCATAAGTAAAGGTTAAAATTTACAAGTGTCTTTTATGTTTTGTGGTTTGCAAATTGTCATCGAATGTGTATGCTCTCCTCTCACGCCCCTTGGAGATCTTTAGGATCAATAAAATTTCTTTGGAACTTCTACAACCATCCCCACATTTGGATTTGTAATTAAAATGAACCTCATGCAAGTGTGAGGAAAAGGCGTTGTGTATGCTCTCTCCTTGCGCTTCGTGTGATTTGGGAGATCAGAAACAACATACTTCCTTACTATTGTGTACCTTTTTTTAGAGGGCTTGCCACCCCGCTTCGAAAGGTGGGAACGACCCAAGCGGTAACAAGCTAAAGCAAAGCTCTTTCAAACCTCTATATAAGAAAAGTGTTTGTGACAAAATTCATAAGTAACAGGTGTGGATGTGTCATACCGACAAGTGCCACCCTCAGTAGCCCCGTGAGCTACGTCAAAATCCTTTCTTAGGAAGGGATTGGGAGGCCTCTTGATTGACCATAATCTTGAGCTAATATTGCCACATGTATGGCCACCTTGAACAAATGCCCTTACTAAGAACCAATTTTTTTTAGTGGCCAAAAACCTTTTATACGCTCGTTGATCACAAGAGATTGAACCTTTGAAGCCACTCCACGTTCTCACTAAGCATGTGTAGAGACAAAAATTCCTCTTTGGGGAATGAGACTTGGTGAGCCTAAGAAGTGAGTGTCGTGTAAGGGGGAGCCAGTGCCACCAAGTCTCTAGCTGTCTACCTTGTTTAAGTGGCTGGAGAAATCCAAGTGGGTATATCAATCAGTGGTTTCCTTGCCAACCATAGGAATTGTGCATGTTGTCTATGAGTGTTTTATCTTGAAATCAAAATTTTTCACATCCAAAATCAGACCAAAATAAGTGTTTTTGACTATATTCTATGTTTTCCAAATAAAAATTCATCAAAATTAGTCAAAAACCCACTCAAAAATAGGTCAAAACCTTCAAAAGTGCAAAGTCAACATTCTGTGACTACAGGTGTTAAAAACATGCTTGCAACTAAAATTATATGTCGCAACTGCTCACTGGAAAACTGCAATTGATAACTTGAACCACATCTACAGAAATAGAGCCACAACTGACATTGTGAACCACACTTGATAAACAAAAACCCACAATTGGAAATGACGCATCTGAGAAAATAGTGCCGCAATAGCCTAATAATCTGAAATTCACAAAATCCTTATCCAAGAACTAATCAAATCATTTTTACAGTGACCCTGATTCCTAAACTAGAGACTTGTAGATCTTTACTAGTCCATTCCAACATTTCCATTTAGGATTACATTGCATCATAGGTTGCTTTTGTCACCCTTTTCCTTGGCATAATTAATCCTAGACCTTTACGCTGCACTTATCCTTTCAAAAATTTCAGACATAGGAAGATCAGTAAGTCTTTGGATAGTCCATGGTTTCTTATCTAAGTTGTCATTGACCTTCATCTTTCATTTTACCAACCTTTTTTACTATCCTCTTGGTCAAATTTGAGTCCCAAGCTTGTGTCCTAGCCTAGACTCAACCTTGTTAAAATTACCATCTTAATTATCACAAAGGTCAATGAAATTTGGGTTTGTTATCTTGGACCTACATTAGCTTGGTTACCATCCTTTGTCTTAAATTTTTAGGATTCATATCATCCCATTTGACCATAGTATCACTATCATCCTATCACTCCTTAATCTTAGACTTTGCACTTTGCATCCTTATATCCCAAAAATACAAAAACATAGCTTAATCACACCATTACCTTTGATCATATTATAATTATTTAGTCTCCTTGTCATTATTATTCATCATTAATTAGTCTACCTTTGGTATCCTTTGCATCGATTAGTTTTATCTAGTTTCATCATTATCCTTGCATACTCACCTTGCATCCTTATAACCAAAAATCCAAAAAACATAGTTTAGCTTCATTATCACCTTGCATTACCTTCCAACTTGCAAGTCTCATATGGTTGAAACAAGGTCATGAACCAAAAGAAAGGAAATTCATTTCTTAAGTGATCCCTTTCATGACGCCACCCTTGGGATAAATTCAAATCAATCCAACCCATAGAGAGAAACACCACAAAGAGACCCTACATTGGACAATCTAAGTCTAGATGAATTCAACAAGAAATTGACTCTTGAAGAAATTGAAAGAGCTTACTAGGACCCAAGGATTTTGAGCATGGTTGATCAACTCATTGGTTCCAACCCTAATAGATTCTTCAATTATTCTATGCACTAGCCAAAAAGGGTTCCAAACTACCTCAAGGCTTTGATGCCTCAACCATTGTAGAAAAAGATACCCAAAATCCATTTACATTTGGCATGCCATCTTCACAACAAATGTCAACTATGCCATATGGAACAAAAACACATATGGAAACAACTACCACACATATCCCTAGCATATCCACACTTGGAAAAAAAGTGACCCATGCTACTACACAAGGATACAATTTCACATTTGGAAGTTCATCAAATTCCATGGGTAAGATCTTTGCAAATCCTCTTTTTCAAAACACAAATCAAGGTCCTATATCACAAGGTCCCACACCCTTAATTCAAAATAAAAATCAAGGTCCTATACCTACACTTCAAAACACAAACCAAGGTCCTTCATTCCAATTTCAAAGTACACCCTCATCGAATCAAAATCAACGAAACAAATCTAGAAGGATTCACATTGTTCCACGAAGGGTGTCAAACCAAAACATTAGCCAAGGACTTATCCCATCATTTCAAAACATTAGCCAAGGACCTACCCCATCATTTCAAAACATTAATCAAGGACATACACCATCATTTCAAAATGCTAATCAAGGACCTACACCATCTTTCCAAAACACAAATTAAGGACCTACTTTTAAAATCCAAGGAATAAATCAAGGGCCTACACAAACATGACTTTTGGGACAAATCTAAATGCCAATTTTACTCCAAATCAAACCAACACAAATTCCATGTTTTCACATCAATACCAACAAGGAAACCAAGGTCCCATGCCACAAAATACCAATCCACCATATGAACTCAACACCAAAACCATCACACCAAATCAAACCAATGCAACACCATCTCTTGCAGATACTTTGATGTGACAAATACAAGCCATCCAAAAATAAATGACAAACATGCAATTGGGAACCAACAAGAAATCTTATTCCATGGAGGAATTATGCCCCTTTCCATTTGACAGAAATCTATACATGCCACCTTTCCCCCTCATTTCACAACACCACCTTTACCTAAGTACAAAGGGAAAGGGGATCCAGTAGAACACATTTCGAGAATTCAATATGTCATGTATGGAAGTCACATATGAACCCACCTATTTGACAAGACTAATCCCACAAAGTCTCACGGGGCCAACACTATATGTTTTTGCACGTCTTCCTCCAGGGATTAGAACATGGGGTGAACTAGCTGATAAATTCATTAACCACTTTACCTACAACGTTGAAAGTGATGTCACCCTTGCAACATTATGCACAGCCAAACAAGAAGAAGGGGAATCACTTACCTCATTCTACCAAAGATGGAAAAGTTTGGTTAACAAGTTCCCTTGTCACATTCCTGAGAAACAACTAGTCACCATGTTTGTTGAAAACCTTAACAATGAATTGATGAGTCGAATTCAAATCCTATGTTGCAATTTTTTTGATGAGATCCTTAAGAAAGGTGTCCTTATTGAAAAGGTTCTTGTCACAAAAGGATTGGTCAAAATACACAAAGAGACTCCAAAATCGAGTAATGACAAAGGTAGATACTGGTCTTGAAACAAGAATATCACAAATGATGGAGTTGTTGATGCCAAAGTGATAACCAAAGGTCCAATCATTCATCTCAAAGGTCCTTCCTCATAAAATACATCAAACACATCAAACACCCAAACATAAGTTCAAAACCAAACATTGAATGCAATCCAAAAAAATCAACAACATAGAGGTCCTCCACGTGCCGATAGAACATATACCCAATTGGGTGAACCTATTGAATCAGTCCTAAAAAAACTTTTGCAATCTAATGTCATCCAACTACTAGACATCAAAAATTATGAACCCTCATTGATC
Source organism: Sequoia sempervirens (assembly GCA_007258455.2). Classification (NCBI taxonomy): domain Eukaryota; kingdom Viridiplantae; phylum Streptophyta; class Pinopsida; order Cupressales; family Cupressaceae; genus Sequoia; species Sequoia sempervirens. The sequence goes on from VDFB02281492.1 coordinate 154,038,667, forward strand.
AAATCTGATAGGTGGAAGGAAGATGAATACTATGAATATCACCGCAGAAAAGGACACAAAACATCTAGATGTTAGACACTCAAAAATATCATTCAAGACCTTGTTGAAAATTGAACCATTTCGATAGGTGATTCACAAGGAAAAACCAATGCTAATAATACCATATTTAAAACTCCCTCGCAAGACCATGACAAAGGAAAAGCCTCCAGTCCAGGGAATGACAACAATGCCAATTATGTCGCTGTCAAACATGATTATAACACTCTTATCCTTAACATTAGACCCTTTGATGATTGAATTTCCACCATTACCATAAATAAGCCAAGTTTAGAATGTGAGGTCACCACTCGTAGAGCCAAGATAACTCTTCCAGGGCCTCCTTCTAATCCACAACCAAAAAGCTAGTATAATCTCCTAGATCAGCTAGGGAAGACTCCTACACATATTTCCATTCTAGAGCTCCTTCGGATATCACCACAACACAGAGCTATCCTTGATAAAGCCTTGCAAGAAGCATTCGTACCTACTAATCTAGATGTCAATGAATTTCAGGCCATGGTTGGATACCTAGCTATGCTACACCATGTCACCTTCTCTAAACAAGAGTTTTCCACACAAAAGTTTGACCATACTAATGCCTTACACCTTGAAGTCTGCTCTAATAAACATAATATCATATGAGTCCTTGTAGACGGTGGAGCAAGTCTAAACATTTTCTCACTAAAATTGGTGAAAGCATTGGGATACTCTGAGAATTGTATAGAACAAACCAAGAAAATTGTGATCAAATCTTATGATGATGCCGAGCATTCATCCGAAGGAGTAATTTCGCTTCCTATAACAATTGGTCCAGCAATACAAAACACAATGTTTCATGTCTTAGATTTGGATTTACACTACAACCTTCTCCTTGGTTGCCCATGGATTCATGCCATGAAGGCTATCCCATCCACCTACCACCAATGCCTCAAGTTTCCCCATAATGGAACTGAAATTACTATTCCTAGCAACCCAAATCCCTTTCAATATTGCACAAACCTAAGAGGAATTGTTGAACGTCAAGTGCCCATCAATCGAGAGGCCTCATCCTCCATCTCATCTACCACTCCATCTCACTACATTGATCCATCTTCCCTTGTCAAATCATCCACCCCATTCAGCACACCTTCCACACCCAAGATCCAGATTCAAGACAAAGGATGCGGAGAATACAACATGAAGATTCTCTTTGTTCATTGGAAAATTACCTAAATCGCCAAAGTCTTATGGAAAACCGCATCCTGTATAGCCCAAGGTCATCATTTGTAATCCCCCTACCACCTTCACTAAATGGGGGGAGCTAGCCAAAGAGTCTTTAGATGATCACATTCTCACATAGTTGTATAGAGAAGAGGAGGGCACTGAACCTAAGAAATTGCCAGTTGAACAGTATCCAAAAGGGTTCCTAATAATGAAATGAAAAGGATATGATGGACAAAGTGGCCTTGGCCTAAATAAACAAGGAATGTTGGAACCCTTACAACCTCCTAAATTACTAAAGCACCAAGGGTTGGGGTTTGTACCAGTAAAAGTGACTATCTAGGGTATTAGATTACCTTTGAGTGAGGTCGTTGATGCTTTAGATGAGATCGATACATCTGAGGAATCTTGGGACTTTGATGCCGATTCCAATGAGTATGAATGGAATTATTTATCCTCCACTATTGACATGGACCTTGATAAAATTTTTAGAGAACTTGGCGAGCCTCTTGTTGAAGAAACATTCAATCAAATCACTAACTCATTTGACTGCAAAATCCGACGAAAACTTCTGACAAAATATGTATAATTTGATGTATCGTCGGGTGCTTGTAAAATTTGATGTGTAATTTTCAATTTTTAAAAAGTTTATCCCTGACATTCATCGAAGTTTTGACGAACCTGGGTTTCGTCGAAATTTCGACAAACATGAAAAATAAGAAAAAAATAAAATTGTGGCACATAAAGAAAAGTGAGTTCGCTAATTTATTGCGACAGTATTTTGCTCTACTTGAGACAGTTTGTGGAGAACTAAGGATGATTTTCTTGGGAAAAATCAGAAAAAATTCAAGAAGATATCGCCAGGTTGAGGGTAGTCATTGTCTTTTTGCAGAATTCAACTGTGAAGTCAGATTTGTAGTTCCAGGTTTGAAAATCATATTTTAAAGCAATATCTCATCAAATTTCATTTTTAGAGGTTTAAGGTTTTGAGAATTTCATGTCCAGATTTTGTTGTGTGGAATCACCATAAGATCACAACCAAGGAACAAATTCTTATGACTGTAATTATGTGATCCATAACTCTATTGGTCATGTGGCACAGTTGTGCTATAACAAATACATGATGCATTCATGTGTGACCCAAGTTTAATGTGGCTATGTTGTGATAGAAATGGAGGAACTCATATAATGTAGTTAATTCAGGTTGTATAATGTAGGTGTCAATCATCATTGGGTGCATTCAGGTTGTCTCAAGTTTAACAGGTTACGTGCATTATAACATGATCCAAGAGTGATTACCTCTTGCTGCAATAAAGAGCCTATAACTCTAGTTGATATGCAAAGTGGTTGTGTTATATCAATTATGTCGTACATTCAAGCACAACCCATGTTTAATGGGCTATTCTAGAGAGTGATCAATATTTTCTAAATCTTATGAATGTTACTTAAAAGTGTATAGCTTAAACTACAAACCAAGTTTGTTACATACTTGAATGCAATCTTGGGTTACCGCAAACTATAATAATGTGATCTGCTAATAACCATTATGGAAAGTATTAAAGCAAGACCCATGCTATATATGATACATTTCCCTGATCAGGTTTACATACCTTAATGATCAAACACAAGCTTACCACACACTCTAGGATACATCCAAGATCATACCACAACTTTGTCAAGACAACTAATTTTCTGACAAAAGATTTAAGGTTATTTTTTAATACCAACAAAAGCATTGGTAAGAGCATGATTAGGGTACAAAACCTAGGCCTCCATAGAAACATAAACAATAACTCTAGCGGATTAGTGAGGTTGCAATACCAGAAAGATTGAGACATTGTAGCTAATAACAAAATCTTGCAATCTAAAGATTGTAGCCAATAACAAGCACACTATGTAGCTTAGTGACATTTGTAAATAAAATCTACGATAAGAAGAATGACAGTCATTTGAGATGTGACAGTCAAAAAGAGGCTGAGTAGTGACAAGATAATAAAGCTCAAACCTTGCATAGTAAAGTGGAGATTTTAACAGTGAGTTTTCTTACCCCCTTGCTGACCTTCAGGGTTTTTCAAATGCTTTTGGTAGTGTTAGACAAGGAAAATGCAATCAGGGAATGACTGTCCAAATGAAGTAACAGTGGTAATCATAGGTTCAATGTTTCTTCTTAGCCATTAATGTATTATGGAGGTAGTGGATTGCATGTTTGAGCAGTCTTTTGAGACTCATCAAAGATGGGAGAATAGTGAATAATACCTTGTGGACTGTGAAGTAGTGCCAATAAGGTTGAAGAATATTAAGATCTACAATACCATGAAACAATGAGTACCCTGTAGTAAGTAGGTAGTCTATAGGGCATAGTTTGATTTTATAGAAGGATGCTCATGAAAGTAATCTTCAAGTGATAGTGAGTGAGCTTTTTGAGATTGCAGCTGAGGGTGCAATACCTAGTCTTAAAGGAAGTTAGCAAAGCAATAAATGTGCAAGAAAATCAAATCATACACAACAAACAATTCACAATGTTATCTTGCATAATGCCTTGAGTTTGAAGACAAAAATCTCATTGTATCTTGATGAAAGTGGTGACCTTAATGGTCAATCACTGGCAACCATGATTTTAAAACATGCTATTGTGCTTATGGAGGCAACATTTTAAGCAAGGCAGTGAGTGGTGGTTTGGAACAATGGCGTATGAAGGACTTGCTTTATATGCATACTATGCAGTCTAGCTTAAGACAATGTTCTTAGAAGAGATTGAAGGTGGATTATGGAACTCAAGGGTTACCATGAAAAGGATTAAAGCAAAGACTGAGATCTATTTAAAAGCCACGGTTATGAAGATATTAAAGATGTCACATGCAAAACCCTAGTAGCTGGAGTAATGAATACAGTGCCAAAGAGGATAGTGTGCTGGGGCAGATTTAGGAGATCTCCACATTATCTAATTACAGGAAATACATCATTTATTTATTTTTTAATTAAAAGAAATCATTCTAAACCCTATATAGGATACATTGATACTTCAAAAGCCTCTGAAGGAATTTGAGATTATGCAAATATATGTCAAGTAAATACCTAGATTACAAATAGTAGAGGGAACAATGTAAGATTTGTTGAGCAGAGCATGAATGAGATAAGCAACAATGAATCCTATGCCTCCTTTCACACATCTCCTCACTGTGTCATTCTTTACTGAAACATTTCTCCATTTTGGCGGTCTATGCTTGAAAATAATGTTTTGACGAAGGTTTTAGATTATGTTTATTAAAATGAAAACTCCATTCTGGTGGGCTACGCCTGAAAATAAGATTTTGACAAAAGTTTTAGGGTATGTTTATTAAAGTTTTAGAGTATTTTGGCGGGCTATATTCTTGATTCCTTAAATGGTTTATTCAAATGGATTGTGACTAAATAAATGACTAACTATTTAGTTATTTTTATTTGTGTGACTAAATAATTTTTAATCAACAACCAAACTAGTAATTTATTTACTCATTTATAGCCGAGTTGCAAAAAATGAGCAGAATTTAGTCATTTTTAGTTGTTATGACTAAAAGTTTTAGTCACCTAGTCATTTATTTTCCAAATTCTACTAGTGTGTGCTTCCTTGTGCGATTAGGGCTCTCTTAATGTTGAGGGCCCTAGGGATAAGCTCGTCATAAGAAGTGACACAATGCATCTTTAACTAAAAGGATAAATCCGTATTGACATTAGCAATGGTGATTCCAACTTGTTGCTCCTTAGGAATGGGTCACTTGCTCTTACTAGCTCGCTACCTCCATCGTTGTAGGAAGTTTGCGATCAAGTTCAATATTTTTATTTTAGGAGTATAATGGTTGAAAATCATAGTAAAATCAAAATTTAATAAGTTTTGGAATTAGCATTTTAAAGTATTTTTTGGGGTCATTAACTTTAGACTATCTTCTCTTTTGTAGGGGTGGTTGCATGCAAAAAAAAATTGGTGTAAAATATCAGAATTATTAGATTTTGTTAGCTGTCTATGAATAAAAATGATTGGAGTGTGAGTTTGATATTTTTTGAAGATCTAAATAGTCAAGCTTGGTAAGGAAAAATCATGTCAGATAATATTAGTCCAAAACAAAATGAAGAGACACTTGATAGATTGTGGGCTAGATTGAAAAGAAAGAGTGATGGGAAATGTTATTGTCTTTGCAATAATTGCAAGGGCTTAAAGACGAGAATACTTTTAATCACAACAGCTAAGAAAAATTGTAGGCAACATGGTCACATTGAAGGGGGGCATGATTATCGTCCATTGGTAAGTTGTTCATTATATGTATTTATATTGATTGAATTTGTAAATGTTTATATCGTTTTAACATTATATATATATAAAATCACTTGATCATGATAATGTTTTATTTGTGTCTATCATTATTATAAAGGTGAGGCTCCCTAGGGCACATGATATGGATTATCATGGCCCAAAGAATGTGGTTTTGCCAGCAGACAAACATGGAGCCGTGAATATCGAAGATGAAGTTAATGATCCTATGGAAGAAGATGATCATGTGCCAGAAAAAATAGTTGAAGATGATGGTACAGATACATTGATCCATGACACATTTAGTGGCAGAGCTGATCATGATGATCGAGATGACTTTGATGATGTTCATGATTTACCTATACTTGAGAAGGCATACGAGCCCATTTATGAAGGCTCCCAAACAACTCTTCTCTCTGTTGTATTGTTGTTTTTGAACTTGAAGGTTATGAATGGTTTATCAAACATAGCAATCTCACGGATGTTAAGGTATGTCATATATGTCATTTTTTTTCATCTCTTTTAATTGTTGTTAGTTCATCACTAGTAAATAAAGGATGAAATATGTACCATTAATATTCTTTATATTAACAAATTATTTTTTTGTTGTAGATTGATTGGTGAATTTTGTTACCACCATCAAATATTTTACCTAGCTCATATCGATATTTATCTCGGCATTATGAAAGATATCAGAATGGGTATCAACAATAGATCATGTCCCAATGATCATATTATATATCATAAACAACATGAATTTGCAACGGAATGCCCGAGAATGTCATATCAGTAGATATCGAACAAAATCAACTAACAAAAAGGTGCCTCACAAGGTTCTTCGTGATATTCCCATTATTCCACGTATGCAACAATTATTTAGGTGCAAAATCTTAGCGCAATTTATGGATTACCATGCGGAATAGAAGTGGAGATGACATTCTTCAAATGCCTGCGGATGGTTCTGCATTTAGGGACATAGAGGAAAAATGGCCACACTTTAAAGAAGAACCTCGTAATCTCAGGATTTCATTGGGAGCGGATGGTGTCAATCTATTTGGAGAGCTAAGATCTATTTACTCAGTGTGGCTTGTTTTTGTTATCAACAATAACATTCCTCCATGGATGTCAATAAAGAGGGAGCACATAATATTGTCAATGATTGTTCGAGGTATTTGTTTACATCAATTTTCTTTAACATAGTAGCATCTTATTTGTCTTATTTGTTGCATAATGACTTATATTTTTTTCATTCAATAGTCATGTACATTAATTTATATATATTGCAGTAAAATGGTTATAATAATTATGTAATGTTTATGTTTTTTCAACTAGGTAAGTACCAAGTTAAAGATATGAATGTATATATCGAGCCTCTTATTGACAAATTACTAAAGTTATATGGAATGGCGTCACTATGTATGACATCTCTAGACTAATAGGACAAAGACAATTTTAATTCCACACAATGCTTGTATGGACAATTCATGATGCCCCATGGCTAACACATTTTTGTGGTATGTTATAACGTTCAACTGCACTTTAACAATATTTAATTTTATGAAGTAGATATCATGCATGTTTTTAAAATAATCTATTCATTATATATAATTATAAAAATTGACATATTTAATCCAATTATATATGATCTTGCAGGTCTTCAAACAAAGGAAAAATTTGCATGTCCAATTTGTGGTCCAAAGATGAAATCTCGTCATTCAACAAGTTTAGGAAAGCAGGTGTTTGATGAGTATAGACACTTCCTCCATAGAAATCATAAGTATCGAACTACTGAAAAACATATTCTCAATGGGAAAGAAGGGCTACATCAAAACCACGAAGAAGAATGACACCTGCATATATGGAAGTTGGAATATAATAGAATTAATAAATGAGGTTATACATGGATCAAATTGTTTATCTATCATATATGATTATGTTTGAATTTGTTTATGTTGTGTTGTGTGTTTACTCATGTTGTAATTATTATTGATTGTTGTTGTTAATTTGTTTAACTTATATGCTTCATGAGGTCGTCAGGGCGTGTGGCCTGGCTACGAGGGATGAAAAGTTGTCCAGGACAATTTGGTAGGTTGCCCTGCAGGCAACTAAAATTGTGCATTTGTTTGATACAATGCATATTAGAAGAATATATATGAAACATTATGGAAAATATTGGATGGAAGGCATGACAAAGAAAAAATTGTCAAAATTTGTAGTGACATTAGGGAAGCCAATCATGCAATGAAAATATCATTCAATTAAATGGCGATGAAGACCAAGTGTAAGTGCCCTTCCTTGGTTATTAGCAGACGTAGAAGCAATGCTACAAAATAAGTCAGCACAAAAATCAGTTCCACCGGAGTTCTTTGGAACATAAACAATATAATAACAAAGAAAGGTGAATTTAGGGATGAAAGCATGATTGGCATACCTTCATTAAGGTAATTAATGCGAGGTATATTATATAAACTTTAATATGAAAATGCATAGCACACTGATTGTATTATGTTTACTACTTTGGAAAAATAATAAAAAATCATTTATAATTGTTCTTGATCTACGTTCTACCTCTATCTCTCAGGACAACTTTGACAACAATGTCAAGCAAGTTATATATGATCTTCAAAAATACATGAGTTAAGTAGCGATATTTGTTCAATTCATTGTATACATCTTATAATTTCCATTTGTTTTACTTGTTATGTAATATACCGTATATTTTTGTTAAATCTCATTAATATATTTAGCCTTGAATCACTTGTGAATTAGGTAAATAGAAATCCATAAAAGAAGATATAAATTATTGGAGAAAAGTTCCTTGTGTCTAGTAGTAGTGAGAATGCAAAAAGTGTCTACCTTGACATTTTTCAATGCACAAGAACACTACCTCATACACCAAGTTGAGGAGATTGAATTGTGTGAACCTATACACACAAGGTCAATGTGGATGGTTGAGAGGCACTTGGAATTTTTGAAGGCTTTGGTTAGACAAAGAGCACATCCTGAGGGTTCTATGGTGGAGGGATATATGGTATAGAGACCATGGTGTACATTAGCGAATATCTTCCTAAGTTTGTAGCAAAGATCCATGTAGATTGCATTTGGGATCCCAACTCCATTAACAAATTTGAAGGGGAGTACCTTATGGGGAAAGGTAGATTGAGGAAAGTGAGAGGTAATTATAAGATGGTCATAGAGATTAATTGGAATACATTTTACATATGGTTTATATGTATATTGTACTTATTTAATTTTTAATCTTCAATATACATGAATTATAAATTAAGGTTGTATACTATGGTATTTAACTAATTATATGTCGTTTGTAAATTTCAAAAAAAATTTATACAGTTGGTTGAGAGTGGGATGCACTACATTTGTACATCGCAAACAATGTTGATTGGATGATGGTATGGATTGAACGATGTCAACAATTTGGTCACGCATTAACATGGGAATGTGTGGCTTCATTGGTTAAAGAAGCTCATCGTAATGGAGATTCCAATGTTACACAAAGGGAAATTGATTTAGCATATGGTTTAAGAGATAAAAAGGTACGTATAAATATTTTCAATTATATTGAGGTATATATATGTTGAGATTATTTTCTTTGCATACATTCAGCCAAGAATAGATATGTTTATCAACTAATGATATTGCAATAATTTTTACATGATTGACATATTGCAGGTGAAACACCACAAGGCTATGTGGTGTAATGGTCATAAATTTTGAATCAAAATGTTGGATGACATGAAGAAAACTTGTGATTATGGTATAACTGTAGTCTTTCATATGACTAATGTTTCATTTAGAAGCGACATACATCCAGAAGTCTTAGAAAATCGATACTATGGGATTTTGGATGATATACTTGAGTGTGACTTTAAGTCCTTCAGATTAATTATGTTCGTCGTCCTATGGTATAGGCTACGATTGAATGAAAATGATCCCAAGAGAACTGTTATTGAACATGATAATGGATTTACCATGGTTAATACAAGGTCAATCGAGCGAGCTGAAAATGAGTCCTATGTTCTTCCAAGCCAATGTGAGCAGGTATTTTACTCAGAGGTTCCAGGTAAAATGGGTTGGTCATTTGTTGTTAGACATGATCCAAGAGGAAGGCCGGTAAAGTATAATGTGGTGGAAGAAGAAGATACCGAAGAACTAGAAGATGATGTAGATGATGATTAGGATCAACAGTTAGTTGATGATATCACGGCGAAGATGTTGAAGAGGAGAACTGGGTGCATGATGATATAGGAGTTAATGTTCATGAAGATGTGTCTCCGTGGATGACATTATCAAAAATTGATACTCGATATTAATGATGATATGACCAATCCTTACAATGTCGATTTTGCATCGGTGATACAAATAAAGTTGGATGAAGAAGAAGACCAATGACATTGAAATATATGATTTATGCGATTATATTATCTATTTGATATTAATTTTTCGATAGAATTATATTTGACTTATGTGGTTACATAATTAATTCATGATGTTTTTAATTTTTATGCCATTACATAATTAATTTAATGATGTACTTTTTAATGTTTGAAAGGTCAAAAAATTAAAACATTTTAATAGTGATGTTAACAACCTTGAAATTAGTGTGTTTTGTGTTTCATGTGATCATAAAAGATTAAAAAGTCTGTTGTAGAGGTGGTTGTTCAATGGTTGACATGTAAAGGCCCTTTAAAAGTCATAAAGTGATCATTGTAATGGTTGTTGATGGTTGAGGGTTTAAAATACAAGCTCTTGACATTCAAAAATCAGTGTTTTTCTTCAAATTTTTTTTATTTTTCCTATTATGCAGCATTGTATCATCACATGCAGCCATATTTTGATGTGAAATAAATTCCAGTTGTGAAGATATGTGTTAGCTTTGATTTGAATCTAATTTGAGGTTTAAAAGGTGTTGATTTGAGTTAAGCTTCATTTCTTTGCTGTAGCTTTGGATTTACCCTATTTTTTGAGGGATTTTGTAGTCCAAACATATGATATAAAGGGGCTCTTTACTCTTTTTTTAATGCGTAGCTTGTGTGTAAAATTTACGGATCTTATTGTAATTGTAGGATGCATGAATAGAAATTAGATGAGAAATAAGAAAATTATAGTTGCACATCCTCAAAGTTTTGTGAAAAGAAAAGCATGTATGAAATGAGAGATACTTTCTAGCCCGATGCTTGTTTGCTTCTTCATTTTCTAGAAGAAGGATTTCAAGGCCACAAGTACGGGTTAGCAAGTTAGATATTTTTTGGTCAAGTCTAGGTAAAGTTGCAGAGCAAATTGTAAAGTTCAATGGTTTTAAGGAAAATGCAATTTAGGTTTTGAGTCATTCTGTAGTAGGTTTTGAATTCATGGGGATTTGATGTTTTATGACAGTACTGGCATTTGAATTGAAATTATTAATTCAAACTCATGTCTCTCCATTGTACATGCATATCTGAATTTTGAATAAGATAATCAAGGGTTGTCTCGTTCATCTCACTATTGTGGTGTGTATGATTTTTATTTTGGCTTTAATTCAAGGAATTAATTAAAATGCTTGAATGGGATTGTAGGTGGATATATTCTGTATAAGGATTTGATAAGTAGTATTAGGTTAGAATACATGTTGATGAAATTGTAAAGCAATGTTCTCAAGGATCTTATATGTTATGTGTTAAATCTATCATATACCCTTAGATGTTTATGAATTTGACTCCCTCAATGGATATATGGCATGGATCTAAGTTGTACAAATTTGTATGGCTCAATATTTTGTTTGTCTTTACCTAGCGCTTGCTACAAATTGTAAATCAATGACTATTTTACACTGTGGAATGTGTTGTAGTTATCTCATGCTCCAAATAGTTGATATTACTGATGAACAACCAATTCTATTCAGTATTATCCTATTATTCTATAGTTGTTAATGTTGTTTATGATAATGGTGTAGAGGTTGTAAAGGATCACCCTCTCGAAATGAAAGTTAAGGATCACCCATCCCGGTTGGTCAAAGGTCGTAGGAGCTAAATCTCTAGGTTGATAGAAAATCCTTAAACAATTGGTGAATGGGAAAAGATTGAAAGATTAGAATAGGAAATGAACAAAAAAATCGACAAAAGAATCGGGGCAAAATCGGCGTCAAAATCGGATCAAAATCGAGATCAATCAAAATCAAAGATCCAAATCCGTCAGGATTCCGTCAGGATCCGAGATCCAGTTCAGTTCAGTAAAATCAAAATCAATCAAAATCCAAAATTCAAATCAAATTCAGGATCAAGGATTCAGGTCAATCAAAGAAAATCAAAATCGATCAATCATCGAAAAATCAAAATCAAAATCAAAAAGCATCAAGGATCCGTCAAAAGTTCAAATCATCGAAATCATCATCGGAAAAAGAAAAAAATCGCGATCAGATTCAGGATTCAGGTTCAGATTCAGGTCCGAAATCGAAATCAAAAAATCAAAATCCAAAACATCAAAGGTCAAAATCCAAAAATCAAAATCAAATCATCAAAGTTCAAATTCGGTTCAGGTCCAGATCAGAGTCGAAAAGAGCATCAAGATCAATCCTCAAAAATCCGCGACAAATCCATCAAGTCCGTCAAGATCCGTCAAAGTTCGCGTTCCGTCATCAGGATTCAGTCGAGGTCAAAGGATCAGTCGGCTTTTCATAATCATTCCGAATCATCAAAAATTCAAATCGAAAAAACCGAAAGAAAATCGAAGAAAAGTTCAAAAATCAGATCAAAAAAGGGTCAGGATTCAAAAACATCATCAATCGAAAAATCGTCAAATCATCAGTCCGAAATAAAAGACAAATCAAATCATCAGAAATCAAATCAAAAATCAAAATCAAAGGATTCAGTCCGTTCAGTTCAGGGTCAAACAAAAATCATAATGAAAAAAGGCAAAATATCAAATCAAAATCCGCAAAATCAATCATCATCAAAATCAGTGAGAAATGAGATTCCTCAGAGGAGAGAGGGAGATGGTTTAGACATTCTTCTCTTCAGGTGCTGCTAGACCAAGGCGGGTATACCTATATGAATGAGGTAGACTTGGTTTGTGTTTATTTCCTAAAATAATTAATCCACAATGGAAAATGGGAGTGGATAAATGAATTTTATTTTGGTATAGATTGTATAGCAATATCAAGGCTAAAACTTAATATGTTCAATTTAATAGATGTAAAAATGAGTGAAACCTAAATGGTGAAAATGTATAGACTAGTGCCTTATTGGGTATGCGGAGTCAAATGAGATCTAAAATGAGTAACTTCTTTCTGGTAGATACTCTAATTGTTTGGCAAATAAATTTGAGTTTATAACTTGTATAAACATGCAAGAATATGATTACCAAGTTCTTCTTAATGATCCAAATGAGATTCCCTAATTACTATGATCAACTAAAAGGATTTAATCTTTTCTTGAAAGAACCAATTAATCAACCATACATATACAACAAGTGTGCACCGATAAACTGAATATAAGCTTGTTATATCAATTTAAATAGCTAGAAAACATCAACCTTGGAGAAAACTTCAGTAATACTTTCAATTAACACAACAAACAATTGATACCAGAAATAAGCCACCACATTAAACGATTTTCATTGATATCTCCATAGTTTCAAACATGCATCATAGTCTCATAATTGCAAAACATTGTAATCTACTGTATCTTTCTCCTATTTGATATTCACTATTTGCTACCAAAAATGGATATTTATACATCAACTACTCGAAAGGACACGTCCTTTCAGAAATGTCTTATGTTAAAACAACAAATAATTAAAAAGAAGTAATTAGGCTCTGTTAAGCCACAAATGAATCTTCGACAAGTGGTCCAAGTAGTCTCGACGCTCATGTGTATCTACATCTCCCAATGCATTCCAGATCACGATCTCCATTTTCACCATCTTTTCATTCTGTTTGCATGCTTCATCTAGTGTTGTATCTTTCACGGTAGCTGTCTTCATAATTTTTTGCAATATTGATTCACTTTCACCTTTCTACCTAGTCATTTCTTTTAATTTTCCTCTATCATCGAAGAATGCAATCAATCCCTTTTTGGTGGCATCAATTAATTCCTACGCATCCCCTCGCAATTCTTCAAAGAAGTCTTTGTGCTTGTTCACAAGATGATTTGCAGCCTCAATTGCTACATTATCAAAAACATCCCTCTGGTTTATTTCTTGAAGCTTCTCCAGAATCCTACCATCTAGTCTTTCGTGTTCTCGCAATGCAACAAAATTATGTGAGTGTGTTCCCCAGAGCTTATTCAACCAAGTTGTTAGACTGGCTTGTATTTTCTTAATTACTGCTACAAGTGCATCATATTTCCCTTGAGAATATGCACTTGATCCTTCCCAATGATCTTTTTCTTGTGAACCTTCACCATGAGTGATTAGCTTGGTTGACTTCATTGTAACTCCTAAAAAATCTTTCAGGCAGTCATTTTCTCTCAACATCCTCTCATTATTCATCTTGTACATTTCTCTTTCCTTGATTAACATCTGTATTTGAGATTTGTTCAGTTTTGCTACATTGATTCCAATCTCTGCAGTTGCCACATGATCAGCCTCCCCAACCTTTAGATTCATAACATGCCTGAATGCTTTCTCAGTATCAATGACAACTGATTTCCTGTGAGGTAGATACAAGGCCCAAATCATCAATGACCCTTCATTTGGATTGTATTTTGACCCTCCATATACTTATGTCACCTTATTTGGGTTGAGCTTGTGTGTAGCATTACTATCCTTCAAAAAACTATCAAAGACTAATGCAGAATTGAGATCCAACCCTGGAAAGATCATAACACCAACATTTTCTAACATTCTCCTTCCCTTCTCAGGGGTCATACCCGCCATCTCTTTGTCCACACTCATCTTTAGGTCCTTCAATAGCTATTCCTCATTACTTGGTGTAACATTATCAACCATTTCTCTTATCTCTTTTCCTTTTTGTTTATACAAGAATGCTTTAAATTATGTTGAATTTATAAATTCATTATCTGATACAAATGACTTATACTCCACGTGCCTTGCATCTGTATCTATAATCTCTTCCACATTTAATTCCCTGGCAGGGTGGGTGTAGTCCTAAGTTCTCAATCTTGACATCTTATTGGATTGACCCTGTGGCACATTACCCTCAGATGCCTCTTCCCCAGAAGATAATAGCTTTGTATCTTGCAACCCTTGATTATATTTTTCTACCACCATTTATGCTTCTTCAGCTTCCAGGTTCCTGATCATATCATCAAACTGATAGGGTACATGTTGATATCCTCCAAAGTTTATCTTTTGTCTAGCAGAATTGATATACCCTTCTGGATCAAAAAACTTTCTAGGTGGTCCTCTTTTCATGTTGTATTGTAGTAGCTTATCAAGAATCAAGTTGCACCCTTCCTTCACCAATACAGTAAAATCACCAAAGCACAACGTACTGGGCATGAAATCTTGTTTTCCAAAGGAGCTCAAATTCATAACACTGGAAAAGTCCATCTGCCTAACAATTTCCAAGTATGCAATCCTGTCCAGGACTGTTTTAGGAAAAATGAATGGGGCATCTTCAAATCCGTAAACCCTAATCATGGTAGCATCATCCAAACAATACCAATCCCCCCAATTGTGATTAATTGGCCCATTGAAGTCCTTAGGCCTGAGAAACCTCTTTATCTCATCAGACAGAGAATAAGCACATGGATGATTATAGAATTTGAACAATGGTTTTATAAAATACTCCTCAAAGTGTATGAAACAAGAATTAGCAAACCTGCTATCCCAAACAATAGTCCATAATTGAATAGGTAATGACATACCTTCCTTATCAAATTGGGAAATTCTCATCTCCTGAGGCCACAACCCTAACTCCTGTCCAAAATACAACACTATGTGCATCAACAATGAATAATGCCTAAGATGTAAGATAGAGGCTCCACTTTTCACTGCCATCAACCTAGAATCAAGCCCCTTAAAATGTATGAGGCATAATCAAAAGGTCTAGAGTTATGATACTGAATAACTACTGAAATTATCATAGGCACGATTGACATATATTCTGGGACTTCCATTCCCAATACTTGGCCTACCGAGAAATAAGTATACTTCATATAGGGTTAAAAAAGATCAACATGGAAGGGGGGTCCATCACTATCCTCCAGTGGAACTGGTTTGCTGCCCTGTCTAATTCTGTGTAGTGGCAACCTCCAACCTTTATAAATTGTGTCCATCCTCCTGAATTCCCTTTCTAATTCTTCACATATGATTTTATCATTGCAAACCCCTTCCAATTTTAAAACCTCACCTATTGCATCTTCTGATATATGTATCAATGGTTTCCCAAATGGGTCACATATGGCTTTGAGTTTTGAATTATAATTAGTGGCCAACAATCTCACCAATTCAACATTGACAAATACATTAGGGTAGACCAACTTTCCCAGATTAAGCTTCCATGGATTACATACTAGTTCAAAACGATTTCTCCAATAGTAATGAAAAATAAAAAGTTCATAGCCTCTTATTGGTGTCCAAATATCTCCTATGAGCTTACGTTTGTCATCTAGTTTATCCACTTCTTCCCTAAGTTGTGTAGATCACCTGGATTTAGGTCCAAAGCCAGGTAATTAGTCGATAAGATCTTGGCTTAGCTTCTGCTCAATGCCCTCTAGCTCAATTTCGGTTTTCTACTTTTTCCCTCTAGACTGACTACTTTCCCCATGTTTTCTCCCCTTCAATTTTCCTGAACTAGTGGCTTCCATTCTTCAAAAATTGCAGAAGTCAAAACTAGAGAAGTCAAGGCGCAAAGAGCTTACTGTATTTTGCTTGAAACTTTTGAGTTGAAAAATGCCCTGGTTCTTCGTTTGTCCTTCTTCTTTCTCCGCTATCAATTTTGCAACAGTGTTTTCAATTGAATTTTCCTTAATTTATGAAGTTACTTATGCTTTGTGGCGCCATTAATGTTTTAGCTGAAACACGAGTGTAGCAGGTCTTTTATCGAAACTCTCACTGTCACATCATGTAATATTGTCAGCGAGACATTTTCAAATCATGGGCGATCCTTCTATTAGGGCTTCTACCAACATTCATTAAAACATTCGCTAAGACACCTTGTAGTTTCCCCGACATTTCGAGCCTCCCCGAGAGTTATTTTGATTCACTTGTATCTTTGCTATCGATAGATCATATATTGCTAAGATGTCTCATAGTTTCACTGGCATTATGAGTCTCCCTGAGAGTTATCCCTTCAATCTCAAGTATATCGCTATAACTCCCACCGATGCAAACATGTTGTTGTGACTTTGTAAGTCAAGCAGATGTTCCTCCGCTTACTTCGTATCTCACCGAGATATTTCCTTTGGTCTATTTTCTGATCGATGAGAGATAATTATTTTCTTGTCGATGGACAACACTCGGCATGACTCTCATATCTCTCTCCAATGAAACCAGTCTCGCCGATAATCAAAACGTATCACCAAGGCTTTACAAATGCAATCCTGTCGGTGTGACATAGGGGGTCGGCAGGACTCCATGAACTCATATCGACAAAATCCTCCTTCGCTTTATCGGAAAGACCAGATGGATGCTATGGGACTTCACTCCGACGACCCAAGTCTGACCGATATAGTTCTTTGTGCTTCGGTCGGTAAGACACATATGTGCTCGATATGACTCACCTCGATGACTGTTGTCTTACCGATAGGATCATTTTGTCATTGATACTATGAACTACATCATGCTGATATGAATCCTTAGATAAAATTATATCGGTAAGACATTCACGACCTCTTGCCGATGCACTGAAAAATATGTGTTAGTATAAAATAACTTATGGGTCGGGAAGACCTATATCATCTCATGTTGATATG
The DNA here is from genome assembly GCA_007258455.2 of Sequoia sempervirens. Taxonomy (NCBI): domain Eukaryota; kingdom Viridiplantae; phylum Streptophyta; class Pinopsida; order Cupressales; family Cupressaceae; genus Sequoia; species Sequoia sempervirens. Next base: position 154,056,064 of record VDFB02281492.1, read on the forward strand.
AATTTATATATTCAAATGCTTGGGGTTAGGTGAATTTTATGGGACCAAATGGTAAATACTGACTAGAACATGGGTGACAAAGCAAAATACATCAATTTTATATCCATGATATGGGCCTCTTTGGAAAACTTTCATGAGTACAGACAACTATAAAATTTTCAAATTTTACAATTAACAAGAGGGTTAAGGGTAGAGGGTAGATGGTTTAAGGGTTTAGGGTTAAGGGTGGAAGGGAGAGAGATAAAGGGAGTGAGTGAGTGAGAGAAATACCTAAGAGAGGGAGAAGGGGTAGGAGGGAGAGACTTGAGATAGAGTGAGTGAGTGAGTGAGAGAGAGACCTGAGGAAGAGGTGAATGCTAGGAGGGAGAGACTTGAGGAGAGAGAGATAAAGGAGGAGGGTTAAAGAATTATAGGGTAGAGAGGTTTAAGGGTTTAGGGTTTAGGGTTAGGGAGAGATAGAGGGAGTAAAAGGTGAGGTGAGAGAGACCTAGAGAGGGGGAGAGGGTAGGATATTAAAGATACTTTAGAGAGAGAGAGGGAGGAGTGGGAGAGAATATAGGGAGGAGAGTTAAAGGGTAGAGGGTAGATGGTTTTAAAAGGGTTTAGGGTTAAAGGGTGGAGGGAGAGAGATAGAAGTGAATGAGTGAGAGAGAGAGAGGGAGGGAGTGGGAGAGAGATAGATGGTAGATGATTTAAGGATTTAAGGGTTAAGGGTAGAGGGCTAAGGGTAGAGTGGAGAGAGAGAGATAGAGAGAGATAGAGTTAGGAGGGGGAAGGGAGAGGGGAAGAGGGGAGGAAGGGGAGACAGAGAGAGAGAGAGACCTAAGAGAGGAAATGGTGCTAGGATGGAGAGACTTCATAGAGAGAGAGAGGGAGGGAGTGGGAGATAGATAGAGGGAGAAAGGGTTAAGGGTAGAGGGTTTAAGTGTTTGGAGTTTAAGAGGTTAGGGTTTAGGGTTTAGGGTAGAGGGGGGAGACACATAGAGGGAGGGAGTGAGTGAGGAGATCTCAGAGAGACCCTAAGAGAGAGGGAGAGAGAGGGGTAGGAGGAGAGACTTGAGGGAGAGGGAGTAGAGGGTAGGGTTTAAGGGTTAAGGAGGTTTAGGTTTAGGGTTATGGGTAGGGGAGAGAGATAGAGGGTCAGGTGAGAGAGAGGGAGGGAGTGGGAGAGAGAGAGACTTGAGGAGAGAGGGAGAGGGGTAGGAGGGAGGAGTCTTGAGAGAGAGAGAGAATTAGAGAATTAGAAGGTAGAAAGGTTAAAGAATTAGAGGGACAAAGATAGAATTGAGAGAGACCTAAGAGAAGGAGAGTAGGAGGGTGAGACTTGGTAGAGGGAGGGAGGGAGTGGGAGAGATGGGAATTAGAGGTTTAAGGGTTTAGAGTTTAAGGGTTAAGGGTTTAAGGTTTAGGGTTAAAAGGGTGGGGAGAGAGATAGAGTGAGTGAGTGAGAGAACTGTGAGGGAGAGGGAGAGGGAGTAGGAGGGAGGAGTCTTGAGAGAGAGGGTAGAGGGTAGAGGGTAGAGGTTTAAGGGTTAAGAGTTTAGGGTTTAGGGTTATGGGTAGAGGGGAGAGATAGAGGGATTGATTAGAGAGGGAGGGAGTGGGAGAGAGATAGAGGGTTAAGGGTTAAGGGTAGTGTTGGTTGTTTTTACTATAACCAGGTTGGTCTTCTAATCTACCTATGGAATTTCCAATTCCAATCAATGGTAGCTCGAAGGACCTAGACCAACTGACAAAGACATTAAAAGCCTCCTACACTTCGGGCTCTGCAAGACCTGGGAGGATGATCCCTTAATGTGTTTACAACCTCTGCACCATTATCATAAACAACATTAATATACAACAAATGATCTCATTTAATAGCTCAACACAATAGGATAATACCAAATATAATTGGTTGTTCATCAGTATTATCAACTATTTGGAGCATGAGATAACTACAACACATTTCAAAGTATAAGATAGTCATTTATTTGCAATTTGTAGCAAGATCCAAGTAAAGGAAAACAAATACTGAATCATACGAATAAACACAACTTAGATCAGTGCCATATATCCATTGTAGGAGTCAAATTCATAAGTATCTAAGGGTTTATGACAAATTTAACACATAACATATAAGATCCCTGATAACATTGCATTAAAATCTTATCAATATGCATTCTAACCCAATACTACTTATCAAATCCTTATACATAACATATCCGCCTATAATCCCATTCAAGCATTTTAATTAATCCCTTGAATTAAAGCTAAAATAAGGATCATACACACCACAACAATGAGATGAATGAAACAACCCTTAGTCATCTTATTCAAATTTCAGATATGCATGTACAATGGAGAGACATGAGTTTGAATTTATCATTTCAACTCAAATGCTAGTACTGTTATACAACATTAAATCCCCATGAATTCAAAACCTATTACAGAATGACTCAAAACCTAAATTGCATTTCCCTTGAAACCATCAAACTTTACAATTTGCTTTGCAACTTCACCTAGACTTGACCCAAAATTATCTAACTTGCTAACTCATACTTTTGGCCTTGAAATCCTTCTTATAGAAAATGAAGGAGCAAACAAGCATCGGGCCAAAAAGTACACGTGTCACCAGCCAAATGGAGCACCTGGTGATATTCCAAAATTTATTACAACAACCATCACCCTGGAGAATATTCCTATTCATTGTGCCTGCTGAGAAAGGTTGATGCAATAGCAAAAGAGCCTCAAGAATCCCACGCCAAGACTGCCACCAAAAACAAACTAGAATCTGTTGTAACTACAACAGCTAATTTTCCAACCGTTAGTAGCCCACTCTTTTACTCCTCAGTTAAATAATTATTTACCCATTTTTGATATTCCTCATTAGTTGGCCAGTCAAAATTAATTACCTCATTCACCTTGACATTATAAGGTGTGTATTTAATTGCTACTTGATTTGCCTCTCTTTCAAAAGATTCCAAAAATGAGCTGGTGCCAATGATTTTGTCTATACAGCTCACCAACAAATCTTAATCTGATTCATCACAAATTAATTTAATTTGATCATTGATGACCTCATTTGCTTGATCCTGCCACTGTTGGAGTGACCTGATATTCCCCTGCTCATCAATTATGTCAGGTAACAATATGTTACCCCAATCATCAAAATTCTTCACCAACTCTTTGATCTTCCTACTCAAGTCATCTGGTAAGGTCTGAAAACCTTGCAATGATTTAACTAACACTTGAGTAGGCCTTAATGATTGGGGCCTATTATTTATATCAAACCTTGAGGCCTTATACATTATATCTAAATCACTGGCCCTAGGGATCCAATTTTCAATTAATGGTATAACTACCTCTTGATCCCTATCAATATTCTTTATTGCATCTAATAATAAAGAATATAAAGAATATATAGATGATAATCTATTATCAACTTTCTCGTTCAAATGCCTTAATACAACAGTAACAATCTCCTTTTGCTTTAAAAGGGATCCCTCCTCACTTACCTTCAATGATGCATGTAATTCTTCAATTTTGTGCATTAGCTGCTTCTTCGTAGGATCAACAGAGCATTATACCTCTTCATCAATTTGTTCTAAAGAAGGGGTGAGGGAAGGATTTTGACTAGGATACCCTAGTGTGGAAACAATAGGAGAAACATGAGGCACTGACCCTGATGTAGAAGGAAATATACTGATCCTTGGAGCACTTGATGTTTCCCCAATATATTTGTACCTTAACCTATCCACCTTAGTCTATAGTTCAATATTCCTTTGTTGTATCTTACTATACTCCTTAATTAAAAGATTATATTTCTCCATTAGGCTTTTCTTTTCAGCCTCCTCTCTTTCAGTAGTCTTTTGGGCCAATTTGGCCACATTTACAGTTAAATTAGTAGCCTCAGTGGTTGAGGTCTCTGAAGCCCTCTTTATTATTAACCCTCCTCTAAAATTTGGGTTAATATTAGTAACATTTGGCTTTTTCCCTTGAGGGGCCAATGCCCAAATTTCCAAGGTCTCATATTCTTCACTAAAGGCAGAATCTTGCAACGCTGCCTTCACCTCTTCTTCAGTCTTGCAAGGGATGCTTGGACTTTAGAATAGCACTAAAAGCTACAACATCTGCAATGTCTCATTCAGGTAAAATCAAGACACCAGCTTGACTTACCAGTTTTCTTCCTTCCTCAAGAGTGATGTTCTTGAATTCATCCATTAATTCAGCTTTCACTTCATCATCATTCTCCTGGTCTGACCTGTCAGGCCTCAATTCTCTTCTCTTTTTACACTTATCCTAGTATTCTTCAAATTTCATCCTCCATACCAATTGAAAGAAGATGAGACTTTTTACAAATGCATCATCATCTAGAAACTCCTTACATGCTTCTATCCTTGCATCTTGCACATATTTAACTTTCATATCCAAGTCAGATAAAACCGACTTAGCTGGCCTAGGAGGGGAAGGCATACCAATCTGCATATCCTGATCAGTAACAAAAATTTCATCCATAAAATCCTCTTGTGGTTGATCAGTTCTTTGTCTCTTAGGGCTTGGCTCAGATGGTGGTGATGAGGGACTATCCTCAGGTGATGATTCCAAATCAATGATTTTAATTTCCCCAGGAATTTTGAATTTTGGACCTGCCTGTGTAGGAAATTTCATTATTTGTTTTCCTTTTCTATCCACTTCCTCCTCATCACTGCTATCATCCTTTTTCCTCTTGTAAATGGGCCACCTTTCAATAGGTTGGTATGTTGGCCTTGTCTCAATTGGCCTAGCACCTTGTTCCTGTACACCCAAACTCAATTCTAAGTTTATCTTCTTGGTCCTCAAGGTGCCCATAATTTCTTTGAAGTTCTCCATCAGAAAGTCAATTTTCTTATGGTGTGGACTAAACTCCAACAATGGATCATACTTTGGATCAATTTTGTGCACAATATCCAATAGCTTATCATAAGCTATCCATTTCTCCTTGTTCAACTCCTGCCTATTTAGGTCAAATTCATTTCTAATCAAATCCTCAGGAAAGTTGAACTCATGCACAAACTTACCACCTTTTATTCTTTGTCTGAAAAGGGCAAAGAAACCCTCAGGATCATGCTGCTTCTTTGGACCACACCTCAAATGGTAATCTTCAAAGAATTTTCCAAAATGCACCCAACCTCCTTTTGAAAATACAAAATCTGATACCATTGTATAATATGGGAAAAAAGTTCTTTTACCCTTCCTAGTAAGGTTTTCCTCATGGATACAACCAATCTGTCACATAACCTCTGCAAACCCCACTCTTGGTGGCACATTGTATGGAAATATATGAGGGGTCCCTTGAAAACCGTACATCCTCAAAACAGTGTTGACTAGGTATGGAATAATGTCACCCCAGTTATGACAGACTTTCAATTCTGGCCTCCTCCCCTTTGGTATGAAGAAATCATGCAATTCCTCAGGAATCCTAGGTACATTCACCATCAGTCTGGCCCTCAATCTAGAGGCAAAATAATTATCAAATTGCACATAACTAGTACTTTCCTTATTACAAGATAAATCTACAGCCCATATCTATACTGGCAATCTTTCTCCATCAACTAATTGCCTTAATTCCATCTTCTCAGAGAAAAAGTTAGCATTCTTGAACAAGAACATATACATTAACAAAGAATACCAAAAGAATTGAGTGCCTGTATCATTTTTCTGCAACTTCGACAACCCTTCATGTATCCTTTCAGCCAAGAAAGAAGAAAAATCATAAGTTACAGAGAAGTTAGGGTGTTGTATTTGCACGCCCATGAACATGTAAGCAATGGGCATCACAATACTAGGATTGAAACCTAGAATCTGGAATAATGAATAGAAAGTGGCCAAGAAATGATTTGCAAAATAGTTTAATCTAAAAGGTTCTTTGTCACTAGGGCTAATATGAAATCTTGAACCTCCTGCCCTAGCCAAATGAGGTGGGAGCAACTTGGCTCTGAAAAGTGACTTCAACTTCCCATATTCCTGCTTCATCTCCTCAAGATTGATCGGAACCAAGTACACACTAGGCTCACTCAAATAAAAAACCTGTTGGAATTCTTCTTTGTTAATGCATAACATAACCCTTCCATCATTATCTCTGATTACCCGTGTGACAAGGTCATATCGTGCAACAACTGCCCTAAGCAGGTCTACATCAGGGAACACATTTGGCACCACTAGCTTCCCCAAATCATACATCTAGCCGTTCAAAAAGGGGTGAGGAAAATTCCTCTATCCATACCACAACCTGAACATCTCCAAACCTTTGAGAGGAACCCTAACATTGGCTATATTAGAACAATTATATACTAACCCTTCCCCTAGGATTTTTCCTCGCATCAAAACCAATCCCTTCTTCCTATCATTTGTTGACAAGGGCAATTGATCTAGGAAGTCATCATATAGGTTCCTATTTAAATAATCAATTTGGCCAGAATGTTGCTTTGGTGGTGCCATCTTAGATAAACTAGGGCCTCTTTACAATTTCAAACTTTAAACAACTAGGACTAACCAGAAATATGAAATTACAGAATAAAACCCTATAATTTCTCACAATTCAGCTAACCTATAGCCCTAAAACATTTAGCAACAAGCCCTATGACAAGCACACAATTTGTTTTCCCAAATTCAGGTTCAAAATAACCAGGAGACGTAGAAATTAACTCACAGCTTTGTGTTTGCAGAAACTCCAACTTCTTGTTGTAGCAATTCTTAACTTCGTCTTCGGCTTCGAGACTACTTCGCAAAGATACTTGAATGCTTTATGATACAATAAAAGCAGGAGAATTGTTTTTATTTTGATCAAATCATGCCAACAAGTGTCTCATCCGCCATTAAAGCTCGCTCGCGTGTTGCACGAACGACTCCAATCGTATTTGATGCAGATTTAAATATTAGTCGTCGATCCTTCACTTTGATCAGATCATCAAACGACTGCCTTCAAAACAACTGACACAATCATCCACATGGCCATAAGGGCCCACCATACTATATGCTGCCAAGGAAATCCACGTGGTGTTCACCCGTGATATCACGATCAGTAAAAACCTTGCAACTTCCGATCACACGATAGTGGGCAACCGTAGATCTTGATCATCGGTAATCTTGTTCTTTCAATACAATCACCAACTTTTCCATTAACTGTCGAGCATCTTCCCCGTCGAGATCATAACATATCTGCTAATTTGAAACACGTGCATCTGACAAATGCTTTAGTAACCCGCTACATAATGTATTAAAGCCAAATTAATTTACCAAAGTATTTCATTGTTCATTCGGCTTCACCACACGAGACACGTGGCGCTTGCTCATGATATCGCAATGAACCAAAGTAGTGTGGTGGGGTTATCATGGGAAGGCAGGGAGTGGCTGAGATCAAATGATAATTGATCAACGGTCACACAAATTTGTTCCCCTGCAAAATAAAACATTTATTAAAAGAACAAGGGGACATCACTAGACAAACGATAAACAACGACATAAGTTGTTTTAAAATAATGAAGCATGGGGCCATCCAAGACTTAGGGAAAAATAAAATCATGCGAAGGAATTAAAACAATAAGACCAAGAGGACCCAACCTAGATGAAACGATGGGGCATAAGTTATTTTTAAAACCCCTCCAAAAGTAACAGCAAAATAGATCCCACCCAAGGCGTAATATAAACAATAGGTTTTAACATGAAGACAAAGATAAAACCCCAACCTTAGGATTTTACCAACACCATAAAAGACTAGTAACATAAGACAAGACAGGAAAGGAACACAAGGAGCAAAAATTGAAGCTCCATTAGGCTATGTTGGAACAATTATACAGTAATCCCTCCCCTAGGGTTTTTCCTCGCATCAAAACCAATCCCTTCTTCCTATCATTTGTTGACAAGGGCAATTGATCCAGGAAGTCATCATATAGGTTTCTACTTAAATAATGAATCTAGCCAGAGTGTTTCTTTGTCGGTGCCATCTTGAGTAAACTAGGGCTTCCTTGCTATCTCAAACCTTAGATAGACTAGGGCTAAACAAAATATGAAATTACAGAACAAAAATTTGCAATTTCCCACAATTCAGTTAACATATAGCCCTAAAACAATTATCAATAAGTCCTACGACAAGCCACAACAAATTTCCCCCAAATTCAAATTCAGAATAACCACGAGATACAAAAATTGAACTCACGGCTTTGCGCTTGTGTAAACCCAAATCCTTGTTGTAACAGCTTATGACTGCTCCAAAAAGATGTTTTGAATTCTTTGTGATACCAAAAGAAGAAGAATAGTTGCTTTATTTCGATCAAACCAGGGCAGTAGATGTCATGTCTGCCATTAAAGCTCACTCGCACGCTGCATGAATGAATCCATTCGTATTTGATGTAGGTTCAAATATTATTCGTCGATCCTTCACCTTAGTCAGATCATCGAACGACTGCTTTCAAATCAATCTCACACAATCTCCATCGTGGCAACAAGGGGCCCACCATACTATACGCTACCAACAAAATCCACGTGGCACTTTCCCATGATATCGCAATCGAATATGACCTCGCAACTTTTGATCACGTGATGGCGAGTAACCGTTGATCTTCAACCATCGACAATCTAGTTCATCTAACACAGTAGCCAGCTTTGTCATTAACCATCAAGCATCTTCCCCACCGAGATCACAACACCTCCGCTGATTTGAAACATGTGCATCTCACAAACACTTTAGTAACCCGCTACATAATTTATTAAAGTTGGATTAATTTACCAAAGTATTTCCATCGTTTCTTCAGCTTCACCAGATGAGACATGTGGCGCTCGCCAGTGATATCGTGATCAACCAAGACAGTGTGGTGGGGTCATTGCAGGATGGCGGGGAACGACTTAGATCAAACGATGATTGATTAACGGTCATGCGAACTTGTCCCTCTGCAAAATAAAAACATTTATTAAAGGAATAAGGGGACATCACTAGGCGAACGACAAACAATGAAATAAGTTGTCACTCAAACGAGGGAGCACGAGACCATTCAAGACTTAGGAGAAATAAATTCAAGCGAAAGAAATAAAATGATAAAACAAAATGGGGCCAGACCTAGACGAAGTGATGGGACTTAAGATGTTTTAAAACCTTCCAAAAAGTAACGGCCAAATAGATCCTTCCTAAGGCGTAAGATAATACTAGGGTTTTACAAGAAGACAACGGTAAAACCCCAACTTTAGGCTTTTCCCAAACACCATGGATGACCAGAGACATAAGGTAGGATAA
>VDFB02281492.1:154065410-154121096 GCA_007258455.2 Sequoia sempervirens
CACTTTCATAAGGCACTCTAGTCATGTCCTCAATCTCAGTAGGAGATTTTGGACAATCCTCAATAGATAACTTCGTTCCCTGCAACACTAGAACAACTAGCTGCTTGTAATCAGTCATACAAAATATCTCTAGGATGGTATTTATATATTTACTCTGGTTGATCCAAAGCTTTCTACTAGTTCTATCCCATTTTGTTTCCATCCCCAGAATATACCTTACTATGCCAAGATCTTTCATTTCAAACTTTGTAGACAAATGAGATTTTAGATCAGAAATCATAGTCTTACTATTTCCTATGAACACCATATCATCAACATATAGGGAAATAATAAGCACTTGATCATTTTTAGTTTTGAAGTACACACAATGATCAGATTTTGATCTTACAAATCCCAATGACAAAACAAAATTTTCAAACTTCTGGTACCACATTCGAGGAGATATTTTTAAACCATACAAATATTTCTTTAACTTGCAAACCAGATTTTTTTACCTTTTTCCACAAAGTGCTCAGGCTGGGACATATAAATTTCTTCTTCAAGATCTCCAGGAAGAAATGTTGTCTTCACATCCATCTGTTCAATCTATAAGTCATACACTGTTGCAAGTGACAAAATAAATTTAATAGATGTCAGCTTAACTACAGGAGAAAATATTTCCCCATAATCAATTCCCTCTAATTGCGAATAGCCTTTCACAACCAACCTAGCTTTATACTTTTCAACACTGCCATCTAGACCAATTTTCTTCTTAAATACCCATTTATAGCCAATAGACTTTCTACCTTTAGGAAAGGGAATCAAATCCCAGGTTGCATTCTTTTTTAACGACGCCATTTCCTCATTCATGGCTTCTAACCAAGAATCTGAATTAGACATTTCTATAGCCTCTTTCACAGTCCTAGGCTCATCAGTGCTTGTAATCAAAGCATAGGCACAATTTACATCCAACATGGAAAAACCATACCTTTTAGGTTACCGCCTTTCACGTGTAGACCTCTCCAAAGGCTGAGGTTGAGGTTGTGGTTCTTCTTCATCAAAAATATTAGAGCTACTAGAACTCTCCTCAGTTTCAGTTAGAACTCTCCTTAGTTTCAGGTACACTTTGTAGTTCCTCTTTATTTGGAGTTCGAGGAATTTCAACTACCTTTTCTTTGTTTTCTTCTTTCATCTCTGACTGCAGATCCACTGAAGAAGGTTTCAGCTCATGAAAGATTACACTTTTTCTATATACAACCTTTTCAGTCACTAGATTCCAAAGCTTGTATCCTTTCACACAAATGCTGTAGCCAATGAAGATACATTTTACAGCTTTATTTTCCAATTTAGATCTTTTTTCATTTGACACATGAACATATGCTTCGCAGCCAAAGACTTTTAAATTTCTTAAAGAGGGCTTCTTACCAGACCAAGCTTTGATAGGAATTTTGTGAACAAGTGCCGAAGAGGGAGATCAATTTATTAATTAACATGTTGTAGCCACAGCCTCAACCCAAAATTTCTGCTCTAGACCAACATTGCTCAACATGCTTCTCACCTTTTCCATCAACGTCCTATTCAACCTTTCAGCAACTCCATTTTGCTGTGGAGTGTAAGGTGTTGTTTTATTCCTTTTTATTCCATGGTCTTTACAGTACTTTTCAAAATCTGTAGAACAAAACTCACCATCGTTATCTATCCTTAGACATTTAATTTTTCTACCAGTATGATTTTCTACCAAGTTTTTAAACTCTTTAAACTAACTGAACACTTCTGATTAACTTTTTTAAAAGTACACAAATTCCTTTCTCAAATAACCATCAATAAAAGAAACATAATATCTTGATTTCGATAATGAAGGATCATTTACTGGACCAAAAACATAAGAGAATATAATCCAAAACACTAGAAAATTTATGAGGACTAGAATAAAACAAAACACGATGTTGTTTTTCATATTTACAATGTTTGCAAAAATAAAACTCAAGGTTACAATCATCAAGCCCTTCAACCAGGTTTTTTGTTTTTCAAAGCTTTTAAGCCTTTCTCACCAATGTGGCCGAACCTTTGATGCCAAAGCATGGAATTTTCTGTAGGAAGTTTCACCTCCAAAGAATTCACCCCCAGAGGAACTTCAATCTCCTTCTCTACTCGAGCAACCTTACTTGACTTTACAGAGACACTGTTGCATTGAACTACATGTGTATCTAGCTTGTACAAAGTACCAATTCAAGCAACCCTAGCCAACACCATCGAGCCTCTTGTCATTTTGTAGCTACCATTCGAAAAAGAAACTTGTACGCCAACACCATTCAACTTGCTTACAAATAGTAAATTTTGAGCTAAAATTGGTATATGCATTACACCATTAATTCCTTTAATCCTTCCGTTAGGAAATTGAATTCTGACTCTACCACAACCAACAATTTCTAGAGGTGAGTCACTTGCCAGATACACCTTTCCACCAGCATACTTTTCATATTTTGTAAACCAATCTTTGTGAGATTTCATGTGAAAAGATGTACCTGAGTCAATCAACTAGACATAATCTGATGCCAGAGTCACCAAGGTTGCAATGAAGGCATCTGCATCACTCTGAGAAGAATCATTATTTGAAGAATTGTTTTTCTTCTTTTTCTTTTTTTCCTCTTTGCAATCCTTTCAAACATGTCCAGGTTCCCCACAATTCCAACATTTCACCTTGGAATTATTTCTAGGAGACTTTGATCTCCCTTTAGATTTTGATTTAGACTTCTTGTCCTTCTTCTTGACTTTCTCCTTCGATCTGCCTCGAACAACAAGAGCCTCCTTTGCCATCTCAAAAGATTTCCTACGCATCTCTTCTAACAACAATGGAGCAACCACATCTTCCATCTTGAAAGTGGTTGTTGTGCTACTAATCGCCATCACTAAATGACCCCAAGTGTCAGGCAAAGAACACAACAAGAGCATACAACAATCCTCATCATCTATCTTTACACCAACAAATGTCAACTGAGCAATGAGCATATTGAACGTATTCAGATGATCAGCCATAGATGCCCCTTCCTCCATCTTCAAAGAGTACAACTTATTCACCAAGGACTTTCGTTGATAAATGTCTCCAAGCTTCTTCCACAAAGAAGATGCAAACTTTTCTTCATGAATGTTCAGGAAAAGAGAGTCTACTAAACAAAGTCTTATCAACCCTTTTGCTTTTCTATCTATGGGGTCCTAATCTTCTTGCTTCATGCTTGTAGGTTTCGTTCCAAACACAACAATCCAGAGATCTCCACCGACCAAGAGATCTTCCATTTTGAGTTTCCACAACTCAAAATTTCCACCATTGAACTTCTCAATTTCAATCTTCCTTGATGTGCTTGCCATCTTAACCTGCAAATGAAATTACCAGACTACTCTACAAGACTCCCACTTTAGAATTGGTACAAAAAACCCACCCAAACCACAAGGATAACACAACTGGCCAGGCTTTGATACCACTTGTAAGTAAAGCAGAGGTGTAGAAACACTTTCCTAATGACAATTCTAAGAAGAGAATGCATAGTTAAGGCTCAAATTTCAAAAATTATAGTTCAATAAAGATGTACATTACCAAGAAACAAATATAAAAATTCACACAATACAGAATAGACACCAGATTTAATGTGGGAAAACCCTCTCAGGAAAAAACCCACCACACCAAGGAAAAACACTTTGTATTACAGTGAACAAAAAATCCACATATAGAGTTACAATTTCTCCCTCTCAAATGTCAATTTAGACACTCAATATGTGTAGCATTACAATTCTTGATCAATCTCATTCTCTCTCAATCGACTCAACTCAACTCTCTCTCTATCGATCACTATTACAATATATTACACATACAACAATTTCCTTCTGAGAGAATTACTCAATCAATTTGCATCACCAAACTCATGCTAGAAAGAATCCAATTCGATTCCTATCAGTTACATCATACAAACCGTTGCTTAGTAGTTTCCATATCAGGCTATTGTTGGAACAACATCCATCCTTTCGCTGATCTATTCGAGCCCCCTCAATGCCCACTTATTTTCCTTGTTAATCATCAACCGGTCAGCAATGGTCACTAGCCAATTATCGCTTTCCAACTGAGTAGTAGTCGAGTCCCACAATGTCATTTACATATTTGATATTCATCGCCGTATCGAGGAGACTCCAAAGCATCTCCCACCGATAGTAGTAAGTCATGCTGACAATACTCCAAGTGGCCCCCACTGACTCCAACTCGACACCACGTCACTGCCAGTCAACTGCCTTTAAGTATTGGGCCATCGAGGAAACTCAAGTAAGAGTCCTACTGATGGAACATAGTTCCATCGATGACACTTCCCTTTACACCGTAAGCTTGGGTCCCACCATAGCCATTGATAGGGAAAGGGGTTAGAGGAATCAATCACAAATTCCTACTCTAGGCCTTTCCCTGTAAGACCTCCTTGGTGTTTTTCTTCACCAATCTAACCTATAGGCCCCTACTCATGACTAGGTGCCCCTGGTTTGTCTGCCCAACCCCTCTTCTATCAATAAGCTTCCCTTCTACCAAGCCAACCTTGGTGCTGCCACAACTCTTCCATTGGCCCTTACTCTTCTTTAAAGACCAAAATATCCTCAACCTTCTACTAGATTCTTTCAGGGGTGAGAGGTGTTGTAAAGCTTCAAAATGATCAAACTAGGGTTCTTGTTCCAACACAAGACTCCAACCATCCATCACTCTCATCAAACTTTTACCTAGGGTTTGGAAAGGGCTACAAGCCTAAGCCCCAATTAGGCCTCTGAATAGAGATAAAATGCGTTTTTCTCCTAAACCCACCAAAGGACTTAGCTTCTTTGTTTAGAGTCTGAGTTTCTCATACCTATACCTTGAGGATTTTTAGGGTTTTAAGCCTCGTATAGGCCGTATACTGTCCACACTCAAAACTGACCCAAAACCTAGGGTTTTAAAGCTTTTCAAAGCAGTTTCAGACTGTCAAAAAGTTCTCCTACCAAATGAATTGATAACACATCCTCCTGATCACCATGCATAGCCAAGAACACCAAAAAAATTCTCCAAAAATAATTTCTCCAAGATCTTTATTCCCCTACAAGATATGAGGTTTTTACTCCAAGTCTGCCCCAACCGGACCTGCACTGGCTCGCCTAGGGCAAAGCTTTGCTAGCATCTCCTGCACTGCCACAAACTCTACTAACTACCATATTTACACTAAGGGAGCCTAGACAAAAATCCCAAAAGGCCGTACAATTTGTACGGTGGGGAAGTGCACTAGGACTCCATTTTCTCAAACTGCCTAATTCAGCCCAGAAAATAACAGTGATCAAACTATATACAGATAAAAGATGAAAAATGATTTACAAACCAAAAATATTGATGCACTAAGCTTTCACAATTTCCACACTACATCCTACAAACAAAAGAACAGTAGATTTACTCCATTAAAGCTCAATTTGAACGCAAAAACATAGAAAATTATCTCTCAAACGCTGTTTCTTCCAACTTCACAAAAATGTCACTTAACAATAATCCTTCCAACCCTGCCTCAGGGTCGAGTCATGACTTAAATAGGCTCCCAAGATAGTTGAGTTTCTTGGTTCGAGCCTTTAGATGACCTAAAGTTGTAATCTATAAAACCCACTATGTTTTCAAAACTAGGCAACTTTTTACAACTTAGCCAAAATGAAGTTCTAAAACTAAGTAACTCTTGTCAACTTCTTTCCAAAAAATCAAAAACATCCCTAAGCACTCAACTCAATGGTCAACATGACCCCAAAACAACACAAAAAAATTGAACTTCAAATAGAACTTCAATAAACCTAGTACTTTCCCAGGTGCTCCTCAATAAACCTAGTAATATCATGTTGAGCAGTGGTAAGGAGTTCCTCAAGGACCTACACCAAGGGAATGAAGGATATGTGGTTGTGTTGCAACCTAAAGAAGTAGATAAGGCTAAAAAGACAGTCTTACCAGAAGTAGTCCAAAAGTTGCTTGATAGGTACAAGAGTATAGTCAGTGATGGTACACCTGCAACTTTACCACCAAAGAGAGCAATAAGTCATCAAATTGAATTCATACCTGGAGCCTCATTACTTAACAAAGCAGCATACAAACTCACACCAAATCAGAATTTGGAGGTAGCTAGGCAAGTGCAAGAATTATTGGATGAAGGCTTGATTCAAAAGAGCATCAGCTCATGTGCAGTGCCAGTGGTTTTAGCAACCAAGAAAGGGGGTAAGTGGAGACTTTGTACTGATTCTAGGGCAATAAATAGGATCACCATTAGGTATAGGTTTCCTATTCCTAGAATTGAAGACCTAATGGATTGTCTTGGAGGTGCTCAGTTCTTCATAAAGTTGGATCTCAAGAGTGGATACCATCAAATCAGAATTAAGGATGGTGATGAGTGGAAGACAACTTTTAAGACAAATGATGGGTTATATGAGTGGAAGGTGATTCCATTTGGCCTCTCAAATGCCCCTAGCACGTTCATGAGACTCATGAATGAAGTGCTTAAAGATTTCACAGGGATCTTTGTGGTAGTATATCTTGATGACATACTGATTTTCAGTAAGACAACAGAAGAACACCTCAAGCATGTGGAGATGGTTCTTAAAAGGTTGCAAGAGGAGAAGTTTGCAATCAATCTTGAGAAATGTGAGTTCTTCAAGCAAGAGCTTGTCTACTTGGGTTTTGTAGTGTCCAAAGGTTCATTAAAGATGGATCCAAGCAAGGTGGAAACCATCCTAAACTGGCCTACACCAACCACAACAACAGAGGTAAGGAGTTTTCATGGTTTGGCTCAATTCTATAGAAAATTTATAAGGAATTTTAGTGGCATATGTGCACCAGTCCTAGATACTATCAAAGGTGGTCTGAAAACAAAGTTTAAGTGGACTCAAGAGGCTGCTAAAGGGTTTGAAAAACTGAAACAAGAAGTGGCAACTCAACCTATTCTATTATTGCCTAGTTTTGACAAGTTGTTCATAGTTGAGTGTGATGTAAGTGGAGTAGCAGTAGGAGTACTTAGTCAAGAAGGTAGGCCTGTGTCCTTCTTTAGTGAAAATCTCAATGAAGCCAAGCAAAAGTATTCTACCTATGATCTAGAGTTATATGCTTTAGTGCAGTCCCTTAGGAAGTGGAGGCATTATTTGTTACCCAAAGAGTTTGTGGTCTTTACTGATAACCAGGCACTTAGTTATATCAACACCCAAGAAAAGCTAAGTAATAGGCATTTGAAATGGATGGAATACATCCAAGCCTTCACATTCACTATCAAGCACAAGAAGGGACAAATGAACAAGGTTGCAAATGCATTAAGCAGAATGTTGCTGAAAATGCAGGAGATACAGCTAAAGAGCATTGGATTAGAGAGTTTCAAAGACCTCTATGGTGAAGATGAAGACTTGTCAGAAGCCTACAAGGTATGTTCTAATTTTGAGAATAATTTTCATAGCCAATATTCTGAGTATACATTGCAAAATGGACTGTTATTTAATGGTAATTAGTTATGTGTCCCAAGAGGGTCTATGAGGGAAAATCTGATTCAAGAAAAGCATAATGGTAGTCTTAGTGGGAATTTTGGCATCAATAAGACCTTAGAGCTGGTACAAAGGTTCTATTACTGGCCTAAGTTGGCAAGAGATGTTAGAAGGTATGTGGAACAGTGTGTTGTATGCATGAAAGCTAAGGGAGGAGCTAGCAATGCTGGTTTATATCAACCCCTACCCATTCCTAACAGACCATGGGAGTGTGTGAGCATGGATTTCGTGGTAGGTCTTCCTACGACCAAGACTAGTTTTGATAGTGTTTATGTTGTAGTAGAAAGATTTAGCAAGATGAGTCATTTTATTCCCTGCAAAACTACTCATGATGCCAGCTACATAGCTCATATTTTCTTCAAGGAAGTTGTAAGGATCCATGGATTACCATTAAGCATTGTATCTGACAAAGATGTGAAGTTCATGAGTCACTTTTGGAAGACTCTATGGAGCAGATTGGGTACAAATATGTCATTTGGATCAGCTTACCATCCTCAGACCGATGGTCAAATAGAGGTGGTTAACAGAGTATTGGGTAATCTTCTAAGGTGTCTAACCAAGGAGTATGGACAGACATGGGATATGGTTATCTCCCAAGCTAAGTATGCTTATAATGACAGTGTCAATAGAACTACAGGGAAAAGTCCTTTTGAGGTTGTGTATGGAATGCACCCAAGAGGCATTTGTGAGCTCAGAGACCTTGGATCTATGGAGAACATGAGTGGAGATGCAGAAGACTTCAGTCAGACCATGAAGGAGATCCAGGAGTAGGTCAAGAAGACAGTTACTGAGGCTACACAAAAGGTGAAGGAGAAGGCAGATATGACAAGGAAAGATGTGCAGTTTCAAGTAGGGGAATATGTTATGGTCCACCTTAACAATTCAAGGTTGCATAAGGGAATTTCAACCAAGTTGTAGATGAAGAGAGTGGGTCCCTGCAAGATTTTGGCCAAGTATGGAAAGAATGCCTACAAGGTGGAGTTACCTACTGATCTAGGAATCTCACCGGTGTTCAATGTTGCTAATTTGATCAAGTATAAAGGGACAACCAAGGATTTGGATCAAGATAGTAAGGAGATATTCAAGGACATTAGAAAAATGTCCATACCAACTCCAGACAAGCTACAGGTAGAGAAGATTTTGGAGTCAAGGGTGAAGAAGGCTACAAGGCACAAGGTGTACATGGAGCATCTTGTCAAATGGAAGAACAAGCATGAATCTGAAGCTACCTAGGTAGAAGAAGCAGAATTTAAGAAGCAAGGAATTGATATGTCTATGATCTCTCCTAAAATTCCTTAGTTGCTTGTACTGAGAGGGGGAGAATGGTGCAGGAGCACCTGGGAAAGTACTAGGTTTATTGAAGTTCTATTTGAAGTTCAATTTTGTTGTGTTGTTTTGGGGTCATGTTGACCATTGAGTTGAGTGCTTAGGGATGTTTTTGATTTGTTGGAAAGAAGTTGACAAGAGTTACTTAGTTTTAGAACTTCATTTTGGCTAAGTTGTAAAAAGTTGCCTAGTTTTGAAAACACAGTGGGTTTTATAGATTGCAACTTTAGGTCATCTAAAGGCTCGACCCAAGAAACTCAATTGCCTTGGGAGCCTATTTAAGTCATGACTCGACCCTGAGGTAGGGTTGGAAGGATTATTGTTAAGTGACATTTTTGTGAAGTTGGAAGAAACAACGTTTGAGAGACAATTTTCTATGTTTTTGCATTAAAATTGAGCTTTAATGGAGTAAATCTACTGTTCTTTTGTTTTTAGGATGTAGTGTGGGCATTGTGAAAGCTTAGTGCATCAATATTTTTGGTTTGTAAATCATTTTTCATCTTTTATCTGTATATAGTTTGATCACTGTTATTTTCTAGCTTGAATCAGGTAGTTTGAGAAAATGGAGTCCTAGTGCACTTCCCCAACGTACAAATTGTACGGCCTTTTGGGATTTGTGTCTAGGATCCCTTAGTGTAAATATGGTAGTTAGTAGAGTTTGTGGCAGTGCAGGAGATGCTAGCAAAGCTTTGCCCTAGGTGAGCCAGTGCAGGTCCGGTTGGGGCAGACTTGGAGTAAAAACCTCATATCTTGTAGGGGAATAAAGATCTTGGAGAAATTCTTTTTGGAGAATTTTTTTTGTGGTCTTGGCTATGCATGGTGATTAGGAGGAGGTGTTATCAATTCATTTGGTAGGAGAACTTTCTGACAGTCTGAAACTACTTTGAAAAGCTTTAAAACCCTAGGTTTTGGGTCAGTTTTGAGTGTGGATAGTATACGGCCTGTACGGGGCTTAAAACCCTAAAAATCCTCGAGGTATAGGTATGAGAAACTCAGACTCTAAACAAAGAAGCTAAGTCCTTTGGTGGGTTTAGGAGAAAAAGGAATTTTATCTCTGTTCAGAGGCCTAATTGGGGCTTAGGCTTGTAGCCCTTTCCAAACCCTAGGTGAAAGTTTGATGAGAGCGATGGATGGTTGGAGTCTTGTGTTGGAACAAGAACCCTAGTTTTATCATTTTTAAGCTTTACAACACCTCTCACCCTTGCAAGAATCTAGTAGAAGGTTGAGGATATTTTGGTCTTTAAAGAAGAGTAAGGGCCAATGGAAGAGTTGTGGCAGCACCAAGGTTGGCTTGGTAGAAGGGAAGCTTGTTGATAGAAGATGGGTTGGGCAGACAAACTAGGGGCACCTAGTCATGAGTAGGGGCCTATAGGTTAGATTGGTGAAGCAAAATGCCAAGGAGGTCTTATAGGGAAAGGCCTAGAGCACGAATCTGTGATTGATTCCTCCAACCCCTTTCCCTATTAGATTGGTAACAAGCATGAATCTGAAGCTACCTGGGTAGAAGAAGCATAATTTAAGAAGCAAGGCATTGATATGTCTCTGATCTCTCCTAAAATTCCTTAGTTGCTTGTGCTGAGAGGGGGAGAATGGTGCAGGAGCATCTGGGAAAGTACTAGGTTTATTGAAGTTCTATTTGAAGTTCAATTTTGTTGTGTTGTTTTGGGGTCATGTTGACCATTGAGTTGAGTGCTTAGGGATGTTTTTGATTTTTTGGAAAGAAGTTGACAAGAGTTACTTAGTTTTAGAACTTCATTTTGGCTAAGTTGTAAAAAGTTGCCTAGTTTTGAAAACACAGTGGGTTTTATAGATTGCAACTTTAGGTCATCTAAAGGCTCGACCCAAGAAACTCAACTATCTTGGGAGCCTATTAAAGTCATGACTCGACCCTGAGGAAGGGTTGGAAGGATTATTGTTAAGTGACATTTTTGTGAAGTTGGAAGAAACAGCGTTTGAGAGACAGTTTTCTATGTTTTTTCGTTCAAATTGAGCTTTAATGGAGTAAATCTACCGTTCTTTTGTTTGTAGGATGTAGTGTGGACATTGTGAAAGCTTAGTGCATCAATATTTTTGGTTTGCAAATCATTTTTCATCTTTTATCTGTATATAGTTTGATCACTGTTATTTTCTGGCCTGAATCAGGCAGTTTGATAAAATGGAGTCCTAGTGCACTTCCCCACTGTACAAATTGTACAGCCTTTTGGGATTTGTGTCTAGGCTCCCTTAGTGTAAATATGGTAGTTAGTAGAGTTTGTGGCAGTGCAGGAGATGCTAGCAAAGCTTTTCCCTAGGCGAGCTAGTGCAGGTCCGGTTGGGGCAGACTTGGAGTAAAACCCTCATATCTTGCAGGGGAATAAAGATCTTGGAGAAATTATTTTTGGAGAATTTTGTTGGTGGTCTTGGATATGCATGGTGATCAGGAGGAGGTGTTATCAATTCATTTGGTAGAAGAACTTTTTGATAGTCTGAAACTGCTTTGAAAAGCTTTAAAACCCTAGGTTTTGGGTTAGTTTTGAGTGTGGACAGTATACGGCCTGTACGGGGCTTAAAACCCTAAAAATCCTCGAGGTATAGGTATGAGAAACTCAGACTCTAAACAAAGAAGCTAAGTCCTTTGGTGGGTTTAGGAGAAAAAGGAATTTTATCTCTGTTAAGAGGCCGAATTGGGGCTTAGGCTTATAGCCGTTTCCAAATCCTAGGTGAAAGTTTGATGAGAGCGATGGATGGTTGAAGTCTTGTGTTGGAACAAGAAACCTAGTTTGATCATTTTGAAGCTTTACAACACCTCTCACCCCTGCAAGAATATAGTAGAAGGTTGAGGATATTTTGGTCTTTAGAGAAGAGTAAGGGCCAATGGAAGAGTTGTGGCAGCACCAAGGTTGGCTTGGTAGAAGGGAAGCTTGTTGATAGAAGAGGGGTTGGGCAGACAAACCAGGGGAACCTAGTCATGAGTAGGGGCCTATAGGTTAGATTGGTGAAGCAAAACACCAAGGAGGTCTTACAGGGAAAGGCCTAGAGCAGAAATCTGTGATTGATTCCTCCAACCCCTTTCCCTATCAGCCATCAAACCATCTCCTAGACTGTCAGTAGAGTCTCACCGATAGAAAGGTGTTACACTGATAGAACAAGTTGCCAAGTCGAGAGTGACCTGAAATTCAGAACCTACAATCAGAGGTTAGGAATTTTCCAAAACTCGTGACATGGTGATAACGTGCTCGGTGAAAACATGAAGACTCATCAGACCATCATTGGGACAAAGAACAAGCTCCCATCGATAGAGCACTATTAGGTTGATGAAGAAAGGAAATACAAACCTGAGAAGGGATATTCAACCAATGAGTTTAAGACACTATTTCCAATAGACAGGCTGTCGTGAGGTCCTATCGCTTTAGTTGAAAATGTATCAATTATATCAACTAGGTAGTGTTCAAAGGTTGTATGCAATAGGGGACATCTTGAATAAATCTCTTAAGTTTTCTGACTTTTTGAAACTTTTGTAAATATAAGTTAAACTAGAAAGCATTTAAACTAAAAATCCTGAAGTTGTTTAATCTAGAAAGCATGAAATTATTAAACTAGAAAGCATGAGATTGTTAAACTAGAAAGCATATAAATTACCTAAGAAGAAATACTTGCAATAAAATTGTAAAATTTAAATGAAAACAACTAATGGATAATGACTAACTACTGACAGAAAGTAAACTCAACAATTTGTAACTAACAACAGGAGTGGATGCTCCGAAATTTCAAATAAACATAACTAAAAGATTGCAAACTTAAACTACAACCTATAGCAATAATTGACAGAGCTCGACACACACAAATAACATTCATCCACATTTATCATGCATAGAATAAAAGTAACAAAATTGAAAATAAAAATACTTATCTTTCTACTCTATGAGATTCCCTCGAGTGGCCAACTCTTGGGTGTTCCTACACTTAACTCAGATCACATGTACTTCCGCATCTTCACAGTGAATCCATCCATTATAATTTCATTACTCAAAATGATTAACTAAAAATAGGATTGGAAATATTTATTTATTCATGTAAAAGTATAACAAAAAAACATGGATGAACAGTGTTTAGAACATATCATAACATCATAACAGTATCACCATATCATTGTTTTTGGTGGTAACATATATATACTAAAATGCTAAAAAAATCCTAAATTTCAGATGGTGGAAGATCACCATTGAAAAAGTCTTTTAACAGAGTTTCAACTAACCAATTGACTGAGGTCCATAACATAAAACATATTAAAGGCTCAGAGTGGAGCTGTAAAGTTTTTAAACAAAAAATAAACAAAAAGCATTAAAAGGACTTGTTCCACTATGCACGTCTAAATTTCTGGCACCTAGACTTCCAGTGCTCTTTCTTCAACTGTTTGAAGTTTGCTTAAAGTCCACTCGGTCGTGCAGAATGTACTATACAATAACTAAAAGCTATACCATTATATTAGCGTTAGTCAGCTAATTTCATTTGAATTAGGAAATAACGATTTATACATCTTTTTACAAAAAGTAAGTAATTATTAATCTTAAAAATAAACAATTAGCAGGGCTCAAGTGATTGGTAAGAACAACAAAAGGTTTTTAGCTTATCATAATTATGAGGTTATTTATACCTCATCACTCTCCCCCTCCTAAGCTCGAGCAGGTTCTCTTGCTCTCTGTTGTGTCCTCTGCCTTTCCATATCCCTGTTCCTATTTAGTTAATCATATTTGGCACTGATGTCATATGGATCCTTTGCTTCTCTAACCTAATCACCAGGACTCTTAAGAAAACCCTTGTTGTATTTAACCCTTACTTCCCATGAATGTAAGTCCTCAGGATTCTGCTCTATAGTGATAAGAACTGCAGGGGGTGGTTGAAGAAGTAATGGAGGTCTATACCTCATTCCTATCCATTTGGTCTTAAGCTGCTGATGTATTTCTGCTAATGCCTTTTCCCTCCTATAGGATCACCTTATATTGGTAAGTGAGATTACCTCCCTTCTTTTAAGATAACCGACAGAGGAGTGTAGCGCTCCTCACATGCACTCCATGTTTATTCTATCAACCTTGGCCCTTGAACTTTGAAATTCTCATAACATATCCAAAGATTATCATTGTATTTAATTTTCACAACTTCAGAGCTCTTCATGGCTCAAAATCGAGCTTTAAAAGGAAAGGGTTTTCTATATGGGTACCTCATATGAAGTTCCACAGTCCTTTCTGCCTGCAAATAATCTTTAGTCCTTTCCTTCCACTGAATCTAATTTTGAATAGTGGACATGAATGCTCTGAGTTGTACTTCCCCAACAAAGAGATTGACAAAGAAATCAACATGTCTTTCCAAAAACAAATTGTGTACAAAGAATTCACATAGTAATTTCTGTTGAGCAGGTGTTGCCTCTTTAAATTCTTTTGAAAATTCGTCATCATCTGGATCATGAGGCAGATTGCAAGAAATTATCAATAATTTCCATCTTAATAATTGCTCATTCAAAAACATAGAATATAATTTGGATGGTTTCCTGTAGGCTAATAATAATTCCCCAGTTTGGCATGCATCTATTTTAGCCTGATAAAGCCTATCATATGATTCTTTTAATAAAATTATTTCCTTCTTTATCTTGACATTTTCTGCCCCTGCTTGTTTCAGGAAATAACATCTTTCCATCCATTTTGTCATCATTGGGGGAATGTGGACTTGGAACCACTCCATCTTGGTTGGCTCAGTCTATATTTCATTTGATTCCATTTTTGGCTTTATCTTAATTTCTTGCAAATCTTGTTCTAGTTCAACAGTCCTACTCAAAGTTGCATTGAGTTCATCTTTCTGTTTTTCTTGTTTTTCTACAAATGCTTGGAGAGTTTGCACTAAATTATCAGTTAAACCTTTAATTTGTTTGTCTTTTTCAAATACCGTTTACCTTCCTCATTCCATTTTTGCATCTGAAATTGCAAATCTCTAATAATTTTATCTTTTTGCTCCAATTGAGCCTTCAAAGCTGTGATTTCTTGATCTCTTTTCTTCAAAATTGTAGTTTGTACATCTATTTCCTCTTGTTGCTGATTGATTTTTTCTTCATTTTTCTGCAAACTAAATCTTAACTGAATAATTTTTGTTTTCAACTCATCTAATTATGTTTTTATGCTATCAAAACTTTCAATTGGTACATTAGAACGAAGAGGAGAAACATAAGCTTCTACATTATCATCAATCACATTTTCTTTATCATGTACCTCTAGTGGGTCTAGTTCTGCATCACTAGGAATTGGGGAAGACAAATTTTCACTTAGGTGAGTCATATCACCTTCTTGTGTTTCCATTGGTTGGTGAAAAGGAGAAAATGATTCCAGAGGCTCATCTTGAATAATTACAACATTTGGCAATTGTTCTCTCGTTTCTTCTTGTCTTGTCTCAAGTGAGACACTTTCCTTTCCAGATTCACCTAACTAGCCTATTTCTACACATGGTTGGGCCTCTTTTTCACATGATTGTGTTATAGTTTCCTGAAGTTCCCTATTCTATCGTTTCTTTTTAGGGACATGTAGCTAATCAGAAGCCATGGCACAACTAATCTTAGAAGAAATTCTCTTGCTTCTTATCAAAGGGGAAGGCATGTGTTCGTCTATTTTAGGTCCCCTTCCCTTTTTACGGGGACGAGAATTATCTTCTTCTAATTTTTCTAGGTCCATATCCTCTTGTTTTTCCAGAGCCTCCAATACATTTTGTAAACTTGGCCTTTCCCGAGGGTCTGAAGGGTTTATTGGATTTTTTGGCGCCTCATTGTTAGGAGCCCCTTTAGAATTTTGAGGTTTAGAAGAAGGTTCTAAATTTTGAGCCGCCAGATTGGATGGCCCTCCTTCCTCTATATGTCTTGTGGGCACAGGTTTCTGAAATTTTTGAAGAAATTTTTGCCATTTTTGTTCTATTCTACCTTTCTTCAAGAAATGATATTTATAAATTAAATGTATGAGGCCATGATGTTTTAATGGACCCAACCCAATTTTAAACTTTTTAATCATAGTAACAATAGAATCACAAAGAAAAGTGGGAATGTTGACTTTGAATTGAGGGTTTTTGGCGCCATGGCACAAGTGAGTCAATAATCGAAAGGGGGGACAACAACTATGGCACATTGCCCTTCACATGTGAAATATTTGATTATCTAGGCAACTGCCGTTCTCCATGGCTCTGGAATGGACATTCTTTGAAACCCTTTATTTTTCCCTTTGGTACTTACAACTAATAAAGGTTGGGGTTCCCCTTCCCTATTAAAAAACTCTACCATTTTTTGATAGGAAATATTTGTAGTTTCTGATAAATTTACACCCTCATTTTTAATACTAGATAAACGAGAAATGATTCAAGAGCTTACCTTAAATTTCCTCCCATGCACTATTGACTGTCCATTTGAAAAATTCTCTGCAAATTATTTTACCAATTGCTCATCGTGCCCTTCAAAATTCTTTATAAAATCTAGCCACCCATCCCTCTGAAATAGTTCTAAAATTTTACTTAGTGCCAATAACTTGTTTGCGGAAGCTGGTTTTGATTTCCACTTGGCTCCTCCCATGCTGTCCCTTTCCTTTGATTATGCTCAGTTTTTGCTGAATGTCATGGCGTTCAAAAGGTGAAAAAATGTTAAACGAAATTGTGACATAGATTAAAGAAAATGCAAACTCTTCAACCACTCATACTTTGACATGAATTAATTATGGCATTTGGATTCGCTGTACTGAAATCATTACTTTGCATGGAAAAGAGCGCATGAACACCACATCTTAAGTGAGAGGACAATTCACACAATTTACTAAGTTTGGAAAAGGTGGTGGTACGTGCCAATTTATTTATTTTTATTCAAAATAATTACCTACTTAAAGTAAAAGTTGTACATACCTTATGTCCCTTCATTGATTTGAAAATCACTTGCCTTTGCTGACGTAATAGTATAATCGGATGTGATGGCGAGGGTGATGATGAATTTATTATGAATGAACATGGGATGACTAATTAATGTTGTAATTATTATGACAGAAAGTAGCCATAATAATTTGATTTATTATGATAAGGAATGACACTGTAGTGCATGTATTTCAAAGGTGATGGAAAAATTTAATGATGCACATGTGTATGAAGCTAGAAATATTAGAGCATTTGGAAAGAAAGGGAATTTACAAAATTTCAGAGCATCACTGGAAGATGCGGCTAGGGTGAAGAATTTTTTTTTCAGAGCATGCTGAGAGATGCGTCCAGAACAAAAAAGTGAAGTAGAAAAATTTTGGAGCATCGTTGGGAGATGCAGCCAGAGTGAAGAAGAAAATTCTAGAACATTATTGAAAGATGCTACCAAAATGCAAGAATGAAGTTCTAGAGCATCTTTGAGAGATGCCGCCAGAATGCAGGAACAAAATTGGAATGTGAGAACAAAATTCTGGAGCATCACTGAAAGATGCCGCTGAAGTATACAAACAAGATTTTGGAGCATCGTTGAAAGATGCAGCTAGAAGTAGCAACAAAATTTATGGAGCATCACTGAAAGGTGCAGTCAGAAATAGAATTTTTTTTTTGGAGCATCACCAAAAGATGCCGCCACAAGGAAGAAACAAAATTTATGGAGCATTGTTGTAAGATGCCGCCGAAATGCAGCAAGAAATTTTTTGGAGCATCGTTGAAAGATGTCGCTGGAAGAAGGAAGCAAAATAAAGCACTTTGGACTTAGAATTTCTGGAGCATCATTGAAAGATGCGCCAGATTATAGGAATAAAATAGGGAATGACACCAGTCGGGCATGCAAGTTCAGGAGCACCACAGTAACCAAGCCAACAAGTTCTGGAGCATCACAACAAGATGTGCCAAAATTTGTATTTGATTAAACATGATGTCTTGCAAGACAAAAAAAAATAGCTAAGTCCAAAAGATGAAAAATTCAAAAGAAATTCCCTGAAGTAATTACAATTACATACACATGCAAAGTATATTTTTTTTACTTTTTATTTTGGATTGGGAGACTATTATTGTGAACATTCCATTGGCTCTGCCGTAGTAGAGTCAATGCATTATATTTCTCCTTGCATTTCCACCATCATTGTAAATTCCTCCTTGTTAATAGGTTTATGGTAGATTCGTAATCGATGTCCATTGACTAAGAGAGTTTGAGTGTCACTATCGATGGGTTTGAGCCACACTGCTCCATTTGGAAATACTTCATAAATTTCATATGGACCTAGCCAATGAGTCCTTAGTTTCCCTCGGTGATCTTTATATCAGGAATCAAATAATAGTGCCCAATCCTCATTGTGGAACTCTCTTTCCTTTATGTGTTTATCATGCTAGGCCTTTTGTTGTTGTTGAACTAGCTCAGTTTGGTGGACAACATCTAAACAAATTTCATGCAACTCACTAAGTTGTATGACTCTTTCAATCTAGGCTCGCTTGAGATCTAAGACTAAATCCATTGTTGTTCTCAGGGTTTGAAATTCAACTTCAATGGGTAGAAGAGGTTTCTTCCCAAAAACTAACTCGTATGGACTAAAACTAGTGGTTGGTTTCCAAGTTGTATTATAAGCCCAAATGACTTTAGGTAATTTTTTGGCCCAGTCTTTTCTCTTTGATGAAACTATTTTTGTTAGAATATCTTCAAGCTCCCTGTTAGTAACTTCTACTTGACCATTTTCTTGAGGGTGATAGGGTGATGACTTCTTATGACTTACCTGGAAATGATCAATGAAGGCTAATAGAACTTTGGACATAAACTGGGGTCCTTGATCTGTGAAAATTGTTCTAGGGGCTCCAAATCTGAGAAAAATCTTATTATATAGGAAGTCAACTACTTGTTCTTCCCTAGCGACTATTAGATCTTGAACTTCTACCCACTTGGTCAGATAATCAATATAGACAAAAATGTACTCTTTGCCTTATGAAGGAGGGTCTATAGGACCGATAAAATCCAATCCCCACTTTTCAAATGGTTCAAGAACTACCTAAGGTTGCAGAGGAATTTCATTGGATGTAGTGAGTCTCCCTACTCTTTGGCATTCATCACAACGATGAACATATTTTTTTACATCTTTATGCATAGAGGGCCAATAATATCCTGCACCCAAAATATTATGGGATGTCCTCTTGGTAGAATAATGACCTCTAGATGGGTCATCATGGCAAGCTCTAAGGATGCTATATGTTTCATCTACCCTGACACAATGTTGTAAAACCAAATCAGGACTGCATCAAAATAATATTCCATTAATCCATTTGAAAGGAGTGCTTTCTCAAATGAGGCATTTCTTCTGTTTTGATGTAAAATCTAGTGGCAACTCTGAAGTGGCTCAATAGTTGGAAATGTCAGCAAACCAAGGGATTTTAATGGAGATGGAAACCATATTTTCATCTAGGAATTCATCTTGCATAGGAGCATAATCTCCATTGTCTTGTTTGATCCAAGATAAGAAATCTGTAACTACATTGAACTTCCTTGGTTTTTCAATCATAGTAATGTTGAATTCTTGTAGAATCAATAACCACCTGATTATCCTTCCATTTACTATAGGTTTATTCATTAGGTACTTGATGGCTGAGTGGTCTGTGAACATAATCACTTTTTACCCTATGATGTAATGTTGAAATTTATTGATTGCACGTACTATGGCTAAAACTTCTTTCTTTGTGGTGGTGCAATTCTGTTTAGTGGGGGTCAAATTATTACTAATGAAATAGCTAGCATATTTCCCCCATTCTCATCTTCCTGACCTAAAACTACTCCAATAGCATCATCAAAAGCATCTACATAAATATGGAATGGAAGGTTCCAATTAGGTCCTCATAGTACAAGAGCATAGATGAGTTTCTTCTTAATGATCTCAAATGATGATTGACACTCTGCTATCTAGACAAAGTCTACATTCTTTTGGAAGAGGGAAAAAATAGGGGCCGCAATCTTGCTGAAATTCTCTATGAATCTTTGGTAGTATCTAGCATGTCCTAAGAAACTTATAACTTTAGTTTAGTTTTTCGAAGTCTCAAGTTGTATTACCTCAATTTTCTTAGGATCAATTTTTATCCCTTAAGCTGAAATGTGGTGTCCCAACACTATCCCTTGTTCTACCATTATTAGGCATTTTTCATGAATTAGGGATAAACGATGGTCCTCACATCACTTCAATAATTTATCCAAATTTTGAAGGCCTTCATCAAATGTTGACCCATGCACAGTGAAGTCGTCCATGTAGACTTCCACACAGTCATTTACTAGTTCAACGAATATTGCCAGGATAACTCTCTGAAATGTTGCAGGAGCATTGCATAGCCCAAAGGGAAGGACACGATATGTGAATGTTCCCCAAGGGAAAGTAAAATTTGTTTTGTCCTTGTCTTCCATGACTACTTGTATTTGGTTATATCCATTGAATCCATCTAGGAATGAGAAATACTTCCTCCTAGCCAAATTATCCAAGACTTGGTCTACAAATGGTAGAGGGAAGTAATCTCTATGGGTAGCTTTATTGAGTTCCCTATAGTCAATGCACATTCTCCACTTCCCATTTTTCTTTGGGACAACTACCAGAGGTGAAACCCATTTGCTATTAGAAATGGGATAGATGAATCCTACTTGCAGGAGTTTCTTAATTTTTGTTTTAACAATATCTTTCAAAGCAAGATTGAGCCTTCGTTGTGGTTGATGAACATGTCTAACATCCTCAGTATAGATGTGATGGGTACAAACACTTGGGTGTATTCCTCTCATGTTTGTATAATCCCAAGAAAAAGCTTTAGATTTGGTCACCAAAACATCAAACAATTTGTTCTCTTTTGGCTTTGTTAACTAGCTGTTGATATTCAAAGTTTTTCCTGGTAATAACATGATGGTTTTGACCCTAGATGATTGGAGGTGACAGTATAAAATTCTCTAGTCAAAGTGTTGAGAGGACAATTATGTGGTATGGTTCTATGGAGTCTGGCAATATCTTCGAAGAAGTGATCGGTTTTTGGAATGATATTAGCTAGGGGGAAAGGTAATCCCATGAAGCTAGTGTAATTAGATTCAGTGTGATCAACATTGATTGGCTGCCGTAGAATCTCTTCTACGTCTACCATTTCCTCATCACTTGAGTCCATAGTAATATTTTCCATATTGTTTTCCAATTCATCTTCCAACTCTTCACCATGTTGTTTAATGAATACCATAGCAAGTGGGGCCAAATTCTCCTGTTCGTTGGAACCATCTGGTTCATCAACCCAAACTTTGTTATGTTCAACAGGTTTAGCGGGGGGATACAAGAATAAATGTTTTTTATTGGGACCATGTGAAATGGTCATTCCTCCCTCCCTGCAATCAATCTTGGCTGTAACTTTAGCTAGCCATGGTCTTCCTAGGATTATTAGATAACTATCATTTGGTGTGAGGGACTGGATTATTTAGAAATCTACTGGATATTCCCAACCATGAACCTTAACAAGAACATTTTCTATGACACCTTTGGGAATAGAGATGGATTGATTTTCCATTTGCAACATTGTAGTTGTGGGACGCAAATCAATAAGTCCCAATTTTTCCATAACATCGACCGTCATTACATTAGTGGATGCTCCTAGGTCCACAAGGGCATTAGGTATTGCTACCTTGTTAACTGTCACTATTATAAGTGGAATACCTAGGTCATCATATTTTGGAGATGTGGTTTTTCCAGCCAGAAGGTTAGCTAGATACTTGCTTATGTGAACAGTATTAATCCATTTTGTTTCCTTCCCAGTGTTTTGATGCATAACTAATTAATTAGTTGGTTTAGCTTAGGAATCTCTTTAATTGCTTGTAACAAAGGAACCTTGATTTGAAGTTTCTTAATTTCTTGTATCAATGCGGTTTCAGTGGATAAGGTCACTTCTGGAGGGTTATTCAAGGTGGTTGGTTTGAGACACCCGAGAAAAGGCACTTGAGTTTTCTCTTTCAAGGTGGATTCCTTCTTTAAAAGATTAGTTGGACATTGACCACCCTCCTCTTGAGGTAACTCAGAAGTTCCAGTTGAGGATTGTGGAAGAGTCTTGTCTTGATTATCCATTGGGTTTTTCTCTAAAGGTGTGGAAGATGTCTTAGCTAGTTCAATAGATTCTTTAATCATCTCATCCAGGATCTCAACTATAGTAGGCTGCTGGAGCTTTTTTCCTGACCTTAACTATAGGTTTTCACAATGGATAACATTAAGTCCAGTCACATTTTCTTGTTCCGTAGAATACACTAGGGTATTTTGACGATTATTATTTGGATTAGGGATAGGTTGTGTTGGGAGTTGTGGTTGGTTGACTTGCTCATTTTTTTGAGGTTTATGTGTTGGAAACAAGCAAAACTGAGAGGGGGGGAGGTGAATCAGTGTTCTACAAATTTTAACTCTATTATCCTTATTTTTAACTTTTCTAACACATTCAATCAATAACAATATGCAGAAATAGAAAATAAGAAACCACACAACCATAACACAATGATTTTTACATGGAAACCCTATAAAGGGAAAAACCACGGTGGATGGCCAATCCACAAGTAATTTTGAGTATACTCAAGGAGAATATTACATAAGGGGAATGCACTTGCATTCAGGCTCACTGCCTAGAGCTCACTGCTCAAAATAAGGCTCACTGCCTTTACAAAAGAGATTGGAATAGTTCCAAAAGAAAGTGAACTGATATAATAGCATCTACAAATTCCTGATTATAGTTCCAGTTAAGCTCTAGTGACGAAATTCTACCTTGATGACTGATGAAGAACTTCTGCCCTGTTTTGCTCAAGTTCGCCCAAAAAAATCTTTATGCGCAAGTGAAATTGTGCATGAAATAGCTTAATCTCTTCTTAGAAAATCACAACAATTGCACATACACCTCTCACACCTATCCAAAAGATATGGCCGAACACATACATATATCCACTTAGAAAGATTTGATCGCCACAAGTCGGCTTCCACAAAACTTAACAAAATTGGTAACTAGTCGGCCCATATAATGGATAAATTCTATGTGGACCCGAGCAAGTCGGCAAAACAATAGCTGGGACCAATAATCGAACAACCAAAAGGATAATAACAACAATAATTAACCTTTATACATCTGGTGTACAATATTTCATTGAGTTAGCTTGATTCCAACCGGACCTATAGCCACAAGAATACTTTTGCTAGATTCAATAATTGTATGCTCTCTCTGTGCCAAGGAAATACGTTCAACATTCCACAACCAAGAAAAGTGATTCGATGAGACTTCATAATCGAATATCCTGTTCAACTGATAATACTGTCAATAACATACAAATTCCACTTTCTTCTTCCGGTACAATTGAATACAAAACTGTGGACCTCAGAGATAACTATGGTTGCCATCAATGACAACACTAGAATACAAAAATCATGTCCACAACCATCATATTCCAACATTATGAGGGGTTGGAAAAAGATTCTACTGCAGATTAGGTATCCTCCTTGGCCTAGTGTAAAACTGATTTTGAGGTTGATTCCATTGAGGAGCAAGATTTTGAGGATACCATTGTTGTTGAGTCTGGTTTGGCCATTGAGGGTTTCCCCAAGACTGATTTTCCCATTTAGGTGGCCCCCAAGGGTAAGGTCCCCAGTTAGGTGGTGCTAGAGGCCAAGGTGCCACCCATTGATTATTATTCCAATTGTTTGGGGGTCACTAGGTGGGATTTGAGTTCTAGCCGTAAGAGAAATTCCTCCTAGGTCTTTGATTCACAAAGTTGACCTCCTCCTCAACCTGAGATGTCTTCTTCTTGGAATTTTTGATTGCATTTAGGATCTCAAATTGATCAATGGCATGACTCTTCTCACAAACTTGGCAAATGCCAATTTTGTCCAAAGGGCATTCTCATAATAGATGTTTGTTTCGACACCTAGAACAATAGATGGATAAGGTCTTAGGATTATGTGTTTTGGACCGTATTCTATCTAGCATGGTGTTTAATTGAACAAGAATGTTAGTTTTGATATTTTCTCTCTCCTCACACAGTTTTCCTATTTCATTGGAACCTCTAAAAAGAGTAGACTTATAGATACCTCCTCGAGTACGAGAGAAATTCTGGCATAACTTAGTGATATCATCGAGTCTAAGTTGGGAGATATCTCCTTTTCCCTTTAAATCTAGGATTCTCCTCGTATCTTCATCAAGTTCCTTGAGAAATATGGTCTTCAAAATTTCCAGAATTATGGCTTCTCTGCCACATTGTTTAGATAAGAAGATGAACCTATCTAGGTAATCTTCTAGGCTTTCATCTTCGTTTTGCCTTAGTTTGAACAATTCCTCTTTCCTATCGCTGACTCTACAATAACTCTAAATTTTTTCCAAAAAGGCAGAATCCATATCATCCCAAGAGGTTATCAACCCTGAAGCTAATCCCATGAACCAATGCATTGCAACATCCTTTAGGGTGGAGGGAAATTTTTTAGTTTTTGGTTATCATTCTTGTAGTCATACGTCTAACACAAAACTTCAAACTCAATTAGGAACTAGTCAGGGTCTTCGAAGGATAAACCTCTAAAAGTTGGTAAGAAGGTTGGTGAAATTTTTTTCATAGGTGTATCATCATCTTGATCGAGAGCAATAGGATAAGTAAATGTCCACGCTCCCCCTATTGGGTTAGCACCATTTCTACGGTCACCCATGACGTTGAAAGGAATGCGTTCCTCTTCAAAAGTTTGCTCTAATAGCTGAGGTTCTGGGGTATGCAAAGGAATGATTTCCTCTATAAATGTTTGTTCTAATGGGTGAATTTCTGGGGTATACTGGGAGGTCTTAGGTTGATCCTGCTCGATCAATTCTTCAATAAGGTCTTTAGCCTCTTCTTCCTCCATGCTTGTGGTTGAAATGTCTTTTGGGGGGGTTTTTGGTATGAATCTTCCATGTGGGCCTCGTTTCCTAACCATGCAAAAAAAAGAATCTTGGAAAATATTTTTTCTAAAAGAGGTATTCAAGCAATCTCCTACTAACACTAGAAAATGATGTTTTCTCGACAACAACACCAAAAAGTGACAGGGTGTTTTGAGGTCATATCACTTTAGTTGAAAATGTATCAATTATATCAACCAGGTAGTGTTCGAAGGCTGAATGCAATAGGGGAAAACTTGGATAAATCTCTTAGGTTTTCCAACTTTTTGAAACGTTTGTAAACATAAGTTAAACTAGGAAGCATTTAAACTAAAAAGCTTGAAGTTGTTTAATCTAGAAAACATGAAATTGTTAAACTAGAAAGCATGAGATTGTTAAGCTAGAAAGCATATAAATTACCTAAGAAGAAACACTTGCAATACAACTATAAAATTTCAATGAAAAAAACTAATGGCTAATGACTAAATACTGACAAAAAGTAAACTTGACAATTTGTAACTAACAACAGGAGTGGATGCTCCAGAATTTCAAATAAACAAAACTAAAATATTGAAAACTCAAACTACAACCTGTAGGAATAATTGACAGAGCTCAACACACAAAATAACATTCATCCATGTGCACAGAATAAAAGTAATAGAATTGAAAATAAAAATACTTATCTATCTACTCTATGAGATTCCCTCAAGTGGCCAGCTCTCGGGTGTTCCTACGATTAACTTAGATCACATGTACTTCTGCATCTTCACAATGAATCCATCCATGATACTTCCATTACTCAAAATGATTAACTCAAAATAAGATTGGCAATATTTATTTATTCATGTAAAAGTATTACACAGAAACATGGTTGAACAGTGTTCAAAACATATCATAACATCATAACAGTATCACCGTATCATTATTTTTGGTGGTAACATATATATACTAAACTGCTAACAAAATCCTAAATTTCAGATGGTGGAAGATCACCATTGAAAAATTCTTTTAATAGAATTTCAACTAACCAATTGACTAAGGTCCATAACATAAAAAATATTAAAGGCTTGGAGTGGAGCAGTAAAATTTTTAAACAAAAATTAAACATAAAGCATTAAAAGGACTTGTTCCACTATGCACGCCTGAATTTTCGATGCCTAGACTTCTGGTGCTCTTTCTTCAACTATTTGAAGTCTACTTAAAGTCCACTCGGTCGTGCATAATGTCATGTACAATAACTAAAATCTATACCATTATATCAACGTTAGTCAGCTAATTTCAACCGAATTAGGAAATAACAATTTATACATCTTTTTACAAAAAGTAAGCAATTATTAATTCTAAAAATAAAAAATTAGCAGGGCTAAAGTGATTGGTAAGAACAAAAAAGGGTTTTTAGCTTATAATAATTATGAGGTTATTTATACCTCATCATACACTATGGGATAACATCCAAGAGCTGGTTTTGAGATACAATACTTGATCCTCCTATGTTTTTTAACAAATTTTTGAAGTGACTACTTCCCTGGCAATGCCCTTAGGGGTCTCAACAATTGAGCCATAAGCTCCTTGTAGACTATGATTCTATTGATTTCTCTTCGATCCTTAGTGCTATTATGGAAATATTTAGTATTATTACCCCCTTCCAAGATCCAAATCTCTCTAGATTTCTACAGCCAATACACTTCCTCTTTCGTCTGCACCTCCTCATATTCCTTGAGCAACTCCTTTTCCTTCATGAACCTTTCACTGTTGATTCCTAAAGATAGTACCACTTCATTTAGTACTATTAATTCTTCTTCTAGCCTACATTTGGATTCAAATATATTTTTGAAGTGGGTTCTATTCCACTCCTTTAATTACTACTTGAGAAGTTTCAGTTTTGATATTACACCAAACATCTTGGTGCCCTTGATTTTCCACTCATTCCACCAGATGTCAATCAGCCTTGGAAGGTTTTGATCCTTGAACCACATGTTTTTGAATTTAAATGGGCACCTCATAGATTTATTTTCACCCTTAATTTCTAGTTTTATGGGATAGTGATCAAACCTTGATTGAGGTAGAATACTTCCTTCAAGGGTGAATGAAAAAGCACCCAAATCACCTTTAAACAAAAAATTGTCTAGTTTTTATGCAATATGGATAAATCTCATTCTTTTGTTCATCCATGTGTGCTTTCCATTTGGTAGTTGAATTTCAAACAGATCATTTACCCTAACAAAATTCTCAAAATCCACTTGGGATTGGTACTCCTTTGCACACCTCCCATTTTATCCTCACTGTGCAGGATCACATTAAAATCACCTCCTAAAATGCAATACTCAGGGGATACCCTATGACAAAAGTTACTGAGCTCCAACCACAATTCTCCCTTTTGATGCAACTTGAGGGGCCATATATATTGATTAATATAAAGATTAGGTTCAATGATAAATTTCGTACCTTGCAAGCTATCCAATGTCTATTTCCCACTATCTTTTTAGATAAACTACTTGGGGCCTCCAAATAATAACCAAACCCTCAGAGGCTCCTATTGACTCCACATGCTCAATGTTCCACATTTTACATTTTTTCTTAACAATTCCACTTCTGTATTGCTTAATTTCATCTCTTGAATCATGAGGACATCATCCATTGATGTCTTCATGTGGTGACTTAAAAGGTGTTTTTTGTTAGGGGAATTTAAGCCCCTAATATTCCACGACATGATCCTCATTGATCCTTGAGAAGGGTAAGGATCTTCCATGATCTTAGCATCATGGTGAGTTTCTGTTGGCCCTCCACATCGTTATCCATAGTTATCTTTTCTATGTTTGATAACCTTCCTTTCCTCCTTCCTTCCCCACAATTTGGTGACTTCCTTGCCTTATTCCTTGGTTCTAATCCCATTTTCTCCCAAGCTACTGAGTTGGTTGGGGGTTCTACATTATCTTATAGCAAGCTTGACTTCTCTACCCCCTCTAACTCTCATACCTCACCCTCTTTTATAGGATCAATGTCTTTTAGTTCTTGGTTCTCTAGACTACTGTTGTCGTCAACTTCCAAGTCTGAATTCACTGCTTCTTCCTTCACAAGGGCTGCATAGCCTAATAGTCCACATCCTATTTCCATGATTTCCTCTTGACTCGTGAATTCCTCCCTTGTCCCCTCTTCTTCTTATGGGTTTATGGACCATCCTAGTGCCCCTTTTGCATCTTTTGTTGTAGCCAAAACTTCTTCCTTTGCAATATCATACCTGCCACTCTCTTGTTGGGTGGTCCACTCTAGCTCCTGATTGTGACCTTCCCCAACCAATAGATTTTCCTCACTATTCACAGCTCTACTTCTTGAACCAACACAACATCCCCCAGTATATTTGATCACCCATTTCATGGTATCAAATTTTGGAAAAGTGGGAACCTTTCTAGCTAAAAAATCCCATTCTATTTCATGGTACCACTTTCCCTCCTCTGTGATAATTTCCAACTCATCCAAACGCGTACTATCTGGGTTAATTTCTATACAAATTCTCACTTGGGTTTTCATTTCTCTATGAAGTAAAGATTTATCCACCCTAATGTAAGTGTCCAATTGATTCCCTATCAAACTTAAGACCTCCTCATCCCAATATTCTGAGGGTAGGTTGTGGAAATTTATCCATGTTAATAAAAATCAAGTTCATGTAAGACCATCTCTAAATTTAGATGGATCTATGCAAATGAATTTTGTAGGGATACATGGGAATCACAATCCAATTCCAAAATTCAATTCTAAGCCCATAAAGTTTCAAGGAAATAATTTTATATCTAGTGAAGACCATTCACACAAATTTAATAATTTGATTGATATCTATGAAATGAATATGAGGATGTATTAAATAGGGCCAACCCTTTGGTGAAATGGTGGGGATTCTTACTTGTAGTGCCAACAACAAAGGTTCAAACCTCATGGGGTTCCTCTCTACTATGTCAATAACTGAGGGCCCCCCAAGATCTTGTATCTTTACTTACCCACAAGATGTGGAGTGGGGCATTTGCATTCTGCCTAGGGGGCACATCCCTAGCTTGAATTTAATAGCTAGGAAAGTGTCCCAGTTCACCATTGGAGTGAATACAATAAGCCTGAATAGAAGAAAGAAATCGAGGATTGAAGATTTTGTGGAGAGGAATCATGAAGGTGTACAAGAGAGATCTAAAGTGAGGAGAGTTCCTGATGAACCTGACAAAGGGATAAATGCCAAGGAACTTAGAAAAAATGGCAAGGCGATGGTCATCCCTACTAAAACCCTTCGAAATTCTAAGGATATGTTGAAGGAGCAAGCCTTCTTCGTGAGGCATCTTGAACCAACACAAAAACCCCTAAAAATCCATAATAAATTTAAAAGAACCACATGTGTGATCGATTGTTGAGTGTGATAAATATGTAAAAACAAATAAATCAAACACACCGATAGAACATTATATTAAAAACATAATTTAAATGAAAATAAACACAAACTCTTTCTTCTGCCTTTGATGTTCTCCTATTGTCCTCTATCTCCAGTGTTTTTGTTGATTCCAACTGGCTCTCAGATCTTGGGATAGGCTCAACAAACGGTCTTCCTAGAGAACAAGATTGAATATGAATGCATGCAATGCTATGCTAAGATTAATGTGCTATGATTATTGAAATAAAAAATTATGAAATTGCGAAAGCTAAAGATGATAAAAACAATGCTAGAATGCTAAAATGCTAAAATGCAAATGATCTCTAATCTGTATGCATTATAAGTTGTAGGTGTAACCAATGCTTGGATTCACAAAGATATTTATAGAGTTTTCAAAAGATTTTGATTGGCTGATGTGATCAACGACTGTGAAAATTCCTGGCAGATTGAACAGTCGAAGATGGATAAGATTGGAGAGAAAAATAGAAGAAAACAGAAAGCAAACTTTGTTTCCTTTTTCGAAAAAGAGATAAGATGAGATGATAAAGATGAATTGTAAAAATCATCTTTTTGTGAGATTATGGAAAGATTTCGAAGATACATAATGAATTATAAAATTCAATTATTTATTTATTGGTGACATGGAAGATTTTTCTTAAAATAGAATATTTACCCAAGATTTGAAAAATAATGGAGGATTTCATAATTAAATAAAATATTTAATTATGATTTTGAAAAGATATGGAAGATATTTAATTAAATAAAGATATTTAATTAAACTTTTTAAGAAATGACATGTAAATGGAATTAATTAAATAAAATATTTAATTAATTAGAAGAAAGATTTTGAATAGGAGAAAGGAAATTAAATTCAATTAAATCAAAGATTTAATTAAACTTAAATGTGATAATTAATTTAAATAAACAATAATATTTATTTAATTAATTAAGTGGACTTAAGAATATGGTAATTAAATAAAATGAATTTATTTAATTAAAGTGGAGGAATAAAGTGAATGAACAATATAATTAAATTAATTAAATTTAATCATATGTAGAAGACTTTAGAGGATTAATTAAATAATAAAATATTTAATTAAATGCCAGGATTTAAACATGACCAATTTTATGCATATACATTTTTCCCCTCTTTGAAGTGATGTGTGAAACGCATTGCTTCAAAGAAAATATTCTTGCTTTTTGAAATTTGCAGCGTTTGATTTTGCCCCTGATTGGAAATTTTTTAACTGATATGCCCTTGATCTGATTCTGATATGTTTCTGATATTTGATGATGTCGATATTAATGATGCCCCCTCGGGAGATAAATCACTGATGATGAGAAAACATTGATTTGATGAGAAAACATTCAGATGATAAGAGGGACACAGTGATTTAGCTCCCGATAATTGATGAAAAAGATGCCCCAATTGAAAAAAATGCCATCAAAAACCCACTTTGTTTGACCCTTAAAAGGTAAAAGGGTAAAAAGGCAAGTCATTTTCACTTTTTGACTTCTAGAAACCTTTTGCTCTGATGGTGACTTGGCGTGATGGAGATCCCTTATCACCGACATAGATTCGAGCGGTCTCGCCGATATCAACAACCAACTGCGTATGGACCACCGGTGAGTCAATTCAGACCTTTTTGCGTCAAAATTTTTCAGTTTGAATCAATTTTTGAATGATTTAGCGCATATTTAGGTTTGAAATTTCTGTTTTAGCACTTTTAGAAAATAGAATAGCACATTTGAGTTTTCTTTTAGTGCATATAGGTCATAAAATATCACTGTCAGGTTTATTCAGTTTAGCGCATATGATAAGCGAAGTAGCGCATATAGGAGGCTAATCGTGAAGTTGTTAGATTAGCACATATAGGAAGTAGAATAGTGCTTTTAGGGTTGTGGCGTATAGAGTAAATAAAACGACGCATTTGATTAGAAATTTAGCGCATATAGGGAAATAGCGCATAGAGTGCCCGATTTAGCGCTTATAAGGCACATAATAGCGCATCTGGGGTTTTAGCGCATATGGGGGGAATTTCAGCGCATTTAGGGTTTTAGCGCTTACAGGCCGCAGAGTAGCGCTTTTAGGAAAATTTAGAAAAAATGTTGTTTTGATGAAAATGATGATGAAGTATTGCTTCTTTGGTCAATAGATAGTAAAATTGTCATGTCATCATGTTGAGAAATTGATAACTTTGCTTCCTGAAATAGAAAACAAAGAGTAGATAGCTGATAACTTTGTTTCCAGAGAATGAAAAACAAATAGTAGATGATTGATTGTATTGTGATTTGCTGATAACTTTGCTTTTTGAAAACAAAGAGTAGATGGTTGATTTGCTTGAAAACAGATTTGCATTCATGATTGAAGTACAAATAGGATGATGATTTTGATTGTTGATAAATTTTCTTTCCTGGAAAAGAAAAACAAATAGTAATTGATGATAGAGTAGATTGATTTGATATTCAAATAGATAGATTTTGTATTGATTTCCTGATATGAGTCACTTAGATAGAGCATTTGATATGGTTCACTAATATGGGTCATTGATTGATATGGATCACTTGATATGAGTCTGATTGATATGGATCCAAATATATAGATAGGAGTGCAATTGATATGAGTCTGATAGATTGCCTTTTGTGATGACCAAAAATAGGAGGTTTTCAAAAACCTCTAGATTAGAGAGCGTCATCCTGCGGGGTGGGATAGGATCCGAGATTTGACACTAGATGATGTTCAGCAGATAGTGAGTTGTGGGTTGGGTCCATTGTTGTCGATGCCTCCTATTTTGGCCAACAAGGGATTGTTGACTGTGTTAGCAAAGAGATGGCATTCAAAGCATAACATTTTTCATTTGCCGACTGGTGAGCTGACAATGACCCTAGAGGATGTGTACAGGATTTTGGGGATCCCAGTGGTAGGTGCCCTTGTGTTCTATGATCACAAGGAGGTGGGTGGGATAGATTCCCTCATAAGAGTATTTGGAGACACACAGATAGTAGGGTACTGGGTGCCATGGGTAGACTTCAGAGGATATCCGACCTTACCTGCAGTGTTGGGTGCTTTTATTGGAGGCTTCCTTTGTCCGGATCGTCGGTCAAAGGGGCTATCAGTTGGATGGTGGAGGATCATCGATCAGAGGATGGGTCAACCAAGGAGATATTCCTGGGGGAGCTGCATGCTAGTGCACTTATATCATGACCTACACCAGGTAGTATACAGAGGATCATTGAGTTTGTCATGTGGTGTTACACTGCTCCAGATCTGGGCATGGGAGCATATTGTTGTGACTAGACCACTATGTCCAAGGGCTAGGCCGCCAGGCAGGCCATATGTGTATGCATATTCGTTTGCACTTGTCCAACCCAAGTTGGGAAAGGTGGAGTATTGGAGATGAACCTTGGATGACATGGATGTAGTGATATGGAGGCCTTATATTGATTGTGATGTATGGGACATAGATCCCTTGGAGGTTCCATTTGTAGGTATACCCAGGTTTTTGATAGGTCACACACCATTTATTATAGAGATATTTTTTCCTTTGTGAGTATTGAGGAAGTTCGGTTTCACACAGGGTATGCTTAAGGGCGTTGTACACTATGGACGGTGCAAGGATGAGCCTGGATGGGGTTCTTGCATTTCTTACCAGGTGGCATATACTGAGTATACTACATTATAGCCTGAGGTATGGGATGCCCGACTTGATATTGTTGATGTTGGCATGTCTGAGGAGTACTTAGTGTACTATCATACACACCCATTTCTGCGGTTCACATGTCCAGATGAGCCGACACCCATTTTGGTGGTACCTCAGCTAGGGGTTGGGAGACAGGAGGATGTAGAAGGTGGTGAGCAGGCAGTTGGTGGAGGAGAGGAGGAGGATAGTGGGGATGAGGAGAGTTCAGATGATGACGATGGTGATGACGACAGAGGTGGGGAGCAGAGGCCAGTGAGACTAAGGCCAAACTTATTGGGTAGTGTCCAGACTATGCGGAGGCCTAGGACTGGTATTGGCCGGAGGACAGTGATTAGGGTTGCCTCTACGTCACAACAGGCACAAATAGATACATTGCAGGCCCAGGTGCAGACGCTTCAGGATCAACAGGCGCAGTGGTAGAGCTAGTTGGCTCAGGCTTAGAGCATTGCAGTGTAGTTACAATGACAGCTTGCACAAGCATAGGCATAGGAACATGCATAGACACATGCACATGCATAGGTATAGGTACCTCCTCCTGCCTCAGACCCTCAGATAGCTTAGTTGATAGCAGAGAGATTCTTTGAGAGGGAGAGCAGCAAAGGCAGAGGGTGTGGCATAGAGACTCATGGGCATTGTTGAGAGTGCATCTTTACAAGAGGCCATTGCAGAGGGGTTTGAGATGGCTAGAGAGGCCGAGTACTACTGGGTGAGGTATGAGGAGTTGTGTCCTCTTGAGTGTAGAGAACCTTACCCATGGTCCCATGGTAGGACCAAGAGTAGATCACAGACAGCTACACAGAGCATAGGGGTTACAGGGCCTTGATGGGATCCTGATGCAGGGATGAGTGGTAGGCCATCATCCTCGAGACCAGCTCCATCATGGGGGTCCACTAGCTAGCCTTGAGCCATTGATATAGGATTATTGATGTATCCAATTTTGTGGGGACATTTGTATTTTTTTTTATCGTATCTCATGTATCTCTCTATATTGTTTAGTTTCATTGGACATTTGTATTTATTTTTGATGAGCGGTGATATGCAGCGGCGATGAGTTCTGATGATGTGTTTCCTTGATGTGATGATGATATGGATGTGCATTTATTTCTGCATGATGTGATATGGATTTTGATATGCATGTAAATGATTTGATGATATGTAGGATGATTTATGATATGCTTATGATGATGATTTATGATGCGTACTAATGATGTCATGCAGGCGGATGACCTATGATGTGATTAATGAAAATATGTAATAGGATATTTGAAATGTGTGTAATGTGTTGGAAAATGATGTGGAAATATAATGCATGTATGGAATTTTTATTTTTGTATTTTTCAAATGCAATAAATAATGATGATGTGATGGAGAATGGATGTTGAGTCTATGAAATGCATCATGAAGAAATGATATGTAAAATGAGTCAAATGTTTATGGAAAAATGTCATGATAGATAAATGAGTGCAATAATGGGATGAAATGTATGATGTAATGAAATGTAATGTCATGATGATAAAAGAAAATAATAATGAAATGAAATAATAATGAAAATAAAAGGATAATGAAATGTTATGAAAAATGAAATGATAACTGTAAAATAATAAATGATAATGATATGGAATGATGATGAATTGAGACAAAATGATAATGATAAAATGAAATGATAAAAATAAAATGAAATGATAATGTAGTGAAATGCAATGAAATGCTAATGCAATGAAATGATAGTGTAATGAAATGATAATGTAATGAAATGATAGTGTAATGAAATGATAATGTAATGAAATGATAATGCAATGAAATGGTAGTGTAATGAAATGATAGTGTAATGAAATGATAATGTAATGAAATGATAGTGTATTGTAATGAGATGATAATGTACTAAAATGATAAAGCAATGATAATGACAAACTGATGATGAAATGAGGAAGATAATAAATAAGATGAAAATGGAAATGATATGAAATGGAGAAATGAATGATAAATGAAAGGATCTAAATGACATGCAAATGAATGATATGAAACTATATGATATGAAAATTTCCAAATGAAATGATAATGCATAATGATGGATAACTAAATGATGAAGTACGCAAATGATATGAAAATGAATGATAAATGATAAACTAGAGGATATGTACCAGACCTAGATGAAATGATAATGATTAATGAAATGAGGATGAATATGAAAGACGATGATGAAATAAATGTACGAATGTATTCCAAAAATAGTCCAAAGAGACATGAAAGTCCTTGATGTTGTTGTTTAGCCTTTCAAAACTCTGATGCAAATCCAATATGCAGATATGTACATTGATCTAAATGAAATGCAGTTAAAGGAAACCAACCGTTTGTTGAGCCTTTTGTTAGCTTTCTTGAATCATCATAGAGCGTTTTAAAATGTTGGAAGTATGCACAAGCATCAGAGGGGAAATTAGAACCAATGATGACCTGAGTACAACTTTCATGATTTTTGATATAGCAAGTGAGCACAAGCATCGAGGTATAATTGAACCGAGATGACCTGAGCATTGCTTGCATAAATAGATAAGACTAACTGCTTTCTAATGCAAATGTGGAACTGTTATCAATGATACATTGTAGAAATCATGTCTCGTGACATATTTTCACCAGATTGATAGTTAACCTCAAGACAACAGATAAAAAAAAATCATTTTCTTTCCTCGCCACTCTAGTTTATTACATCATCGAGTATGCTCTAGAGAGATGATATCGAAAAATCAAACAACCATTGTTCAAAATATAATACTGCTATTCCAAACATTATTCAGATGTTAGATCATCCAGATATGAGTCA
The DNA here is from genome assembly GCA_007258455.2 of Sequoia sempervirens. Classification (NCBI taxonomy): domain Eukaryota; kingdom Viridiplantae; phylum Streptophyta; class Pinopsida; order Cupressales; family Cupressaceae; genus Sequoia; species Sequoia sempervirens. The sequence continues at coordinate 154,101,046 of VDFB02281492.1, forward strand.
TAATATGGTACTTAGTTGAAAACTATTGTGCTATGGATCAATGATTGGATAGCTGTTCATAGGATTTGATTGTTTGTTTGCATGATTGGATTCTATGTTATTGTCTAGCTGTTTCGATAAAACCTGAAAGTTGGTTGCCCCCAGTATGTCAACGTTTGCCCCTAGTATTGACACAACTTGCTGAAATGAATATGTACAATGATCAAGCCATGGTAAGACGTTATCCCTCAAGGAAAATGATGGCAGTATGATGCTGGTATGGCCCTAAGATGATGGAAAGATGTATGAAATGAAGGCTGAGAAGTTAAGTGCAAAACATGAACTAATAGACAGAGAGCTACAAATATCGTCTGTTTTCCAGATTTTCACTATTGCATTTTTATGATTTCTTTATGATTTCTTTTTTCTTTTTTAGGACTTTTTCTGCTGTTTTGTGATTTTTTCAAGACTTTTTCTACTATTTTGTGATTTTTTCAAGACTTTTTCTGCTGTTTTGTGATTTTTTCAGGACTTTTTCTGCTGTTTTTGTGATTTTTTTAGGACTTTTTCTACTGTTTTTGTGATTTTTTCAGGACTTTTTCAGATGATGATGATTGCTTCAGACATAATACTTTTTCAGGTGCATGCTGTTGATAGGTTCATCAAACAGTTCCCCTTCTAGCGTTGATAGCTTGTATGCTCCTGAACCATATACGACGATGACCATGTAAGGACCCAACCAATATGGTTCAAACTTGCCTTTCTTCTCTCTGTCTTGCTAATTGTGTGGATTCTCCTTCAGAACAAGATCACCAACCTAAAAGGTACATGGCTTGACTCTGTGGTTATAGCTACGATACATCATCTGTTGATATTCTTTCAAATGATCAACTGCTCGTTGTCTCTTCTCATCAAGGAGTTCCAGCTCTTGCAATCGAGAAACTCTGTATTCATCATCTGTTGTGAGACCTTTCAGTGATACTCTAAGTGAGGGAATCTCAACTTCTAGAGGTAATATAGCCTTTGCTTCATAGACAAGAGAAAATGGTGTTTCTCTTGTTGGCGTTCAAATGCTAGTTCTGTAGGCCCATAATGTGGGATTAAGTTGAACATGCCAATCTTTCCCTACATCATTCAGTCTTTTTCAAGATTTTTAATATCATTTTGTTTGAGGCCTCTGCTTGGCCATTCCCTTGTGGATAATAAGGTGTTGAATATCTGTGTTGTATATGGAATCGTTCACAAAGTTCATCAACATCCTAATTCTTGAATAGTCGTCCATTATCTGTGATAATGGAGTTGGGAATGCCATACCGACAAATGAGATAGTTGAGGATGAAGAATGAGATTTGTTTGTTGGTAACCTTAGTTAGAGGTACTTCCTAAATCCATTTGGTAAAATACTCTATCACTGTGATGATGAATTTGTGTCCATTCGATGATGAAGGATGAATCTTGCCACCTAGATCTAACCCCCATTGAGAGAATGGACAAGTTGGCGTGAACAGTTGAAGTTCTTGTGCAGGAGTATGAATGAGATTCCCATGAATTTGACATTTGGAGCACTTTTTCACGAAAGTGAATGATTCCCTTTCCATAGTCAGCCAATAGTAACCCATTCTAATTAATTTCTTGGATAAGGTTAGTCCACTCGAATGAGTACCACAAATTCCACCATGAACTTCTTGTAAAGCCTTGTCAGATTCGTCACGTTCAAGAAATCGAAGTAAAGTACCATCAAGACTGCAGCGATAAAGGGTGTCAGTGATAAGAGTATAGCGAGAGGATTGGCGAATGAAATTGTGCTTTTGGTTACGGGGTAAGTCAGGTGATAAGGTGTCATTTTTTAGGTAGGCATAAATCTTTCCATACCAAGGTGAATCAGATCCTACTAAGTGGCAAATGATTTGGATTTTAGGTGTGTCATAGGCAGGTGCAAATGATTGTTCCACCAAAAATTCATAGTGAGCCTGATTTTCTGGGAGTTGTAGCAATGATGCGATCGTGGCCATAGCATCACCCGCTTTGTTATCAAGTCTTGGAATCTGTATGAAATTGATATCTATGAAGTACTTCTTGAAATCGTCAACCATCTTCTTATATGGCAAAAATTTGTCATCTTTGGTTTGATAATCATCATTGATCTGATTAATGACTAACTGTGAGTCACCATAAACTTGTAGTTCTGTAATCCTCCATTCCAATGCTATCTTGAGTCCAGTGATTAAAGCTTCATATTCGGCTATGTTATTAGTGCATGGAATCATTAGCCGATATGACCGAGGAATGGTATTTCCTTGAGCGGTGACAAAGAGTATGCCTGCCCCCGATCTGTGTTGAGTGAAAGATCCATCAAAGTATAAATACCAAGGTTGCTTTGATTTTGCAGTGAAGACATCAACATCTGGAAAGTCAATGTGCATGGGATGCTCTGCTTGTAGTGGTGCTTCAGCTAGTTGATCATTGATAACTTGTCCTTTGATTTCTTTCCAATCAACATAATGAATGTCAAACTCGCTTAGGATCATAACCCATTTTGCTAGCCATCCTATCAATGTAGCTTTGCTTAAAAAATACTTGAGTGGATCAATATTTGCAACAAGATTGATTGTATGAGTTAACATGTAGTGCCAAAATTTCTGTGATGCAAAGACTACTGCCAGACAAGCCTTCTCGATAAAACTGTAGTTGAGTTCATGACTTGTAAGTGTTTGACTTATGTAATAAATTGCACATTCTTTTCCTGTAGAGTCCTCTTGTGCTAATAATGCCCCTAAAGATGTCTCTATTGCGACAATATATATGATTAGAGGTTTGTTTGGATTTCATGGTACTAGAACTGGTGGGTTCATCAGGTACTACTTGATTTGTTGAAAGGCCAATTCATACTTATCGTCCCATTTGAAAGGAACATTCGTATGCAATAGATGCGTGAAAGGTAGGCTTTTATCCACCAACTGTGCAATGAACCTTTGTATAGATTGAAGTCGTCCTTGTAATGATCTTAACTGACTGATATCCCTTGGTGGAGGCTTTTTCATGATTGCTTGCACCTTGGCAGGATCTACTTCAATTCCTTTTGCTGATACTATGTATCCCAAGAGCTTCCCAGATGTGACCCCAAAGACACATTTCTTGGGGTTGAGGTGAACTTTGAACTTTTCCAATCTTGCAAAGATTTTGGATAACACTTCAAGATGTCCTCTTGTGTATGACTTTGCCAATATGTCATCTACATAATCTTCCATGAATGTGTGCATCATGTCATGAAAAATTGTAGTCATATCTCTTTGGTAAGTAGCCCCAATGTTCTTTAGACCGAAAGACATGACATTCCAACAGTAAGTTCCCCATGGACATGTAAATTCTATTTTATCTTGGTCTTTAGGTGCAATCTTGATTTGGTTGTAACCAGAAAAACCATCCATTAGTGAATACATGGCATGGCCAACTGTTAGATAAACTATAGTATCAATGCTTGGAAGTAGGAAGTAATCCTTAGGACATGCCTTATTAAGATCTCTGAAATCTGTGCACACTCTAACACTTTTGTCGGGCTTGGACACCAGAACGATGTTGGAGATCCATTCTGCATAGTCAATCGATCTTATAAATCCCACATCAAGGAGTTTTCAAAGTTCTTCTTTAACTAGTAGTGCAACATGAGGATGCATCTTTTTGAGTTTTTTTTTAGCTGGTTTAACTCCTGGTTTGATGGACAAGTGATGCATTATAAGATCAGGATCAAGACCTGGCATGTCCGCGTAAGACTAGGCAAAGTTGTCTTGATTTTTTCTGAGAAATTCCATGAATGCAGGTACTTCTTTATCTGTCATTGATGCAACTAACTGTAGAATCTTTGGTTTCTCTGAAGTTTCAAGATTAACTACTTTTGTAGGCTCAATCAAGATAGGCGATCGCTCATGATAATGCTCCGGGAGAGTGTCAAGTATCCCATCATCAGGTGCCTTAAAAAGGTTTTCACCATCTGATACACTCTTTGTTTTATCATTTGTTTGATCTAACACTGCCAGATTCTAGTTTTCACCATTAGATCTTTCTTTTTGATTTTATTTTTGTAGCTAGGAGACTTGATACTCTCCTGATTAAAGAATCTGTACCGAAAATCACTAGTGGAACAATCATTTGTATCATTTGTGGAAAGGAAGTTCATGATAGATTCATCGTTTGGGAACATAGGTAGATCGATAGGTCCAGATGAATCCTAGTCAATGAGATCAGGATGGATCAATGGTAGCAGGTCATTGGGTTGCATGAGATCGGCTATGGTTAAGGTCATAACAAAGTTTTTTGTAGGATCCGAGGTATGAGGCAAATCAATGATGGTACTGTTATCATGATAATCTTGTTCGATTAAATCTGACTTGGTATCACTAGAATCATAGTCACTTTGTAGTTTAGATTATTGTGGTTGGGACCCTGACCATTCTCCTTTGATTAGAGTTGAGGTGTACTTGTGTACCACATCAACCCTTTTGTCCCTCCAGAACTCATCATTATGGATAGTGTCCCATTCATATTCACCAGAATCTGTGTCAGAATTATTATCCATGAAATTCTGAATTGCTGTCAAACAGGATTCCTTTGTATCCGACCCTTCTTGCAATGTGAGAACAGTATCATGCAACTGCTTAGATATTACTTCTTTTGAGTTGGTATCGTAGCCTAGTCCTATTTTATCTTTTGCAACAAGTCCTGGAAGGTGAACAGACTCAACTACTCCTTCTTTTCTCTTTTCCAATAGGACCATTACCATCGTAGCCCATCTTTTGCATGATTGAATATCCTTTACCATATTGATCAGTTGGTAGTTTGATATTAAGAACTATTTCATCTTCATCTTTGTAGACACAACTTAAAACTTCTCTATCCTCAAAATCTTCCATAGGAAATTTTTCTTTGATAAATCGTCCATTAAAATTTGTATTTGGCTCTGTTGGTGGTTGCGTTTATGTGGATGCTACAGATATCTGTTGTTGTGTAATAGAAAATTGTCCATGTGACCGAGGCGATATAGGTAGATTAGCAAGACAGAGAGAGTACTCCCCTACTCCATTGTCCTTGAACCGTAGTTGCTTGTCAAAGCTTTTGGTTAACTGACTGATTTGCATAACAACTTTGAGAGAAGTATTAGTAGGAGCTTCTCGATTGTTGGGAACCAAAGTATCTTGACTAGCTTTGATGTTGGCACAAGTTTGACTGCTTGAATTATCAGCTGGTATTGTGATCTCCTGTCTGTCATAACTTAAGACATTGATGATATGTGGACGAGACAACTTGCATTTTGTGGATCCAAGGACGACCCAACAAGATGTTGTATGCAAGATCATGATCTAACACTTGAGAAAGTATTTTTGATAATAGGTCCCACTCTGACTGGTATCATGATTAAACCTTTGGACGCTCTTTCCTCATCATCGTAGGCTTTAATAGTAATATTTATTCTAGGATCAATGGAGTCCTTAGAAAATCCTAAATCTTGAACTAACTTCATAGTACATATATTCAAACCCACACCTCCATCTATTAGGACGCGTCTGACACGAAACTTGTGGATCATGACTTCTAAGTATAGCGATGAATTATGGGGATGTGTCATGGAAATGTCATATTTTTTGGAGAATGAGAGACATGTGGGTGAGGACAAGTGTCCCACCATGGCTTGAAATCGGTCCACATCCAGATCAGTGGATACAATTGTTTCAATGAGGGCCTTTTCTAGAATTTCCTTATGTGCTGGGGAAATCTTCAGGAGTTTGATTGACTAAGTCATATTGATGTTGAGGTAGGGGCATAGTGGATTTAGAAGAAGTTCCCTTTAAGACAACTTTATCTTGTGCTCTTGTTGTTGCGTTGAATTCTCTATATTCCATCTTTTCTTTAACTTTAATAACATTGACCCGCTTGTCATCAATGTAGATATGATTGATTATATGATCATTGATATGATTCACACTTTTTCCCAAAGACTCACCCTTTTGATAGTTGGGCAAAGGGTTGCGAAATTCTTGGTGGTCTTCGTTTGATTGTTGGTGTCCTTCTATTGTGATGGTGCCATTTTCGATTAAGTCTTGGACTTTATTTTTCATGGCTTGACAATTATTTGTGCGATTTCCCTTGCACCGATGATAATCACAATAGTATGCATCATTCCATGATGGATGCTTCACACTGGGTTCAAAATTGCATTGAGGTGGTAAAACAAGAGCATTCTTAGCCATCAATTCTTTGAATGCTGATTCTAAGGATTGACCCAGTGGAGTAAAAGTTCTTCTGTTAGAGAACAATGAAGATCGTTGTGGATTTTCATTAGAGGCATTGCCTAAGGCATTGTCGTTGTTATCATTTCCACGGTAACCTTGATTGGTGGCATTCCCTTGATTGGGAGTAGAAGTTTGATTCACGTTATTTCTCAGAGGAGGAGGATTGTTTCCTTGATTTGTGATTGAGTTGAAATTGTTATAGTTATTGTTGCAAGGAGCACTAAGAACAAATGGCTTAGTCAAGACATGATTTGCATCTACAACACCATCATTCACCATGTTTTTGTTGTGAGTCCAAAACTTAGATTTGTCATTGTGGTGATTTGAAGAGCTAGGATTGTCTTTATCAAGTTTTATTATCCCTCTCTGGACCAAGGCACTCTCAATGGTGATGGAATTTTCAATCAATTTTTGAAAAGAGGAAGGACAATGAAGATTAAGATGATAGCTCATCTCTTGATTTAAGCTGTTTATGAAAGTGGTGATCTTTTCCTTTTTAGGAACATGGCATGGATATCTAGTGAACAATCTTCTCCATCTCTGAAGAAATGTAATGAATGGTTCACCAGGTTTCTATTTATCCTTACAGAGATCAATCATGGTTATTTGATGTTGTATGTTGTAGGAATATTGTGATATGAACTCATTAATCAATTCCTCAAATGTCTTGACAAGTGGTGTGATTTTTGATAGCCATTCCATAGATTGGCCTCCAAGACTTCTAGGAAACAAACACATCAATTATGTGTCCTCATGAGAAAACTCTAAAGTCATATTTCAGAAGTCTCTAATATGATCAATTGGATCCAATTTCCCATTGTAACGATCAAACTTTGGGATTTCACAATGTTTGGGAAATGGGATCATGTTGAGACGTCGATCAAAAGGATAAGGACAAATGTCATCAAGAGCGTATGTATTTGTTGTGGCTTCCCCTTGTAGATCTTTAATTTTTCCTTGTAGTGCTTTAACTTGTTGAGTCAAGGCACTAAGATCAGACAAGGGTGTTTCATCAGGATTACTCTTTATGTTCTCAGTATCAAAATCATGGGGTAATTTAGCTCCTTTGTCAGCTAGATATAGAAAATATTTTTCTTTGTTACACTCCAAAATATTTTCTAAGGTTTTGTGGAATTTGGGATCTTGTTCAACCTCTCTAAGATGTTCTTCATCTCGTTCATCATCACTATCTATAAGAGTTTTTCTCACATCCTTGTTGAAAGGGAATTGATTTTTTTCTCTTTCACCCATGTTATCTTTAAAAAGGGGATTATGACTCACTATAAAGGGTATGACTAGTCTCACCTTCTTCTTGAGTTCTTTGGGTATAATCTTCTTGTTGAATATCCTCTTTCAGCTTATTATATTGAGATCTTGTAAAAATAGGCATACGCTTTTTAAACGTTCTTCTAGACTTAGATCAGAATTTGATAAATGCACAAATGATGATATTTTGATCTGATAAGATGAAAATCTTATGATATGATCAAAATATGTTCCTAATTCTTCATTGTGGCTTCCAATGATAAATGATATGAAAATCCTATTGGGGAAGTTGAATCAAATAATCAACAATTTGTTTGAAAGGTGCACTTTTTAAGTTTTGATCCTTGTTTTTGAAGAATGATAAGTATATAAAATAGCCTAATTAAGATCACTGAAGGATTTGTCTGGGATGTGTTGAATATTCAATAGAAGGTTGTGGTAGATAATCAAAATCAAGAGGCTGACTGTGATTGTGTCATTGAGATAGAGCTCTTCTCTGGAAATATGCTCGTGAATATAAAGGCTCTACAACGTACTCGTCAGTAAACCCCCTAGCAAAATCTTGGTATCTATGGAGAAACTTACAGTAGTGGAGCAAGACGTTTCGACTCTTAAACAAAAATTTTGTACGTTGCAAGGTTTTCTTGTAACCTAAATGTTTCTTAGGTTTCTTGATCCTATTGAAAATCAATTTCTTGACAAATTTGGTTGATTTCCACTCTCTAAGCATGAGATAAATGTCAATATGCTATTGGACTGAAGATGTTATAAACTCAGATATGTCAAAAGTAACAATTTTGGAAAAGTGATAGATGCGCTATTTTGTACCCTATATGCGTTGTAGAAATAGGCATATGCACCAGAGAAATAGTCAAATGTGCTACAACAGACCTCAGATGCACTACTCTGTGTCCTATATGTGCTACAAAAAAAATGCTTTGATGGTGACATAAACTATTTGCAGGATATTCAGTCTATGTCCTAAAACAGACCCTAAAAGCACTGAACTAGCCAGTGAATGGGCTAGAATAGACCCTATATGTGCCACTCTGGGTCCTATATGCACTAAAACAGTTTTCCCAAAGCGGTTTTCAAATAGTTTTGAACAATTTTTAGCTGAAATTTTGCATTTTCATTTTGGATGATCCTTTGTCTGAATTAATGTGATTGAAGACACAACAAACACTCTGAAAAAAGTTGTTTTTAAGACCTATGCTAAACATCAAGTGTATGTTCAAAAATGTTTTTCAAAAAGTGTTTTCATAGGTTTCACACATAACAAACAATTCAGGCAGACTCACTCTTAGTACTCAAGTAGGTCATCATAATAACAACAACCCACATCTTAGAACTGCGTCAACTCACACAACCGTGTCACCCTCGAAGGGGCACCCGTGTTTTTGTCTTTTCCAGGTGTGTACTCATAGTGACATAAGTGGATACTGGATCCCCTGAGAAAATGGTCCTTGGCAGTTATATGGTGAGTGTCTTGGGGGAAGATTCTTCCCTCCCCTTGCACTGTGATTATTAGGACGTTCAGAAATTGACTTCAGCTGGCTACTACACTAGATTCTTAGTAAGGGTTTCCGTTCGGTGCGACAATAATAAACTCCCTTAGGAGACCTTGTAACCTTTAGAACAAAGGCTTTGGGGATGGTTATCTTGCACACTACCGGCAAAAGTGGGTTTCCCCAGATTCACTTTAAATTTTATAGTGGGGTGGAATAGCTTGGCTTTGGCTTGAACTCACTTGAGTCATTCCTCTTGGGTGAGTACTTTTTCCCACAAGAGCAGGCCCTCTACAGGATGTAATAAAGCATTTAAAAATTGCATAAATGTAAAAGGCAAGTCTGGTATTCTGATCACCCAGTGAAGGGGAGAGCATAGACCTATTGCCACAAACATAGTAGATAATGTTATTTTTAGAGCCCAAATCACAATGATCTAATCTATGTGAAGATGTTGCTTCATGAAAACAAGTTGTTCAATTTTAACTACAAAAATCATTGTGTGGTGACTATCCTAGATTGGTTCTTTTTAAATCAGAAAAGGTTTTTCCTGCGGAAGGCATCAGACTCAGAACCTTGTTTAGTTACAACCTGCATGCGCTAAAAGATCACTTATATGCGCCACAAAAACAAGTAAATGCGCTAAAACAGATCCTATAAGTGCTGTAGAAAGTCCTAAATGCACCAAAAGAACTCCTAAATGTGCTAGAAGAAAATGCAACAAATTTTTTACAAAATTTTTAGTAAACTGAGCTGAGTATATGTGCCATTCTACTCCTTATAAGCGTCGTTCTATTCCCTAAATGCGCTGAAACAGTTCCTGGATGCGCCGAAAGACCTGCAAAAGTGCCAAAAGAAACCCTGTATGCGCCACAAAAACCCGCAGATGTGCTAAAACAATTTTTTTTTCTTCTGAAAATTCAAATTCCAGCACACAAAATCCTGTCAAAAAAACTTGCAAATAGATGTTAAAAATGGGGCAAGGCCCCACAGTGGGTGCCATAAAATGTGTGATCGATTTTTGAGTGTGATAAATATGTAAAAACAAATAAATCAAACACACTGATAGAACATTATATTAAAAACAAAATTTAAATGAAAATAAACACAAACTCTTTCTTCTGCCTTTGATGTCGTCCTATTGTCCTCTATCTCCAGTGCTTTTGTTGATTCCAGCTGGCTCTCAGATCTTGGGATAGGCTCAACAAACAGTCTTCCTAGAGAACGAGATTGAATATGAATGAATGCAATGCTATGCTAAGATTAATGTGCTATGATTATTGAAATGATTTTTTTTTAAATTGCGAAAGCTAAAGATGATAAAAACAATGCTAGAATGCTAAAATGCTAAAATGAAAATTATTTCTAATCTATATGCGTTATAAGTTGTAGGTGTAACCAATGCTTGGATTCGCAGAGATATTTATAAATTTTTCGAAAGATTTTGATTGGCTAATGTGATCAACGACTGTGAAAATTCCTGGAAGATCGAACGGTCGAAGATGGATAAGACTGGAGAGAAAAATAGAAGAAAACAAAAAGCAAGCTTTGTTTCCTTTTTCGAAAAAGAGATAAGATGAGATGATAAAGATGAATTGTAAAAATCATCTTTTTGTGAGATTATGGAAAGATTTTGAAGATAAATAATGAATTATAAAATTCAATTATTTATTTATTGGTGACATGGAAGATTTTTCTTAAAATAGAATATTTACCCAAGATTTGAAAATAATGGAGGATTTCATAATTAAATAAAATATTTAATTATGATTTTGAAAAGATATGGAAGATATTTAATTAAATAAAGATATTTAATTAAACTTTTTAAGAAATGACATGTAAATGGAATTAATTAAATAACATATTTAATTAATTAGAAGAAATATTTTGAATAGGAGAAAGGAAATTAAATTCAATTAAATCAAAGATTTAATTAAACTTAAATGTGATAATTAATTTAAATAAACAATAATATTTATTTAATTAATTAAGTGGACTTAAGAATATGGTAATTAAATAAAATGAATTTATTTAATTAAAGTGGAGGAATAAAGTGAATGAACAATATAATTAAATTAATTAAATTTAATCATATGTAGAAGATTTTAGAAGATTAATTAAATAATAAAATATTTAATTAAATGCCAGGATTTAAACATGACCAATTTTATGCATATACACCACATATTATTCCTAAACGAGTTCTTACTTTGGCATATAAATGCACACATAGAATAATTTTATTGCATCCTTTAAATATAAACTAACTAATATTAAGAACAAAAAATGTGAGCCTAAGAATTCCTTGAATCTCCTAAATATCTAGAAAAAAGTGGACACAATATATAAAGTGACAATAGACTTATTTATCTTATATTGATTTATTAAGAAGAATTATAAAGCTATCACATAAATTTGACAAATAAGAGAACTCTATATTAATTAGACATCAAATACAATCTAAGTCTATAACATGACTTGGGTTAGAATCAACACCTCAAAGTTTCCCTAAAAGCATTAACAAATACCAACCCTTTGATGTTGAAGGAACTTGTATTTATAACACTTCCTCTAGTCACTTGAATCCATGCAAGAAGTTCAATCAAGATTGGATATCATTAATGTGATGTGTAGAACAAACTAAGATCCCATAATTTTTTTTCAAAATGGTAGTCTAAAAATTGTATGAAAATAAATCACACCATAAACACAACCATTGCATTAAAAGAGACACAATTTTCTTCATCCTCCACCATTATATTAAAAGAGACAACTTTTTCTTCATCCTCTACCATTGCATTAAAAGAGACACAATTTTCTTCATCCTCTACCATTGCATTAAAAAGGATACATTTTTCTTCATCCTCCACCACTACATTAAAAGAGACAAAATTATTCATCCTCCACCATTTAAAGTACATTTGAATTCATGCCAATAAGAGGAACACACATTTTTGGGTGGTAAAAACCCTTCTAGAGTAGTTGTAACATCAAATCTGGTAATTAATGATGCTTCAGGTCATGCATGGAGGTAGGTGGGAGTGAATAGTGTAAATTGTGTGATTTTTAAAGTTTTAAGGATTGAGGATTGGAGATACATTATAACCCATGTCACTAACAGGGATTGGGGATTGAGAGTAAGTAATTTTTCATGCTTAAAGAACACAAATAAGAGCATGTCTCTAGCTTTGAAGGATATCTTAAGAAAGTTATCAGGATTTGAGGATTAGAGATACAAAGGAACTCATCCCTTAAGGTATATAAACTAGGGTGAGTTTAAACTCACAACCCCAAAGGTGAATAGTGTGAAATGCTTGGGATTGAGGTTTTCTCATAACTCATACCAATGTTAGAGAGTTATGGATCAAGATTTGAGAATACCTTTTATGAAGTATATATATAAGGATGCATTCAAACCCATAATCCCAATGAGATAACATAATGAAATTCTTAGGGATCAAGATTTAGGAATACTTCATATCTTGTACCATATTAGACATATTCTCACATCTTTGACTATGAAAAAACATGGGAGAAATGTTGAAAGTTACAGATCAAAGTGTAGACACCTAAAAATGACTAACACATTTCATCCAACTCATCATCACTTCCCATCAATTTATCCACCAATATTAATTAAATAATTTATTATTATTTAATTTAGCTAACACATCGCCCTCATTAATTAAATGGCTTTTAATTATTTAATTAATTTATCATTTTCTCTCATCCATATTAATTAAATAATTTTTAATTATTTAATGAACTGATCAATTTTCCCTCTTCCCATTAATTAAATGATTTTTAATTTTTTGCCTCCACCCACATTAATTAAATTATTTTTAATTCATTCATTTATTTATTCCTCTTATCCACTATGATTAAATAATTTTAATTATTTAATTAGCTAATATTTTCTCTAAAATTAAATAAATTAATTTGATTAATTTAATTAGTTTTTCTATCTATAATTCTTCTATAAATAAATAAAATTTATATTTTATTTATTTCTTAAATATATCTTCATCCCATGCACATGAATTAAATATATTTATTTAATTAATTCTATTAATATTCTTCTATCTCCTAATTTAGTGAGTTGATTGAAAAAGCAACATCAGTTCAATCACACTCACTTTCACTTTACTCATCCATGCAACCAATTAACTCATTAGCTAAGCCCTTCATCATGCCACATGCCACTTGCACGTTCAACATGATCTTTTAATGAATATCATCCATTGATCTTTCAAATCATCCTCCACCATTTTCAAATGAAATCTATAAATCCACCATCATTCAAGCCTTCAAATCCATCCAAAATTATCTTGATCAAATCCATAATTTATTTGAGAATTTGTGCTATCATTATGTCATTTTTCTATCATTTTACAAATCAAGGATATGCTAAAATCAAGAGCAATCCATAGTTCAACCAATTTGTAGCAATATCAAGTATAATGGAGTAAGATTAGACACACTTGTGGAGGTAATCTTGATCTAATTTTATTTACTTTATTTGTGTACAAACTCTCATTGAAGTAGTTATTGGATTATTGAAATAGGTTTTTTTTTTGAATTCTCATTTTTGAATTCATTAATTTAATACACTCACACAAAGATAACAAGGAAGAGGTACTTAGGTAAAGGGATGGTTAAAAATATGACTCCAAAAAGTAATTTAGTGTAAAGGGTTAGAAGTTGGAGATTAGAGGGAGAGAATGTTGGTAAGATAAAGTTTGATACTCCAAAAAAGGAAAGGGAAATGTGGGGTTCAAGAAAAGGGGATGCTGAGAACAAGAACTTTGGAAATTTGAAAAGGAAAAATGGGTGAAGGAAGGGAATGGATAAAATGTATGCATAGATAAGAAAGTATGATATCCCAATGGAGACAAAGGAAAAAGGTGGACTTAGAAGGAAATGCATACTAATGAGGGAAACTTCGAAAAGGACGTTGGGATGGGAAACTCTAACAAATTTCCCACACTTAGAGAAATGACTAGAAACACCCCACATTTAGATTTTTTTAGGATTTTGTAACTTATAACACATGATAAGAATACAGAGGATTACAAAGAACAAGATTTAAGAAAGAAATTGAAAAATGGAGACCCAATTAGACTCTCTAAAATTTATTATAAATGATTCGTTAAAAAAGGTAATTACAATAAAGTGGGTAAGGAATTAAGATTTTTTCTTTTTGAGGCATGTTAAATATGGATTCAACACGTTGCAAACTTGTATCTAAGTTCCTTGTACTTTTACATTTCTTGCAAAGTGTGTATTTAGTATTACCTTTTTCTAGTTCATCCTTGTAGACTTTCCATATTAGGGCTTCCCTCCATCCTTCCACGCTTTAATTCCTTGCATCTACCTAATTCCTACCATATATATTTACTCATGGTATTTTTACCTCCCACAAACATCGTGACCACCACTTTTAACTTAGTGTTTTGTCCCTAAACTAGAAAACCATACCTACCTAAGTGCATGACCTAATATGATATTATTGGTATCAAATGGATGTGATAAGTTAAGGGATGACTCTCCAAAACTTCTCAATACTTGTAGAATCCTCAGCTCAACATGGTTTTTATAGAAAGGCATATGATTATCGATGTAGGGGCATGATTTCAAGAATTATTCCATGTGAATGTGATGCTAGTAGATATGAGTGACATTTACACTTATGGAAAACCTTTGTTCTCCTTCCAAGATAACCTAAGGATGTAATATTATATATATAGTTTTTAGTTTGTGTAGCATAGAAAATTGTACTCCCTTATAGGTGATAGTACAATTTCATGCTTAGTTTGGACCTATTTTAGTGACCTTGCATTTATGAATTTTAACCCTGTCTAAATATGCCCTAATTCCCTTTATTTTGCATCCCAAGGTCTATTTTTATCATTTTATGACATTTAAACAAGCATTGAACAAATGCAGCCTATCATTAAATTGCCCTGAAACAAATGTGTCCTAGAATTTTGGGCTAGGACCCATTCACCCATGGGCGAATGGGTCCCCTTACTTAGCTAGGACCCAAATATTAATAGCTTCTTGGTGGAATTTTAACATTCAAAATTCAAATTTTCATTTTCGGCTATCAAAGATCTAATTGTCGGGAAATTAGAGAAATTCCTATAAATACCGTCTTTTCATCAATTCAAGACTAGAGAATAGGAGAACATAGAAGGAATATTCAAGAAAGAAAATTTTAGAGCCTCGAAGTACCATTGCTTGAGATTGCAGGTCTTCAATTCCATTTGCATATTTGATCAAGCATTTTCACATGATTGAAGGTTGATGCCTATAGAAGAACATGATGGATTCTAGGTTTGGTAGATGCATTTGGTCATTTCCCTTAACCTAATGTATTATTGTGTTTCATATTTATTTAGGGTGTTTTGACTTCTCCCTAAGTGGATCTTGTCATTGTCATATAGGAATCATACTCCAATACACTCAGGGATTTCTTTGCATCTTAGCTCATAACAACCTCATATACACATAAGGTTAGAGCTCACACACTATATTTTATCATATCTTTGTATTTTTATCAATGTTTAATTACCAAATCTAGGGTTAGACTGAGGAAAACCCCCATACAAACAAACAAACAATTTATTTTTGTAGATTTATTATAGGTTCAAATTTGAAGACGAAGATTTGCAGGTACAAAAATGAAGTGTAGACATAGGAATACATGATAAAATTTTGAAGATTTGGAAAGGATCACAAAGGCCCATTCACCTAGGGGAAACCTATCCCTCTGCACATGTCGAAATCAACTTTTGGTGATAGTTTCATGCCCTCTGATATCTCCCAGATCTGCCTGGAAAGTGTTGTTATAGTTTGATTATCTTCAGGAATTAGCATTTTACATATTAAGTCATATAGTTCAATTAGTTTAATCATTTTAAATCATTTCTAATCATCCTAAGGCCCTAAAGAATCCACCAACCTAGGGTTGATTGAGGTTGGAAGTTAATCTCTTGGCTTTATGGTTGGTATTCTAATGAAATCTGGGAAGAGGCTCCTTGAATCCTAGGTTCTTTGCATTTAGGACCTAGGACCCCTTTTTCCACCATTTCATTTTGGTGAACCTGACATTTGATGTCATAACTCTGATTTGGTAGTCTTTCAAACCCTAAATATAGGTTTTGCATTCTTCATTTAGGGTTACATCTTGCATGTTTTCATAATTAAAACTCATAAAATTCAAGAATATTGCATACATTTTACATCATATTTTGTATTAGTTTGTGTTTTAGTCATTTAGATCACAATTTCATTCAAAATTGCACTCAAAATTATCACTTTTGTTTATACATTGTCATACATTTTTACTTGCATTCATCAAAAAATTCTAGAAAAAATAGTCAATGTAGAATCACTTGGCAACCAAAAATAGTAATCATAAACAATAACTTAGACACTCAATTTTTGATTTTTTCAGAACTTTGTACAAAGACCCATTCGCCCTTGGGTGAACCAATCCTTGTATAGATTCTTTTTCAAAATTCTTGCACACATTTCTCTCTTTGTATCTAAACTTTGTTTCTGCTAGTAAATTTCTATTTTGAAAGTTTGGGATTGTGTCTTTGCATGTTAAAGAAAGTTGTTCTTTTGCATAGATTGAAAGCATTTTCCTTTTTAGTACTTGAAATTTTTATATCTGTAGAAGCATTGTTTATATTATCTAAATCATTGCCTAGTTTGGATAGATTACCTTTCATTTTGCAAGCATTAAAAACCTTATAATATTCCAATGCATTTAACAAACCAACTTTAAAGCATACATTATAAATTAATGATTAACCTTAGAGAAAGCATAGTCATTTGATCATGTCAAATATCTTTCTACAAGTTCATATATCCCTCAAGCCCTTTAGTTGTGATGAATTTGATATGTTAGATGAAGCCCTTGAGGACTTCATCTCACTAAGATCATCCACTAAGTCTTGTAACAACACAACACAACACACAAATGAACGATCAATGTAATACCTTAACTCATTATTTACCCACCTTCACAACAACCTCAAATCCAAACAAAACCTGTGCTTACCATATGAACACCTCAAAACAAATTAAAACCTTAAGGATATATCTTATGTTTTGCAAAACAACTCACTAGTAACCATGTGTCATAACAACCAAGTTATAATGTCATCACTCATACATATAATGCAAGAAATAATAATAAGCAACCAAGAAAAACTCAAGCTATCCCTACGTCAGTATCACTTCCACAACCAATCTTTCCTAGTACCCCTTGCTTACCTTCGCATAGTGGAAAGGAGTATGATCTTATGGAACAACTCTATAATACTCCTGCTAAGATTTATTTATGGGATCTCATTCAAACATCATCCACTTATCATAGCATGCTTCAAAATTCTTTGCAAAAAGTTGTGGTTCCCCCTAGTGTACAACCAAACAATGTACCATCCGTAATTCAAAGTATGAACTCAATCAATGTGTATATTATTTTTCATCAAAGTGAGTTACCCCCATTGGAAACATGAAAAAACAAAATGATGCTTTGATGATAGTGGCTATCATTAAATTTTTTGGGATTAAGCATACTCTTGTGGAAAATGGTTCATCGCTCAATATTTGTAGTGTCAATCTTTTGGATAAAATTGGAGCAAAGAAGATTAAGATTCAACTAGATTCTTTGTCTATCTGTGGTTTTGATAATATGGGAAAAAAATTGCTTGTTGTGATAATATTACCTATTAAATTTGGTAAGGTTACTTTACAAACTTCTATCCATGTCATGCCCCATGATCTTTCATATAATATCCTCTTGGGTAGACCATGGATTCATGAAATGAATTCAATGCCTTAAATGCTACACCGTATGCTAAAGTGCATTTATAACAATAATGTTTACACAATAAAAGTTGATCCAAAATTGGAAAACTATTTACAAACTAACAAAGGAAAGAGAAGTACTTTGAAGGCATTGATACCACCTTCAAAAGTGAGATATTTACAAGAAGAAGAAAAAGATGAGTGTCTTTCATTGGTATCAAAATTGTTAGAAGATGATTGGGGTTCACTAAATTTCACACCTACCTTTATGGGAAAATACAAAATCACAACATCCGAAAAAGGAAAATAAATAGTTGAGATATCAACACAATCTATAGTGGAGTAATCAAAAGAATTTAAATTCACAACTCAATAAAGAAGAAGATACAACTTACACATCCACCTATGATGAGATAGATCATGAGAAACCTCTATCTTTGAAAGAAATGGAAGCTCTTTATGGAAAATGATATCAACTATGGAAACAATTTGGTTATAATGGAAAAGGATGTGGAGTGAAAGAGCAAGGCATTAGAGTTCCCATAGAGCCTACATACAAGAGACAACAAGAGGTCTTGGATATTTCCCTTCAAAGATAACAAAAGCATCAACAAGGCCTTCACTTAAAATCAATGTTATCGTGCAAGATTCTTCTAAGACAACCCTCAAATCGATGCATCCTGAATTAATAGTCACCACAAGTAATGACATGTCAATGGATAACTTTCAAAATGATGATTCTTTGGAAATTTTTTTGGGAGTTTATGATGTTTACAAAATCACCACCACAATAAAATATTCACCTATTATTTAAATACTAAGGGATACTTTGGAGAAGAAATCAAATCAAGTGATACCAAACGAGAGGAAAATCATCAAATCCACGAGGTTCCAAATCAAAGTGCATTACTTGTGGGAGATACTATAAACACACCAATGAATACATCTAATGAAGATAAAGCGATTCAAATAGGAAAGTGCCTTGATGATGATGAACAAGAAGTGCCTTGATGATGATGAAAAAGAATATTATGCAATATTATTTCATGAATTTCCTGAGATTTTTTCTTGGACTTATTTAGATATGTCAGGTATTGATCCTAAGATAGTTACACACAACATTATCCTTTAAAACGATTCCAAACTAGTAAGACAAAAGATAAACAAGATGAATCCTAAGATATCTTTATTAGTTAAGGCTGAAAATTGAAAATCTCTTAGATGCAGGCTTCATCCACCCTATTGATTATTCACCTTGGATATCCAACATTGTACTAGTGGTAAAACTTGATAATTGTATTAGAATGTGTAAATTTTTTTGTGATCTTAATAAAGCATCTTTAAAAGATGATTTACCCCTTCCTAATATTGACATGATAGTGGATTCAACCGTGGGGAAAGCCTTATTATCATTAATGGATATTTTTCAAGATATAATCAAATCTTTATTAACCCCCAAGATCAATACAAGATAACTTTTAATACACCTTGGGGAACATTTTTTTGGGTTGTTATGCCTTTTGGATTGAAAAATGCTAGAGAAACATATCAAAGATCCATGACATTAATATTTCATGATTTCATACTCAATATCTTGGAAGACTATGTTGATGATATTTTTGAAAAATCTATAACTCGTCAAGACCATGTTAAAATCCTTCAACAAATCTTTGAAAGAATTCGTAAATATAGCATGAGGCTAAATTTGAAGAAGTGTGTTTTTGGTGTGGATAGTTGATTTTTTTTTGGTTTTATAGTGTCACATAGAGGCATTGAGGTGAAAACAAAAAAGATTGATGCAATAATAAATATGCCACCTCCTAGGAATATTTCTCAATTGCATAGCTTACAAGGCAAGATTCAAGCTATTCATTGATTTGTTGCATCATTAGTGGATTAGACTCTTCCTTTTAGCCAAATCCTTAAGAATGAATTATAATTTAGATGGAATGAGGATTGCCAAAAATATTTTCAAAGTTTGAAACAATATCTAGCTAATCCTCCCATCCTGCAACTCGTTATCCAGGGAAAACCCTTCATCCTTTACATATCAACATCAACCCACACTTTAGCTATGTTATTGTCTCAACAAGATGAGAATGGAAAAGAACATCCTATTTACTACATCAGTCAAAAATTGATTGATTATGAAACTCGATACACAACAATAGAAAAGAAATGTTTGTCTCTT
>VDFB02281492.1:155924748-156150989 GCA_007258455.2 Sequoia sempervirens
AATCCCAAATGGACAAAAGGTCACAATGGCTTCCTTATATTTAGAACCAGATCAATTCATTTGGTATCGTTGGCTTTGCACTCACATCAAAGTAAAAAGGGGCTCACCGGGCCCTCATGGTCAATTTTTATAGAGGAAACTGCAAGCACAATATAGCAATAGCTGCCAGATAACTTCTTCTTCACAAACAGCCTAGCTAAACTTCAACAAACAGATCGCTTAAGGATTATACCTTCCTGCTAATTCCAAAATCTATCCTTAAGGGTGGATAAAATTACAGAGGAAAACTTGAATGACTTATTCTTGGGTGGCCTCAAGGATCACATTCAACATGAGGTATGCATGTTTAGCCCTAGTTCCATAAATGAGTCTTTTATCTTAGCACGCAGGGTAGAGGAGAAATATTTGATTCCTAAGAAGCAAGGGGCTAATGTGACAAGAGAGAAAGCATATTCAACACAACCCACTAAGTTGACTCCACAAAAAATTGAGGAGAAAAAAGCAAAAGGCTTGTGTTTCAATTGTGATAGCAAATACAGTCGAGGACATAAATGTAGCTAAAAAGAAATTGTTTTATATTGGAAGGTCCCAATGAGGAAGAAGAGGAGGGAACCCATACTAGAAGATGAAGGGAGTCAAATGAGGGAATCACATGATTCTCAACCAATAATTTCTTGTCATGCACTCTCAGGTTTTAGTGCTCCACAAACTCTCAAGGTCATGGGGTTCCTAAAAAATCAAAAGGTAACAATGTTGATCGACTCAGGTAGTACTCATAATTTCATCAACAAAAGTTAGCTACCGCCTAAATTATTCTATCCAACCTGAAGTTTCAAGTTTTGGATTGCAGATGGTGGTATAGTTAGTTGTTCAGGGAAGTGGCATAGCATTAAATTATCCATGGGAGATTATCAACTTGATACCCTAATGTATGCGATATCCATGGGTGTAGCAGATATTGTTTTGGGAGTACAATGGCTTACTACATTAGGAACAATTGAGATGAACTTCCAAGAACTATTCATGAGATTTCAATCGAAAGGAAGGCTAGTAGAGCTAAGGGGGTTGAAGGCAAAATCTCCACAAATGGTAAGCTCTCATCAAATGCAAAAGTTGCTTAAGAAAGGAGTGGATGGATTTGTGGCCCAACTATGTTCATTAGAAGTCTCTCAATCTAATACCTCTACTCATCCAGATTTGCAAGCTATAATTGATCACACGCTTGTTCTTGGAGATATGCCTAAAGGACTTCCTAAGAGGGACTTCAAGGATCATGCCATAGTTAGTCCCAAAGTGATCCAACCACCAAACACGTCTCATGTGCATCCACACATACAAAAGAGTGAGATAGAAAGATTGTTGAAGAGATGCTAGAGGCAGGGAATCATCGTGCATAGCTAAAGTAAGCTTACTCCTCACCCATGGTGATGGTGCATAAGAAGGATCAAATTTGGAACATTTTCCTAGACTATAGAGTGCCCAACATGTACAACATAAAATATAAGTTTCTTATTCTAGTCATTGATTTGCTAGATGCATTGAATAGAGCTAGGTAATTTAGACAGTTAGATCTTAGATTATGTTATCACCAAATTGGATTAAGGAGGAAGATATTGTGGTGACAAGCATTTCGACTCAAGGAGGGTCATTATGAATTTTTGGTGATGCCATTTGTCTTACCAATGCACCATCTACATTCCAAAGTTTCCATTGAATTTTATTTTAAGCAGTTCTTGAGAAAGTTTGTGTTAGTATTCTTTAATGATATATTAATTTATAGCAAGACTTGGGAAGAACATTTGCAACATGTGGACCAAGCATTACAAATACTTGAAGATCATAAACTCTATGCTAAGCCATCCAAGTGTGCTTTTGGTCTTATAGAGGTGGAGTATTTGGGACACATAGTTTCACATGAAGGAGTAAAGGTGGACCCTAACAAAATTAAGGCTATCATGGAATGGCCTATTCCAAAAACCATTAAGAAACTGAGAGGATTCTTGGGATTGATAGGGTACTCTAGAAGATTTGTGAAGAATTATGGTAGTATAGCAACACCTCTCACCACTCTATTAAAGAAGGATTCTTTTCATTGGAACGAGTCTACCAATACAACATTTGAGAGATTGAAGGAGGCTATGTGTACAACTCCAATACTTGCCACTCCTGACTTCACCAAGGAATTCATTGTGGAATGTGATGCTTCTAGAAATGGGATAGGAGCAGTGCTCATGCAAGGTCAACCAATTGCTTTTCAAAGTCATCAATTAAAAGGTAAGAATGAACTAAAACCTATTTATGAGAAGGAAATGCTAGCAATACTCCATGTAGTGAAACAATGGTAGCCTTATCTATTGGGTAGACATTTCAAGGTTAAGACAGATCATGATAGCCTAAAATATTTTTTGGAACAACGACTATCTTCTGAAGAGCAACAAAAATGGGTCACTAAGATGTTAGGATATGACTTTGAGATTGTATATAAGAAAGGGAAAGAAAATATTGTCGCAGATGCACTGTCAAGGAAGGATGAGAAAGATGAAGCCTTATTGTGTTCCCTTTCAATATTACAAGTAAATTGGGTGGAGGAAGCCAAAACAGAGTGGAAAAATGATGTTGTGAAAAGTAATCTCATCGAACAATTAAAAAGTGATCCTAGTAGTTCAGATAAGTTTTGTTGGAAGGGAGATACTCTTTGGTATAAAGAGCATTTGTATCTCTGCAAGAATTCCAACCTTAAAATCAAGATTCTCACAGAATTGCATGAGTCTCCAGTGGGTGGTCATTTAGGATTTTTGAAGACATATCATCAAGTCAAGCAGGATTTCTTTTGGGAGGGGCTAAAGGGTGATGTTCAAAAATTTGTGGCTGAATGTTTGGTGTGTCAAAGGCATAAAGGGGAGATAATTAAGACACCAAGTCTCTTGCATCCCTTATCTATTCCTAGCCAGCGTTGGGAAGAGGTATCCATGGACTTCATCACAGGGCTTCCCAAATCTAAAGGTCATAATGTCATCATGGTGGTAGTTGATCGGCTCACTAAATATGCAATACTTCATTGCATTAGCACATCCTTTACAGCAAGTGTAGTGGCTAGAGATTTTTTGGAGAATATCCAAAAGCTACATGGTACACCTAAAGTTATTGTTAGTGATCATGATCCTATCTTCACTAGTCACTTTTGGAAAGATTTATTCTCATGTTTGGGTATTCAATTGGCTCTTAGCTCTTCATACCACCCTCAATCAAATGGGAAAACAGAGGTTGTTAATAAGTGTTTGGAAGGATATCTACTGCGAGCTTCCACCGTGATAAACACCTGCAGGTATACATTATTACCACTCTATAATGGTATAACACTTCTTTTCGATAGCTCATCAGTTCCATTTTTGCACTTTATGATATCATCTTCCATCACATCATCACTAGTGTCCTAAGTATTCGTGTAGAAGACCACTTGCTTCATCAACAAGTAATTTTAGGACTCAAGGAGAATTTAGCCATGGCACAAAATTGAATGAAACAACAAGCAGACCAACATCGTAGTGAAAGAAGTTTTGAAGTTGGGGATTGGGTCTTCTTGCGATTGCAGCCTTATAAGAAAATCTCACTAAAGCAGCAAAGAAAGAATAATAAGTTGTCTCCAAAGTATTATGGCCCATTCCAAATCATGCAGAAGATTGGTAGTGTTTCCTACAAGCTTGAGTTGCCACCCAACAACAAAGATACATCTAGCTTTTTCATGTTTCCGCTTGAAGAAGGTAATTGGGCATAATATTCCCACCTCAAACAACACACTTCCCAAGCTGGATGAAGAAGGAAGAATCATTTTGGAACCAGAGTGCATTCGTCAAACATGCACAAAGAAGCTTGAGGAATAGAACTATCACTAAGTATCTCATCCAATGGAAGAAGTTACAGTTGAAGATGCCACATGGGAAGATGAGGAGTTCATTCAAAAAGTTTCCAAACTTGATTAGCATTGAGGACAATGCTTCTTTGAAGAAGGGGGGCATGCTACATTATTATTGTACATCGGGTTATGAATAGTCGCTTGTTATCTTAACTCTCTATTAAGTCATATTATCATTAGTATATTGTTATTTAGTTGTTTAGGTCGGCCTAAGTCTTATATAGGTGTGTCTAAGTCGGCCTAGGTGATATCCTTGGAATAAATAGGTATATATAGGAGGTTGTGAGTCTTATTTCATCATCAAGTGTGAAGTGTGTTCTCATTAGAGATATTTGGAGGTTTTCCCCCTTGAAGTGGCTTGTTATTCTTAGTTATTATCAAGTATTTGTAGCATATTTCATATCATATTCTTCTAATGTGCAAGTTATTTCATAACATATTTTCACATTCATACAGATGCATCAGACTATGTTGTAGGAGTTGTATTGGGATAGAAAGAAGGAACCATTGAGAATGCAATCTATTTTTTCAACAAAAACCTACAAGGGGCTGAATTTAATTACACAGTGACAAAAAAAGAAATTTCGGTAGTCATCTATTCCCTTAACAAATTCAAGCACTACATAATAGGGTATCATATTTTTATTCATACAGACCATGCAGCAATAAGATACCACATGGATAAGCCCCTCATTTTAGGCAGGGTAGCCAGATGGTTGTTGCTGATGCAGGAGTTTGACATCACCATTGTTGATAAACCAGGGAAGGAAAATGTTGTAGCAGATTTTCTTTCTAGATTGACTACATTAGAAGATAATCAAGTTATTGATGACTCTTTCCCTGATGAAAATTTGTTTTCCATCAATGCGCATACACCTTGGTATGCTGACATAGCCAACTACCTGGTTACAGGGAAATTTCCTCCTCATTTCTCTCCAAAAGAGAGAAGAGTACTCATTAAGAAAACCTTTCCTTTCTCATGGATTACAAGTTTATTCTACACTGGACCAAACCATGTCATGAGGAGATGTGTAAGGGAAGATGAGACATATGATATATTGCATGCATGTCACAATGAACCCTGTGGAGGGCATTTTGTAGCCAAGAGGACAATAATGAAAATCCTTAATACAAGATATTACTGGCCCACACTTCATAAGGATACAAGAAGGTATACAAGGAAGTGTGATAGATGCCAGAGGATAGGTCGACCAACCAAATCTGATGAGATGCCCCTTTACCCCCAGGTAGTAATCACTCCATTTGATAAATGGGGACTAGATTTTGTAGGAACCATTGATCCTCCATCAAATGGTAAATCCTACATCTTGTTTTGCACTGATTATGTGACCAATTGGGTTGAGGTTAAAGCAATGAAGCATGCAAGAGATAATAAGGTTGTTGAATTTCTTTATGAGGAAATTTCCACTCGTTATGGGGTTCCAAGGGAGATAGTGACTGATCAAGGAGCTCAATTTACATCAACCCTTGTCACAACACTAGTTAATGAATATAATGTGAGGCACAGGAAGTCTACTCCTTATCACCCTCAGGCCAATGGCCAATTTGAGGTGACCAACAGGGAAATTGGGGCAATTCTGACAAAAACAGTGGCTATTCATAGGAGAGACTGCACAAATAGGCTGCTAGAAGTTGTTTGGGCCTATAGGACTAGCTAGAAAACAACCACATGCTTTACTCCTTTTGAATTACTATATGGGAAGATAGATATGATGCCCATTAAATTTGAGCATAAGACTCTTAGGACTGCACTAGACATAGGGATGGATATCTCTAAGGCACAAAAGGATAGAATCATGTAGCTAAATAATTTGCATGAGATGAGAAAGACAACCCTACATCATACTGAGGTAGTGTAGAATCAAAGGGTCAAATGGTATGATAAGTACATAAAAGAAAATAAGTTCCAGCCTAGTGACTGGGCACTCCTTTATGACTCCAGGTATCAAGACAATGTAGGTAAATTGTAGACTAGATGGTTGGGACCATACAAAGTTGTTGAAGTATTTCCTAATGGAGTTGTACAACTCACCACCATTGATCCTGTTAGATTCAAACTTCTGATCAACGGTCACTATCTAAGGTTGTATCACAAGCCAACGTCCAAGGAAGAATTCATGCAACAATTTAATCAGTACCCAACCTCCAAACTTCCTGCAGCCGAAGGGAGCCGACCTAGTGTCCCTCCTTCTGACTGATCCAAGTACGCATGCAAACACTTCATAATAAAGACTTCCACTTTTGTGGGAGTCCACTTCTTCATTAATCCACCCATCCGCCCATCCATCTCCATCTTCTCTCTCTTCCATAACTCCACCATCGCTCCACTCCACCATCATTCCATTTCATCACCACTACATTAATTGCTCAATTGTACTTCTTAAAGCTAATCGATACTTTCTCCACAGTTTTTGCAAGATACTCTAGGATTTTAGGTACGTGAAAAACAATCTATTATATCTTTATTATCTTTAGTGCATTTCTTTAATTACTGTAATTAAATGTAGATATTTCACATAGCATGAACTTGTACTTCACCTTGTCCAATCATAATTGTCAACCAGCCTGTGCAGACACATGTTGTAAATTAGGTTGGAGGGGAAGTGTCAACTCACAAGTCCACATGTCATCCATATTAACAAATTTAAACTGAGCCAATTTGAATGATAAATTGAAATGATGGCTTGCATGTTTGAAATGTCACTAAACCGTCGCCATTTTTCTTGATGGTACCCTTCATTAATGAATCTTTATTTCCTAGTCATAATTTCAAATGTCACCCAAAAAAAGTAATTTAGTGAGCTACATGACATTGGTGTCAGCACGACAGAAGGAAGAATTGCAAGAAGAATAAGTTGGGGTTTTTAGAAAGAGATTGTGGGAAAGGAGATTTAGTTAAAAGTGCTTGTTTGATTGCGGGTAGCTAAAACAATGGGAGGGTAGCTAATTAGGAATGAACCCACAGTTCATGATGTGATAATGCAAGACGCACCTTCTTTGGAAGAGTTTAGAAATTGTGGATGGTTGGACTATTTCTTGAAACTCAAATGAGGACATTGAGTAGGAATTTGCATAGACATTCTTTGAGGGGAAGGCAGTGGTAAAAGGATTAGAGGTGATTGTTACTAAGGAAATAATTGCAGAGGTAACAGGTTTACCTGCTAATGGTGAGACATACCCTACTACCAAAGATGCAAGGTCAGACAGAGCTCAATTTACTAAACCCAGTGACCCTCCATTGGTTGTGGATAAACAAGGTACGAAGAAAACTTCTCTCCCATAGCCATGTAGAGTAGTTGTCCACATTGTCAAGTACATCACTTGTGAGGGCCGCCAATCATGCCTCCATTCCATACACTTCAAGCTCTTAAAACATACGAGGCATGGAAAAAGAATGAATGTGCCCAATGTGCTATATAATCTTCTTGCCATCATGGTGGCCGAAACACAGAAAGGTAGGGATAATTTTGTCTCTCATCATTGTTTAATCAAATTACTAGTGGATAAATCTCTGCATGAAGTATCTGATATGACATGGGAGGATTTTGTAAATATTGATCAATTTAGACTAGAAAATGTACATCCTAGAGGTCAGTCTCAACCTCATAGGGTTAGTAGGGAAGTGAGGGCTATTGAAATTACTCTTGGAGCATCAACCTCTAGTGCAAACCCTAGTTCAAACCCTCCTACAACTGAGCAAGCTATTGAAATTGGATCTTTTGTGTCAGAATATTTAGATGAGGAAAGTTCATCCTCAGATTATGATGATAATTTCCCTTCCAAAACCCCAATTCTAACTAGGGATACCCTTAGGAGAGAGGAAGCGCAGATGAAAGAAGCAAAAATGAGAAAGGGAAAGGCCAAGAAGAAAGTGGTAGAAAAACCAACACCAAGCCCTAGGAAACGAAAGGTTGATAACATAGTTCCTCTTGTAGTTGAAGGAAAAGAACAAAACCCTCCTAAGAGATCAAAACCAGTTGGGCCAACTACTGGTGTACCTCCAAAGAGAAGCTCTAGGCTTAGAAAAACCTCTAGCAAGGAGACGGAAGCCCCAAAGGGGTAGGTGAATGTTGGGGAAAAAGATTTTTTGAGGAACAAGCAAATATCAAATTGGCAGAGCTCACTGCTATTGCAGAATAGGTTGGGAATCAGGAACAAGGAAGAAGTCTAGAACCCCTACAACAAGAACAATATGAGAATCTAGAGTTCCTATAGCTAGAGCAGGATGAACAGCCTGAATCACTGCAACTGGTGTTATTTGAACAACAAGAATTAGTGCAAAAGAAAATTTTGGTAGGAACACATAAACCTCCTGATTTTTCATGGAATGAAATAGCTATGAAACTATGGAGTGAGATGCAGAGAAAAGAGGAGGAATGGGAAAAAGGAAAAATGCAAGTTGCAGAATGAGATTAAAATGAAAAATGCAGAGATTGAAGAGAAGAATGCATAAATTGTTGCCTTGAAGGAAAGAGTAGACAATGTGGTAGATTTAATACCCAAAATGCTGGCATGTAGAACTCCACCTAGAGTGTATGCCCTACACTTGAAGGAGCATAATATTTCCTTTAATTTATCAAGGATTACTTCAAGTTTGAGTCCTACTCTTGACACTCCACATGAATTTTTCTAGGCTTATCAATTTGCCCCTCCTAATGTTAAAAATTTGTTGTGTAAACTATACCTACACAATTATGTTTTTCCTTATGATCATGATTGGAATCCCTTATTGTAAATTGGAGACCTCCATTTAAGGGCATTTATGCCCTATATTCATAATGAAATTAGTTGGGGACATCAGTATATAACTTACAGGGAAAGGGAATTTCATACTCCCTTGCCTCTTAGGGCTGAATCTAGTAACCCTAGAGATATTTTCATGACATGGCACAAAATTCTTTACCACCCCAACTTCAAGAGTAGGATTATGCCTATTAGAGAAGAGACTTACAAGGAATATGAGAAGGTAGCCAAAACCATAGGGAAATCAGTAATGGGATACCTAGCACAGAGGTGGAACAGTTTACTAAAAGAATTGAAACAAGTGGAACCCACTCTTTACAAAATTATGTTGTAGCATGCAAAAGGGTTGACGGGTACATATAGGTTGGTAGAAGGAAGCAACAATTTTGGATCCCATTAACATTTCAGCCACCTACACTATTGTGGCCTGTGCCATATTACAAGTTTTACCAGTATGACATAGCTGCAAAAAGGGCAAGATGGAATAGACTGGAGAACAAACAAGGATTCTACTGGGATCCTAATTCGGACACTGCAGATACTAATGTGGGATAGCTAGTAGTTGTTGAATTCAAGGAATTAACTAGGCAAAAGAATAGTGCTCCTTCTACTGGAGGACCAACAAAACATTAGGTTGGGGGGAATGATGAGCTCAATTAATGGCTCAATTTTGATAGGGTTTATTACATATTTTTTGTTGCTATCATAGAATTTGAAACTTGGTTGTTGATATTTTCCTTAAAACCATAGACCTTGGAATAAGTTTATCTCTATGACTTTAATGACATTATCATGCTATGAGAATTATCTATGTTGAATTTACAAGTGGTTGAATGATTTTTTTTTATTGATTAAATAGGGAAAAGGGCCCTAACCTGAGCAATTACTACATCATGATAAGAACAGTAGGTGGTAAGAAACGACAAAAATAGGAAGCCCGCCAAACTTCCCCCCTCCCACAAACAAAATGCTTAACCAATTCCCATACGATCAAACATAACAGTTCTATCATTCGAGTAAAAAAACCTAAATCTAGCATCAGTAGCATCCTTCCCTATCCATCTATAGTACTTATAAACATCTATCATAATGTTCCTACTTAAAATATAAACATTATAGATATTTAAGTTCTGGCACCCACGACCATAACCAGTAACAATAGTCATATAAAACATAGTAGAGATAATCATCATAAACAAAAAGAAAAGCCACACGATGAAGCATCCAAGCTATGCATCCTTGATCATCATCCATGCTTTCATCAGATCTTCAACAGTGTCATTCACTATTGCCTTTAGCTCCATCTTGCTAGCCAAATCTTCACCATCACCTGTTGCTTTTTTCTTTTGTTGCCTCTTGGTTTTACCCATGCTAGAAAAAAAACACCATTACAGCCTTCTTCATAACAACATCGGCCACCATACACATGTTCTGAACTGCTTCTTCCAATATTTGAATTATGTTTTCATCTCCTTTTTCTTGCATCCCTTTCTCCAGGACCTTCAGTCTTTCCTCAATAATTCCATTCACCAAATTTTTGAGGGAAAGAAGTTTGTTGTCCCCCACCTTCTCATTTATCCTCTTTTCTTTAATCTGCATCCTCTCCTCAAGTCTTTTAATCCTTTCATTCCCATCATCCTTAGCCTTATCTTCCTCTTTGTTGGAATTTTTCATCCCTCTCTTGATTATCCATAATATTTACTTCCTCCTCCTCGCGAGTCATCTCAAATCATTTTCCTCTTCTTCTTTCTTTTCAACACTCTCTGACATGCTTTGGGTACTTTTTTCTTCAAGGCTCTATTTTTTTCTTCTTATTCTCCTATCCTTTTGATGCCGCCATAGCCAGTATTTTTGACCTTCTTCCACCAAGGTTTAAGCCTTCCATCTCATTGTCATCAGGAATAGTAATTGTGTCCACCTCTTCCCCAAGTTCACGCAAAATCAATCTCCTTTTTTTAGTCCCCATATCCATCGACTTATCCTTTCTTTTCTCTGGCGTGACCGTAAGTAAATCCTTCCACAAATTAGTGTCCGAGCTTTGGGATTTATTTCCATATTTCTCAAGGCTTTGGGATTTATTGCTAGATTTTTTCAGCGTAGGGAGGGTATGGTTTTCAAGAAGCTCAATTTTCATTGAGCTCTGGGGTTTTGGGTCTTCAATCATCTTAATAATAAGATTTTTCTAAGGGGTTCTGGACAAAAAAAAATTGCAAATGGCTCTTATGAGGCCCTGATGTAAAGGAAAATTGGCTCCATGAGTAAGACTTTGGCTAAGAGAGGGAAACAAGAAAAAAGGAAAAAAAAAATTCCTGATGTCTAATGCGGTTGAGGATGGGAAAGTGGTATCCATGGACGGACTGGTAACGAAATTTGAGAGTAAAATATTTCATTACAATAAAGAACACATTATGATATGGAGGTGGCAACTTAACCCTAGAGTACCCATTTTGAAATCTTTCAGGTTTTTCTTTTCCTTCAAAAAACTTCTCGAAATAGTCCTGATACTTACCATTTCCGACCTTTTCAACCTTCCTCCCTTCGTAAGCCAAACCCATCACTTCCACAATCAACTTCAGATCCACCTTAAACTGAAGCCTGCCCAAGTTTACTTTGCCGTCTCTCCATGCATTTGCAAATTTGTAGTTGAGTCTTTCGTTATAGCCCTCCATTGCAATGAAATATGGAGTGAAACTTGCCTACTTAAAAAGACCCCAGAGCTCCTCATTGTTACGAAGCGAGTTGAATTTTTGAGGTTTGGTACGCTTCCTAAGACCTCCCATATTGCTATTTAAGCTATGGAAAATTTTGGGAATGAGAAGGAAATCACTTATGTTACCTTCAACATCCTCAACACTCGCAACCGGTAGCTCCACACTCTCAGTTCTAATGGTAACTCTGTGACAATTCATTTGAAATGCAGTTGGCTTAGGGTTTTTTCTATAATTCATTAAAAATTTCACTCCTCGATTACCACCTTTTCGCCCATAATCATTATTGCTTGCGGCAGCTTCTCCTCCCTTTCTTGCAATGATAGCATTTGTTTTATTCCATCTTTTATTTCTATTGTCAATGTGACTCCATTTTTCACATCGAAGGTCAATCCTTAGATTATACCGCATGCTATTTATTTCCAAATTTAAATTTTTCCTATCTCGGTACAAAAACTTCCCGTATGGTTGTCCTTTCTCACGATTGCAATGCCTTTTATCGGGATTTAGCAATCCCTTTAAAACGTGCCTTCGAAACTGACCAATCGGTTTTCCAGCTTGCATCCATGGGGTCCACATCCTCATAAGCCTTCTCCTCCCACCACTCATATTAATAATTAAGAAACCCCTCCTCATAGTCCTTTATTTAAGTTTTTTTCACCAAGTTTGTCTATCACTAGGACTTCCTTAATTTGATTAGGAAAATTAATAAAGTCTCAGTTTATTAAAGTTTCTTAATTTACACCAAGGTTGGCCATCACATCAACCACCCTATTTCCTTCCCTTAATGACTGGAAAAATTTAACATATTGAATCTCTTTCAATATGCTTTTACAATCCTCCAACAGATCTCTAATTTCCCAAGGAATATTCACCCTATTGTTGAGATAGTCTATTATCAACTTTGAGTCTCCTTCTACAATTACCTTGTTGTATCCCCTCTCTCTGAGAAGTCTAGCACCAATTCAAATAGCAAACGCCTCAGTAAAGTTGTTCGTAGCTATTCCTAAGCCTTTGTTGTATCCAATCAGGAAGGCACCCTTATCATCTCTTCTTACTCCACCAGCTGCAGCCCATCCAAGATTCCCCTTCAAGCAACCATCAAAGTTGCATTTCACCCATCCTGGATCTGGGGAGATCCAAATAGTGCTCCTTCTTATAAGCTATTTTAGCCAGTTAACATTATTTAAATCATGGGAAAGCTCCCATTGTTGTTTTATGCTTAGCTCATGTTGAGTTGGTTTTTTCTTAGTCTGCTTGTACTTGCAGCTTTCCATATTTTCATGAATTTCTTTTAACAATTAAACATAGCTCCTTGCTAGTTCTTGCAGTCTCCCTAAACACTCTATTATTCCTTTCTTTCCACAGACCCCAAGCCAAAAATGGGGGAATTTGTCCCCACAGATCACTAATTATATTGTGGGAATAAGGGAAAAAGCTCCATCCTTCCACAAAAATTTGAACATTGACAGGGAAAACCCACTCCACCTTCAGAGCATTAAGAAAAAAACCCAGACTTCTTGGGCATAAGAACACTGAAAAAAAAATGCATTATGGTTTCCTCTTCTTCATTACAAAGGCTACATCTATTTACAAGATACCAACCTCTTTTCTTTAGATTGTCTATAGTGAGGATCTTTCCATATATAACTGTCCACCAGAAGCAATTAATTTTCAGGATTAGGTTCTTCTTCCAGACCTTAAGCCAGTTAAAAGAACCCAAGACCATAGTTGAGTCATAAGTTGATTTCATCGAGAACCTACCATTAGTGTTTTTTGTCCAGATCCATTCATCCTTTTTGTTTCTTGAAAAGAGGTCAGGGTTTCCAATTTGTTTCATAAGCAGGTCAATAACAGCATCCCAATTCCGTTGTCTGCTTCCCCCAAGAACAACATTACTTAGATAGTCTTTGAAGCTTTTCCACCTGGGTCTCCATCCATCCCACACTAGATAATTAGAATTTTTTTTCCCAATTTCCCTTTTCAGTCTTATTCTGATTTGTTGGAGATCTCCAGAGGTCGACAGTGGGGTCGCTATGGACCAAGGGTCATCCCATAAATAGGTGTTGAGTCCATTACCAATCCTCATTTTAGCACCTCTAATCAGCACTCCTCAAGTTTTAAGGAGATTATTCCAAAACACATACCCATGTGAAAGCTCCTTCTTCCTTAGGAAACAACTAGCATCCTTATTTTTAAGATACTTATCCCTTAGGATAGTAGCCCAATCTTTTTCATTTTCCAAGAGAAATCGGCCCACCTTCACCACCAAAGCCTTATTAAACAATTTTAATCTTTTGATGCCTAGCACACCTTCTTTCTTTAAGACACACACCTTCTCCCATTTGATGAGGGCCACTTTTTCCTTTCCCCCACTCTTGACCATAAAAATATTCTTTGAATTATTTCAATTCTCTCAGTAATATAGACCAATATATTAAACATTGAAAGATAATAGACAGGAATATTCTAAAGGGAGGCCTTTAAAAGCTGAATTTTTCCTACCAAGCTCAACGATTTTCCTTTCTAGCCAGCCAATTTTTTCTGGACTTTCTCCACAATATAGTTCCAGTAGTTACTATTCGGCTTTCGAGAGAAAAGAGGTAGACCAAGGTAAGTAGTAGGTAATTCCACTTCCTGACACCTCAAAATCCTTATCACTTTATCTTTCACAAGCTAGCTAGTATTGAAAAAACAAATTTTTCTTTTTTAGTAATTTATACATTGTCCTGACAATTCAGCATAATTGTTCAAAATATTTTTCCATTTTTTAGCTTCAACCACTGAAGCCTCCCCCATTAGAATCATCAACAAATTGTTGATGTGAGGATGGGGATAATGAAGAAGTAGCACATAAACCGTTCAGGGACTTATTATTAAGTCATTTTTGAATGTTGCGGCCAAGAGCTTTTGCCACAATGACAAAAAGGTAAGGAGATAAGGGATCTCCCTATCTCATCCCTCTACTAGGTGAGAAAAATCCATGGGAAATACCATTAACCGGGACCGAATACTTTGGGGTAGTAACACAGGATTTTATCAAATTGAGGAATTTACCTTTAAAGCCAATTTTTTCCAAAACAACAAATAAGAAATTCCAAGTAACCCTATCATAAGCTTTGGAGATGTCAAGTTTCAACACCACACTTGGATTTTTACTATAATCCATAGAGTGCAGGATCTCATGAGTATAAATTGTTGCATTTAGAATTTGTCTTCCCTGAATAAAACCTTTTTGATTGATAGCAATCATTTTTCCTAAGACCAGCTTCAGCCTATTGACAATAATTTTGGAACAAATCTTATAAGTAGTGTTACATAGACTTATAGGTCTATAATCATTCATTGAATCAAATTCATTTCATTTAGGGACAAGGGCCAAAAAGGTGGTAATCATTTGATTCAAGATTCTACCCGGTCTAAGAAAATCTTTAACAACAATTAAGAGGTCCGTAGACACAATCTCCCAATAGAATTGGAAGAAGTTAGGAGAAAATCCATCAAGTCCCAAAGCTTTGAAAGCTCCAAAAGAGAAAACAACCTCCTTCACCTCTTCCAAAGTGACACACTTAGTTAATTCTTTCAGGTCTTCCTCTGTGATAACATTAGGTATAACCTGCAGGAATTCCCCCAAATCCATATTGTCGACCCTTAAAGGCTCCAGGTAATTTGAAAAGAAGGAAACAGCCTCATTTGCTATTTATTCTTCCCTTTCAAGTTTAGTACCATTAGAAGTGGTGAGATATTTGATCCTATTTCTTCCTCTATGCTTCATATTATATTGGTGGAAAAACTTAGTATTCCTATCTCCTTCCTTAAGCCACTAAATCCTTGATTTCTTCCTCTATGCTTCATATTATATTGGTGGAAAAACTTAGTATTCCTATCTCCTTCCTTAAGCCACTAAATCCTTGATTTCTATTTCTAGAAGATTTCCTCATTCTTACTTTTTTTGTGCCATTGGGATCTAAGCTCCCTTTCTATTATGTAGATCTCATCATTACAGTTTCCAGCCTCCATTTGATCTTGAACTTCCTTAATTTTCAAATTCAGATTCCTCTTAGTAGTAAAAATATTCCCAAAAGTGTATTTGTTCCATCCTTTAACCCTTTCCTTAATTCTTTTTAACTTTTGTGTTAACCTAAATACCGGGGTGCCATCACAAGGAAGGTTCTATCATTATTCAATTAGAGATTTAAAGTCTGGGTGAAGGGACCACATGATTTCATACCTGAAGGGGTAAGGTTTTTTAATCACCCTATCATCCCATTCTAGAAGAAGAGAACTATGGTCAGAACCCATTCTAGGAAAGGTAGTAAGAGAGACATTCTGCAAAATATTCCAGTTTGAGGAGATCAGGAATCTATCTAGCTTCACTTGGATGAGTTGATTACCTTTCCTTCTATTTTTCCAAGTAAAGTGGGATCCTGTAAGAGGGATATCCATGTCCCACCGAGTCAATAAAGCTTGAAAGATCCATCATACTCTCTGAGAAGTTAGTTAGACCTCCTTTTTCTCATAAGGGTACAACAGGGAATTAAAATCACATCCAAGCATCCATAGTTCATCTTTACTGTTAATCATAACTCCATCCAATAGATTCCATAAGTCTAGCCTATCTAACCTTGCATTTGGGCCATATATATTACCCATATTCCATTTAATGGAAGTATCTCCATCCTCCATACTAATCAAGAGGTTGTTTTTATTCTTGAATTTCAACTTGCCACTAAACCGAGAAGAATTCCAGTAGGTAGCAATCCCACCAAAGGCCCCTTCTGCATCACTAGCATCGAAACCAACACCAAGCCAAACCCACTTTAGGGTTTTCTCAAAAATTTCCTTTTTCATTTTTGTTTCCTGGATCAAGAGAATGTCAAGTTTCACATCAACTAAGCATGCTTTCAACACATGTTTATATGGGCCATTAAGACCCCTTACATTCCAAGATAGGATCTTCATAATATCAAAGGGCTAAGGAGCAATATTAGGTTGATACTTCCCACATTGGGAGGTTGACCTCCCTTACTTCCTTTTCAGTTTGTTCCCTACCAGTGAATCCAGGGTCCTCTGTTTCCCTACTACCACATCTTTTGCTATTTCTTTGAATCTTGTTTCTTTTAATTAGGGTCTACCAATTTTACTATTTCCTCCTACATCTGGTTTTTTATTTTTTCATGACTTAGTGTTTATCCATCCCTTATCATCCTTACTTTGTGACATTTTCTCCTCCAAAATTGGTTCATGGTGGTCTTGAGTTGGGGTCAAAGCTATTCTTTTTGGCTTATAATTTCCCCTTCCTCCCGGGCTTCATTTTGTTGTTCTTCCTAAAACATTGGAGGTGAAGTTCTTCCTTTATTTTCCTTTTCTTTATCTAAATCCAAAATTTTCTCTGAAGATGGTGGGGTGGATGGTTCATTGGAAGCCTCTAAAAATAACCTTTCCAGATTATCATTAGTAATATTTTCCATGGCTAGGTTAAAGGATTTTTCTTTGATTAACAACTTTTTATTGGGTGTTGAGATTTTTGATTCCCTTGGACTGTTCATCAAAGTCTTATTCTTCAATAGGTCCTTCACTTGTGTCTCAATTTGGGGAATCTTAGGCTCAAGAGGAGCTATTTTTCAAGCATCCTATAGATGCCCAAATTTATTGCATCCTTGACAGAAAACCGTGGCTCGCTCATATTCTAGAGGTTGAACCCATTTACCAAAATTGGATTTTAAGGTCACTGAAGTGGGTAGGACTATGTTAACCTCAACGTTAACACAAATTCTTGCATAGACTAACCTTGTTTTTAGAAGAGTAACTTTGTCTATGGTAACCAAGGAACCAAAGGAATTAGCTATTCCTTTAAAAACCTAATGATGCCAGAACTCAAGTGGCAACCCAGGGAGCCTAACCCAGGTTGGAGCAACTTTCCCCAAATCAACATAGGTGTCAAACCTTGGTTTCCACTTGCATAAAGACAAAATATTTTTAAAACCACTATCAAAATCCCATGGTCCACCTGTGAGGACATTTAAAATATCCTCAGGGATAACAAAGGTAATTATAGATATACATTTGTTTGTACGTGCTAATGTTATTGTGCAGGTTTCCACTAAAATGTTGATGTCAACAAAACCTACTTCGTGGGAGAAATTCTTGTCAGTTGGTCGGTTACCAAGAAGTCAAGAAGTTGATCATTAAGAAGTAAAAGTAGGAAAACTCTCATGGAGTGAAATTCCTAATTCAAATAAAAAGAATGTAACCACTTTTTTAATGGTCATATTTGTTGTTGAGCAAATCTAGGGAGTGTGTTGTGCTAGATTCCTATTGAAGCAAGTCTGCTTTGACCAATTTAGTTCATGCATAATTTCCTCCGTCTTTTTATATGCTTTCAATAAGTGGCATCCTCCTATTTTGATGGAGTCGACTTCCTAGGTAGTTAGGGTTAGTCAGTAGTTTCTCTCTATAAATAATGGTCAGATTCTCCTTTTGGTAAGGTTGGATATTCTGAGTTTGTGCTCACATTTTCTTGTTTTACAGTTCTATTACTGAGATGTTGTACTTATGATTTCAAGAAATATATGACATTCTGAGTTGCTAAATTTGAGTTAGTGTAAGGGAGACTCACACAAGGGGGCCCACTTGGTGAGAATTCCATCTATTAGTTTAAAACTTATTTTATGTTCAGTAGTTAGTTTTAATTTCAGCAACTGTCTATTCCTGCAGCCACTGAAATTCCATTATGTGACCATTCCTGCAGCCAAGGAAGACATAGTAGTTTCCTGTCTGTTTGCTGAGATTTTTATTTCTATCCTTCATTTCCTGTCCAATTGTTAATGCTTATTGTAGATGTTGATTTATGTTAAGTGTTTAAGTTGATTTACTTCCAGCACTTTATTTCCAGCATTGTTTCTTTCCTAGTTTATGGATGATTGCAATGAAGTCCTAGTGCACATACAGTGCTGACCCATTTCAATTTTACATCCCTAGGTTGACAAGTGAAATGCACCTTCATGATGAGTGAGATAGCTACTTAGTGCAGATGTTCAATCTCTAAGTCACAACCCTAAAGGCTTAGTTATTAAACCATTAAACGAGGCCAACAAATACTTGTTTTTTAAAAAAAATAGCAATAATAATATATTTGGATGGTTCATGAAAATTAAGACTCTATTTAATTGTTAAAACAAGAAGTGATTCATCCAAGCCACTATCAACCAATAATAGGTCATATGTATCCAATAAAGGCTATGTTGGTGAGTACAATGTCAATTGTTTCTTTTGTTTTTCATTAGAAATGATCATATTACCTTATCAACAATTGATGAAAGCATCTATGATATCCAACCAAGGTCACCCAAAGAGTAAAGGATATCCCCCCAGCTTTATTTTAGGCTACAAGCTCATGAATTCAATTGGTTATTACCAAGAATTAATAGAAATAATAACATTTTCAATCATACCTTCAAGTTCAAATAAAGAACATTTTTTTATTTGAAGAACCATAGGTGTAGACCTAAGTCCTTGAAGACATAATATCTCTTTAGTTTCATTAGTCATAATAGTGACAGCAACACCTAGATCAATAAGTGTATTTGGAGTAATAATATGACCAATATGTACCTATATTATTAGACTCCTAGGGTCAAAATGCTTGGGAATTGAAATATTTCTTAGCATAAGATCTAGAATTTTTCTAATAACTTGAATAGTTTTTGAATCATTTTTCTTTTTCTATTTTTAGGTACACAATTCTTTAACTGTCTTTGTGTAGATAAAAATATCCTTGATTTCCTATAAAAGAGGAATTTTAACACTGGAATTTCTCAATTTAATAAGGTCAAATTTAGGTTGAGATATTTCCTTTTTGGTAGATTGGGAATAAAATTGATCAAGAATGGGGTGGTGTTGGCAATGTATTTGTTTCATCAAGCCTAGGTTGGTTTTCTTCAAATTATTCTTATGATTCCTCTTGCTCATTAATTGTAGTCCCTTCAAGGGTTTTTCTTGATTAGACTTACAATTCATTTGTGCCTAATGCATTAACAAGATAAGTTGGGTATCCTGCTATCTCATTATTATAAATAGGTTTTAACACCTTATTGTTTGAATTTGGCATAGGTTGAGTAGGAATTGGTGTTGTTTTTGGTAGTTTTGATGGATTGTACAATTGATTACTAGATGTTAAGGGAATGGGTGGTAAAAAATATTGTTTTGATTGTTAGTATGGGCTAATAATAGGTGGTATTAGATGTGATGGATATAATGGAAATTATGGCAGTGTTGCCCTCCATGCTTGTTTCAATGGTTGTGGAGCATGTTGGTATTTTTTGGGACACTATGGATAGGATGGAGGTTCTTTCTAGTCTCCATTCCATTCATGTTGAACAAGAAAATAGCTATAATGACCACTAGGTCCTATGTTATAAGGTGCATTGAAATTATTGATCATACTTGGTAGCATGGATCATGGTGTTCATGGCCTCCATTGAGCCATATAATAAACAATTCATATATATTATATTCCTTTCATATCTACGCGTAAAGGTCATAAGGTGACATTCTTACTAACATCTTCTAGGTAAGAGATCTTTTTTTGATTATAGGAACATTATTCCCTAGTATGTTTTTTATGATCTATATATGAAAAAAATGGAAAGTGATTTTTTAGCTTCTTCTTGTTTTTATGTGTGTTTAAAGTATCTATCTTATTTCCCATGTGACTCAAATAATCATTTTTTTTATAAAGTAATGTGTGTTTCTCTTGCTTTGAAATATCATTCATGCGTCCTTGAGACATATGCTTTCTAGAATAGATCCTTACAAATCAATGGGATCTTGGGTAGTTTATGAAAATATCACAAATTTCATCAAATCCCAATTTAGAAATCTCTCTACCACCTATAAGATTCAAAGTGTCAATATATTCATCATGAATTCATCCAAGAAAAATCATTTTAATAGCCTCATTAGAAAATATTGTTTGTCTTATTCTTTAAAGACTAAATGAGAATTGTTCAAGCAAGTCTTGTAATGTTTCATCTTCTTGTGTCATTCAAAAAATTCCATCTTAAACTTCCTTTGTCTTACAATAGTCTTGATATTTTATTAAAAATTTATCCTTTATAGTATCCCATGTACGATTAGAGTGCCATCTAAGTCCCATGAATCATCATAATGCAACATCCTTTAGTGTAACTAAGAATATATTACGTGTAGACACTAAAAATTGTCCTAGGCATGCGACTTTATTAATTTCCCTTACGTCCTTCATAATTGAATAATTTTAATTATTTAATTATTGTCTGATGTCATAAATTATTCTATTAATTAAATAATTTGAATGATTTAATTAATTCATTTTTTTTTCCTCTTTTGATTGATTAAATAAATTGCTATTTATTTAATTATGTCTCTAATGTCCTCGTCTTCCATAATTAAATAAATTTATATTTATTTAATTATTTCCCACTTTCTACCATAATTAAAAAATCATGTCAATTATTTAATTATTCATTTTGGCCCTTTTCCACCATAAATTAATTAAATTTTATTTAATTAATGAGTTGCCTTTTTCTCTCCCACTTTTTGAATTAAAATTAATATTTAATCAAAAAGATAACTTGCCTTTTCATCTAAGATTTAAATAATGTTACCATTATTTAACTCTCCACTTTCCTTTCCTTTGTCAATCATATTCCTATCTCATCCTATCTCATTTAATTTCAAACATTGATTGGAATTAAAATATTTAATCTTGATCATTCATTCAAATTTTTCTTTTCTATAAAAGGCGCCTACCTTTGTCATTTTAGAGGATCCAAAATCAGGCTGAGACAATTATCTTTGAAATCTTACTATCATAGGCACAAACTATTGTTTCATATTTACAATCTAAGGGAAATTGAGCATCCAAAGTAAAATGGAGAAGGGAAATGGAGGTGATGCATTGATGGTATGAATGTTTGGTAAATTTCCTTAGTTTATGATTATATGCTCTTCATTGCTAGATTAGGGATTTAAGGTTTATGTTGGTATGTTATATGATCTAAATCCTGATCTTATCCCTAATCACATTGGTGAACCCAATGTGAATAGATGAATTTTGTAGACTTTTGTATGGAGTTTTTGATTTTTTAGGTTACAAGTGTGGAATGACACAACTGCAAGCTAAAATGATGCAACTAATTTTGACAGTGAGCTGCAACGTGCCTTCATGCAACACAACTACTTCAGAATAGGGAACCTTTTGAACTTGATTGATTTCTCGGGTTTTCTGTGCATTTTATGTTCGCTGGTTTCAGTTTTCATAGTCTAACCCCCTAATCATATCATATTAGTCTCTTTTTTGCTTGGATTTGGTCAAATTTCTCATGTTTTGCAGGTCTAGGGATTGTTCGCCACAAGTGTTAGGGCTTTGACGCAACTTCTATATACTTCACCACATAAAAATGATGCAGTCACTATTCCAAATGGCGTAGCTGCTATTTCTTGTGATGCAACTATGAGCCACAATTGTTATATACAAAGCTGCAACTGCCTGTTTATTTTAAATTTTTGGTTTCATTTAAAATTTTCAATTATTTTCCTTTACATTCGATAGGGTAAGGTTTTTTTGGTGTTACTAATGTTTGATCTGCAGCATGTGGCATCAATTTTGGAGGGAGTTCTAAAACTGTTTAGTTCGAAACAAAATTGTTTCTTTTGAAACAAAACTTTGTGGCCCTATCTTTTGATTACTTAGTTTAGAATTATCTTGCTTGTGTGTTACAAATCTTCACTCATAAGCATAAAATGAACCACAATCTGCATCATATACTCATTCAGGCTTAAAATTTACAACAATTTGCATATAACACTCATAAGGATAGAATGAAAAACAATCTACATATGTCACTCATTCAGGCTTAAAATTTACAACAAACTGCATATATCACTCATTAGATTTGAAAAGAATTTGCATCATACACTCATACGGGCTAAAGCAAACCAATAATTGTATTAGTGTGTCTTCTCACATTTTATCTTGGGGATAAAATGAATCACTGCTTTACTATCTTGTGATTATTTTTTTCTTATAGGGTGTGTATAATATTCCCTCACACTATTTGGTGATCTTGGGAATCAAAAAAACCTCTTGAAATTTTCACTCTCACATCAAACATTTGATTTTGGAGGCTAAAATGAACACTATGCTAGTGTAAGGAAAACACGTTATGCTCTCTCCTTGCACCTAGTGTGATCTTGGAGATTCAAAGGCATTGTGTTTGTCTTGCTTTTGTTTACCCTTAGAGGGGCCTACCTAAGAGACACATCCAAAAGGAGAACTCAAAGGCAACTCCAACCGATTTTTCCCTTGGGAAAGTATATAAATGGATAAGACTAAATTGTCAAGTCCTTATGGTATGTAGGCCTTAGCCATACAGTGTCATTTAGAATGGGGTACTACCATAAAACGTATAATATCCCCTAGTAGGAGTGATTAAAGCCTTAAGTGGCTTGTTGGGTGCTCGCAAGGTGCCATGTTCCCGAGCAACGACTAAGAACCAAACTAGTTAGAAGCCACCCTTATGATTGAGTTTTGGAAATATTCTTAGTGTAGGGGGTGTAGAATCTCACCCATAAGACTTTTATGCCTAATATTTGGCTCTCTTCATTGAGACAAAAATCCCTCACTTGCATAAGTTACTTGCTTTTTGAGCTTGTGACTTTCCACGAAGAGGGTGATTTGCGGCATCCTTCCATAGTAGGAGGCCCCTACCCATCCACTATCATAGGAAAAAGGTGATGTATAACCCAAAAGGGTGTCCCTCCCGTGTGTCAAAGGAGATTCCTAGAGCGGGTCTAAGAGTGTCGCCATTGGCCATTTCCTTTAAGGATAGACAATTTTTTTCTATGTGTGATATTATTTTTGATATGTGCTATACCCGTGGAAATTCGAGGTGACTAACCTAAAGAACACACACAATGTGAACATACTTTTGGAAATTTTTAGACTATCCCAAGTGTTTTCAAATTGTATCCAGATTGTTCTCCTTGTTTGATATCAAAAACTTCAATCAAATAACACAAAATTTCCTTCAAAATTGTCAAAACTCAAGTTTATCCTCTGTTAACTGCAATTGTAGAAAAAAATAAAACTACAATTGATAAGTTTTGAACTACAACTAATTTTCATTCACCACAACTTCTATTCAGAAAATCGTAACTGAAAAATTAAACCGCAAGTAAAACATAAAACGATGCAATTGCCTATTTACAAAATTTTTAGGGAAAACTTGGTGATTCCATTTTCTAATAAACTCCTGTTAGTAATTATAGTTCAGACCAGAGACTTGTTCACCTCATTTCTGCCATTTCATCACATTCATTTAGCTTACCATCACCTTTTAGGTAATCTTTAGGGTATCCTCCTTTCATTGCTTAGAAATTTTTTAGAACATTATCAGATTACCTCACTTATTGTAGACATCTACCATTAGGTTGCATACACCTTTTTAAATACATTAGAATAGAGAAACTTACCATATCTTGGCATAGGCCTATTGTTACAAAGAAACATTATCATCGACCTTGTCATTTTTCATACCAATCCTTGTCGTTTTGGTGTAGCCTTTAAACTTATAAGTCTAGTTTGAGACTCACCTTGTCAAACTTGTCACATTTCATTTACTCCTTAAGGTCATTTATAATATTATTTGGAAACTGTATCAATGGGTAAATTTCAGGATTAAGGTTAGCAATGATTAGATCAATAATATAAACCCAAAGAAGTTATGAAGCACAAAGAAAACAAATAATAAGAAAAATTATACCACATATTCGTTGAAGCTTCCATGGTTCACCTCCATAACACCTCCTAGCTTGCAGCATATGATGTTGCCCTCAAATCGAGTGTGTGAGAAATTCGACTATGACATTGTCCTATGCAAGTTTTGAAGGATTTGAGTAAAACTATGCCTATGCCTATGCCAAATAACTCTAAAATGCAAAATAATTCTAAGTCTTAATATGCTAGAATAAAACTTCATATGTGCAATGTGTGTGCATCATCTCAAAATATGAGCAAAATAGCATTTTATAGAAAACACAATTTTGAATGGATGGACGAGATTGACTTTTGACAGAAACCTAAAATCAGAGGACGAGATTTAATTTGATAATCCCTAATCAGGGTTAGGGAAAAATCCTTAAACGAGTGGTCGAGATGCCATCTAAGAAAATCAAATCGGCGGTGGAGAATAAATGAGATAATTAATTAGAAAAATAAAGATTTTCGAAAATCAAGAAGATAAAGACTGCCTGATTTGTGAGATTTGAAAAATCAAGAAGATAAGAGGTGGACTGAAAAGCAAATTTGAAAAATTAAGAATCTGCTCAATTACTTGATT
Organism: Sequoia sempervirens; assembly: GCA_007258455.2. Classification (NCBI taxonomy): domain Eukaryota; kingdom Viridiplantae; phylum Streptophyta; class Pinopsida; order Cupressales; family Cupressaceae; genus Sequoia; species Sequoia sempervirens. The sequence continues at coordinate 155,949,516 of VDFB02281492.1, forward strand.
TTTGGAAGAAAGTTACCAATTTGAATTAAATCAACTCAAAATATGGATTTTGTGAGATAATAAATAATCTTTTTCAGATTATTTACTAAAATGAAGTGACAGTTAATAAAACGAAATCATTTTAAATAATAAATCGATTTAAAATAATGGAAATGTTAAATTGAGTAATTAAATAATTAAAGATAATTATTTAATTTTAGAGGATTATGACTGATAATTAAATAAATTCATAAATTCATTTAATTATGGAAATTAGTGACATATTGAATAAATAAATAAAATTTATTTATTTAATAATCAGGAAGAATAAATGGGTAAGGGTAATTAAACAAATTAACAAATTAATTTAATTAAAGGAAGACTTTAAACAATTAAAGAAGTATTGAATAAATAAATAAAATTTATTTATTTAATAATCATGAAGAATAAAAGGACATGAATTAATTAAAAAATTATAAATTATTTAATTAATAGTTGAATGTGGACCAAGGACATAATTAAATGTCATAATTATGCTAGGACGAAAGTTGTAAAAATAGAGCTTGCAGGCCTAGGTCATTTTTAAGTGTCTACATTTTGCCCCTCTTTGTCATAATGCCACTTGTCACATTGTGACAAAGAAAATAAGTCAAAAATATGCCCTAGTGAAGGTACAAAGTATCAATGCCCCCTTGGGAAAATTTTCAAATTTTGGATCAGCAGTAGAAAAATTTGGAAAGGGTCCCGATAAGTCGATTTCATGACTAGAAAACAATGGCACAGATGGTTTCGGGTTCTGACATATTTAAGGTAGCCAACGGGGTGGCCAAAGTTGGTCAAATGAGCCTCCAGTAATAACCTAGTTGACAAATGCCATTTTGACTTTATAAATAGGTTGACAAAGGGGTAAAGTCAATTCATTCTTACTATTTACATTGCAAATTTCAAGAGCACAGAGCGAAAAGGAGTGCATCGAGTATGGTGATTCTAGTGATAGAGCATCGGGGCAAGATCGTGCGGACCTATAGGTAGCCAGAGGGCTCAGAGCCAGTGGTATGTACCCCTAACCCCCTTTGTAATTTTCTCATTTTGCGTGTCAAAAGTAGGGTTCTAAGACGAACAACGAATGCGTCGCAACACATATGTGTGCTCGTAAGCCGCATTCGACTTCGCGTTCGACACATTTGATGCATCACGACGCAAGTGCAAGGGTAGTTTAGGGTAGGCCGAGGGTTTGCAATGCATTTGAAAAAAGTTGCGATGCATTCGAAAGTTAGAATGCCACAATCGCTAGTTTGCGACGCATTCGCATGCTTAAGCGACACATTTGAATGGAACGAGGCAAGTGTCATATATCATGACACAAGTGCTCTAATGCAACACATTTGAGCAACCGAGTGATGCAATTTCCATGTTGCGACACATTTGAAGTACGAAACGACGCATTTGGTGCTTTGCGACGCAATTGCAGTCAACGTGACACATTTGACTTTGACTTTTATGAGGGCTAATTTTGATGCTTTTTGAATTTGAAATGGTATTTTGATGATACTGACAATTTTCTAGAAGGTACTGACTCATTTTTTAGCTTTGTGCAGAGACAACCTGCCCCTATTTACACGCGAGAGAGTAGATCGATGACATTCCGGTTTGTTGACCAGCTGACTCTGCGGGAGCGATGACAATTGATGCGGCTAGGTCTATTCTATGTCAGCTATATGCCTGCTATTCAAGAAAATAGGGGACTACTGACTGCGTTTTGCGATCGTTGGCATTCCGAGACATGTTCCTTCCACCTATCGACGGGAGAGGCGACCATTACACTGGAGGATGTCTACCACATTTTACAAGTGTTGATTCGAGGAGAGGGGATTGTCTACGACCCTTGCCATGGCGAGCAGACTTTTAGGGTGTACTATCAAGATGATGGTGCAGGACTCGGTATCCAGGGATACGAGATCCGCTGGGAGTTTTGAGGCATTCCTGGCAACACTGATTGGAGGGATATTGATTCCTGACCGTCGGGGACATGGGTTCCCTATTGGCTAGGGAGACGTCCTCATTGGGATGAGGCAGGACAAGACAGTTTATGCCTAGGGCCCATGTTTATTGGGCACATTCTACCACCAGTTGCACGAGGTTGTTTACCAGAGGGTAGAGAGTATCTCTTGCAAGACCACACTGATGATGATTTGGTCCTGGGAGCACATAGCTATATTTCGTCCACCGATTCAGAGACCACAGCTGGCTGAGGGGATGCCCTACGCCTATTACTATGCCGATGCTCTACAACAGACACGGATGGGCGAGACAAGTTGGTGGCGGCATCAGATCGATACTATGGTGTCATTTATTTGGAGGCCATACAGAAACTGCCAACAGTGGGATGATGAGGTGGATCATCTTAGTCTTTGCTGACAGTACTGCTACCTGATTGGCATGACAGTGCAAAGCTAGCTTATCATAGAGATGTACCTTCCACAACGTGTCCTACGACAGTTCGGAGAGCAGCAGGGTGTACCTGCGGGGACAGCTGAGTATGCTCGGTCTTTTAGAGAGGTAGCTTGGGGACCAACGATTCTCGTAGCCTTTGCAGAGTAGCATATTGATGGGCTAGGAGCCTAGCCGTGGGGATGGAGAGGTGGGATTGCAGATCCTGGGACCATAGCAGATTACGACCTATGGTGGTAGGCACATAGACCAGTGCCACTGAAAGATCCCGATGGGCCAGCACTTGTGGACAAACGGTTAGTCATACCTCGTGTGCTGAGAGCCAAGCGAGGAGGCAGAGGCAGTGATAGAGGCAGGAGGCTGGGGGAGGGATGGAGGCAGGGATGGGGGAAGAGACAGAGGTCAGGGTGGAGGCAGGGATGGGGGCAGAGACGGAGGCTGGGGTGGAGATGATGGAGATGATGGGGATGATGGAGGAGATGGTCAGAGATGGAGGAGAGATGGCCAGAGATAGGGCAAGAGGGTACATCCACGTGTGGTGAAATTAGCATTAGATGCTATCCTAGAGGTGGTCGAGGAGGGAGAGAGAGAGGAGGAGGAGGAGCCGCAGCAGGAGGGAGAGGAGGAAAGACAAGAGGAGGATGTGGTGGGGGAGGAGAGACAGGAGGAGGATGTGGCGGAGGTGGAGAGACAAGAGGAGGATGTGGCAGAGGAGGAGCCACCGAGGCAGGAGGACCATGTAGACGTGGATGTGCCTCTAGATGAGGGAATCAATGGAGAGGATGCTGTAGAGGATGATGATGAGGATGATGACGCCATGGACGAGGCTGAGAGACTTCTCAAATGGAGGATGGTGGAGGGAGAGGAGGGGATACCGTCCTCATCGACATTACCCCAGGATGCCACGACAAACCAGAGGGTGGTGGATCTACAGAGAATGTTGGACAAGAGTGTGGCAGAGGTTAGGGCACTGCAGGCAGAGCTAGAGGTAGCTCGGGTAGAGCGCGATCAGGCAGTGATCTGTCAGCAGGACTCAGCTCAGTGGTTCGTAGAGTATGTAGCATTATGTACAGGGCCTTCTGGGGATATGGCTCATGAGCTGGCCAGGGTGAGAACGAGGTTGGGACAGTACAAGACACTATACGAGCAGGCAGTGCCTCCTGAGCGACGAGATCCTACATTGTCGTGGTCACAGATGAGGACTGGCAGTGGTCACCGATCAGGAAGTGCTAGTGGTAGCTGGAGTCACACTAGTGTTGGAGGATCCACCTCCTCAAGGCACACATCAGGGTACAGGTCCCACCACTCACACAGGCATGCCTCGAGTCATCATTCGAGCTACAGTCATGGGTCGACCAGTTCAGGGTAGAGATTAGTATAGAGGCATCCACCAGTGGCAGATCCATCAACATCATAGAGTCAGGTGGAAGTGACGTCACAAGTGTCTATTACTATGGAGATGATGCCATCATTGGTTGCACAGACAGAGACTGCTATAGGTACACCTATTATCTTAGTGCCAGTCACAGATCCTCAACCGCCACACTCTTCGCCACGAGGGGATGATGAGAGCCTCCCCTAGGGGCATGTTTGCTATACTTGTTTTTATGTTATGACACATTATGTATAGACTATTGAGCCTGCAAGCTCCATTTTTGGGATATCCGTTGACTCTATCGTGTGACATTGTATATTTTTTAGATGATATTATATGATGATGCAGTTTTGATGCAGCTTACATGTGTGTTATGCGTTGTTATTTGATTTATGCATTATGATATATGTGATGTGATGCCTTATGCATGATGTTGATTTATGATGGATGGTGGTATTATGTATGTTCTATGATGCTTTCTTATGATATGATTCCACGATGATGCCATGCTTATTTATATGTTATGCTGGTTTTGTGATGATGGCGATAATGATATGCATAATGTATTTACTTGAATGGATGTCATGTTTAGGATAATATGAACGCAATATGCAATGACATGTATATGATTTAATGCTATGGATGATGTATGTATGGACCTAATGCAATGTTTATATGATCATGTATGCACTTATGTTTTTGTATGTCACAGGATATCATCATGAGATGGACGAGAGAAGATGACCAGACCAAAGAGAAAAGATGACCTGATCGAAGGAGATGCATGTTAGTCCCTAGACCAAATCCTTCAAAACTTTACCATAGGACTTTTAATATTTATTGCTCTTAATCATCATTGGGCAAACTGTTGTAATGGCCAACAAACACCATGATATGACATAGATCAAGGTGTGCAAGGTCACACCATCACATAAGACAAGCAGCCACAGACAAGGATGATCATGACTCAAACTAAGAGCGTGATTGCCCCAGTCTTTTTTGTCATAATCAACCACAAGCAGAAAAAGACCAAAAGGACAATTCATGAAACGTCGTTGCTTCTCTAAATCCTATTCCTAGGACATCCTTGAGAAACTAGTAGCATGATTGCCATAATACAAAAATAGAGCCCTTATCATGATACGTCACTATTTTTCTAAATCCCAGAATCAGGACCTCGCTATGAAACTAGTAATCATGCGTGTCAACAAGTTAAGACAAACGTCATGATACGTCGCTGCTTCTCTAAATCCTGTTGTTCAGATCTCGCTGAAAAACTAGTAACATGGTAAAAATCTAAAAGACAAGTGCCAAGTGTTTTCCAAGTGCATCTGGATACCCATTGTTTTAATGTCAAGATGTCGGGGTGTAAAAGTTTTGACGATGCCAAAATGATGAATGTCGAAGATTGCCAAATTCAGGAAGGACACATCCTGAATAATGTTGACGTCGAGAGGATTTGATCCCTAAAAGTCAAAAGGGGTCCCTCATAATGATGATGATGCCTAGGAAGGACACATCCTAAGGCATAAATGATAGAGTTTGTTCTTCAGAAGGATACATCTAAAGAATACTGATGTCAAGAGGATCCCTCAAAATGTCAAATAATAGTGACGATGCCTAGGAAGGACACATCCTAAGGCATGAATGACAGAGGTTATCTTTTAGAAGGACACATCTGAAGGCTAACCAAGAGTTGACTTGTTTTGACTAAGTTTGACTTGTGTTGACCATATGTTGATATTGTCATGATGATATGATTGACATGCTGATGAGATTGTCATATTGAAATAAATGATTGCCATAAATTTTTCTTAGGAGTTTATCCATTTGGGAATGATTCACTTTGTCTTGAAGACCTTTTGACATGTGTGCCAATGTGATGCCAAGAACCCTAATGGACTGACCTAGTGCGGCCTCGGGGGCTCATCAATAGATGGCCTTGCCTACGTCATGTACTTAGAGACCTCGTAGTTTGACACGACCAATGACTTTGTCTTGATGACCAAAGATTGTGCCATGTTTTTATTTTGACAAACCTAAAAGGAATGACCTAATGTCTCGGGGACTTGAAAATGAGTCTTGCCTACGTAGAAAATGTGCAGAGACAACGTAGTTCAGACAAATGACAAAGAATGATTGATTGATTTGTCAAGGAATGACTCTATTTTTGTGTTTTTGAGCAGTTTGACATTTGTTGTGTTTTTCTTCAGGACGTTTTTCAGTTTTTGGGTGTTTCTTCAGGACATTTTGCAATATTTTTGGTCTTTTTTCATGAATTTTTGCGATGTTTTTGGTCTTTTTTCAAGACTTTTTGTGATGTTTTTGGTCTTTTTTAAGGACTTTTTGCCATGTTTTTGGTCTTTTTTCGAGGACTTTTTGCAATGTTTGTCTTTTTTCAGGACTTTTTAGCAATTGCAAAAACCATGCGTGACATCCACTACAGTTATATGATAAATTTTTTTCCCCCAATCAGGTCCAAGACTTAGCCAAATTGAAAGGACGTGAAAGGGGTGTGCCTGTGGTACCAGATGGACATTAAAGAGGACTTGATGTCAACCGTTTATCAACCATGAGAGGAAGGGTATGATGTCATGGAGATTGGCGTGATAATGGCGGGAAATGTATTTCATCCTAGGCCAAGGAAAAAAAAGTAACAATAGATGGCAAAGCGATGATTGATTACGCATGGTGCCTATTTGCCAGGTTTTCACCATGGTACTTATCCAAAGCACCTGTTTTCCAGGTTTTCACTATTGGACGAATCATTTTTCTTTACTATTTTTGTCAATTTTTTTTATTTTTTATTTTTTTGGTGTTGCCAAGACGCCTGTTTGCCAAGTTTTCATCAAGGCAACAATTTTTACCATTTTTTCAATACTTTTGTATTTTACGATTTTCAGCTCGATCTCCTGATGCTATGCATAGAACTTTCAAAGATGTAAACTATTGATAGGCTATGTCAGTTGTTCTCCATCTGGAGTTGCCAACTGATAGACTCTAGAACCAAAAGAAGATACGATGACATAAGGACCCAACCAATTTGGTTCAAACTTTCCTAGCTTTTCTCTGTTAGCCTGGTTCTTAGGGTTCTGCATGAGGACTAAGTCGCCAATGTCAAATTTCCTCACCATAACTTTCTTATTGTAATTGCGACAAAGACGGTTCTGATACACTTGTAGATGGTTTAGGGAATTTTTCCTTCTTTCTTCTAGCATCTCCAGCTTGTGAAAGCGCAACTGTCTATACTCATCATCTGTTAAACTCTTCAGGGAGACTTGTAAAGAAGGAATTTCAACCTCAATGGGAAAGATGGCCTCAGCTCCAAAGACCAGGGCGAAAGGAGTGGCTTTTTTAGGCATACGAATGCTAGTGCGGTAAGCCCACAAAGCAGGGTTGAGTTGTATATGCCAGTCATGACCAATGTCATTGACAGTCCTTTTGAGGATTTTAACAATGGTTTTATTTGATGCCTCAACTTGATCGTTTCCTTGAGGGTAATACGGAGATGAAAAATGGTGTTGGATGTGAAATCACTCACATAACTCACGAACGTCTTGGTTTTTAATTGGACGTCCATTGTCAGTGATGATGGATTGCGGAAGGCCATACCGACAAATGACATAGTTAAGAATGAACTTGGATATTTGTTTTCCGGTTATATATGTCAACAGGATTGCTTCAATCCGCTTCATAAAATACTCAGTGGTGGTGATGATGAATTTGTGTCCATTGGATGAGGTAGGATGGATCTTACCCACGAGGTCGAGTCCCCATTGAGCGAAGGGCCAAGGAGAAGTGATCGGCCAAAGTTCCTGCACTGGAGCATGGATAAAATCACTATGAATATGACATTTGTGACAAGTCCTGACATATTCTATTACATCCTTTTCAATGGTCGGGCAATAGTACCCAAGTCTCGTTACTTTCTTAAATAGAGTAGGACCACTCAAATGAGACCTGCATATACCGTCATGTACTTTGCGTAAGGTTGTACGTGCTTTGTTGGTGTCGAGACATCTAAGGAGGGTGTTGTCAAAGCTACAGTGGTAAAGGGTGTCACTGACGATGGCATACCTTGTGGATTTTCGGATAAAGGACTTCCTCTGGTTATTAGAAAGGTTAGGTGGAAGGGTTTGAGACTTAAGGTAGTCATAAATATCTTGGTACCAGGGAGAGTTGGGACCAACAAGTTCACAGACCATTTCTGACTCCGGAATGTCATAGGCAGGGACCAACAATTGCTCTATTAGGAATTCCAGTTGAAGCATGTTGCTTGGTATGTCGAGGAGAGAGCCTATTGTAGCCATGGCATTTGCTGCTTTGTTCTGTGCTCTCAGAACTTGTTCAAAAGTTACCATGTGGAAGTATGTTTGCAAACTGTCAACCATTCATTTTTAGGGCATCAGCTTCTCATCTTTTGTGTCATAGTCATCATTAACCTGGTTGATGACTAACTGAGAATCCCCATAGACATGTAATGCTCTAATTTTCCACTTTATTGCCATTCTTAGTCCCGTAACTAGTGCCTCATATTCTGCCACATTGTTTGTGCATGGAAAATCTATGTGGAAAGACTTAGGAATGGAGTCTCCTTGAGGGGTGATGAACAAGATTCCTACCCCCGAGCCATGATTTGTGTGGGATCCATCATTTTAAAGCCGCCATGGTGACTTAGGTTCTGTATGGAATATCAACTCATCTGGAAAATCTGCCACTAATGGGTGATCACTTTGTAAAGGTGCATCTGCCAGCTAGTCCGCTATGACTTGTCCTTTTATTTCCTTTTGTTCTACATATTGAATGTCATATTCACTCAGAATCATGACCCATTTTTCCAAACGTCATGTTAACGCTGCTCTACTTAACAAATATTTGAGGGGGTCGATCTTTGCTACTAGTTGTGTCTGATGGCTTAACATTTAATGTCTTAGCTTCTGTGCTGCAAAGACTATGGCTAGACAAGCCTATTCAATTGATGTGTAGTTCAGTTCATACCCGACCAATGTTCGACTGGTGTAATATATAGCTCTTTCTTTTTCCTCTTGGTCGTTCTGCGCTAGTAATGCCCCCAATGCTGAATTAGTGGCCGAGATGTATAGGATCAATGGTTTCATGTGAATAGGTGGCATGAGGACTGGCAGCGACAATAAGTAATATTTTATTTGCTGAAAGGCTTCTTGGCATTTATCTATCCAAACAAAGGGGATACCTTTGCACAACAAATATTGGAATGGGCGACACTTGTTAGCCAATTGGGCTATGAAGCGCAGAATAGATTGTACCCTGCCTTGTAGAGTTCTGAGTTCACTAATTCCTCTGGGTGGAGGCATGTCTATGATGGCCTTTACTTTTGTTGGATCGACCTCGATGCCTCTTCAAGAAACTATGTATCCCAAGAGTTTACCCGATGTTACACCGAAGAAACATTTCTTAGGATTTAGTCTGACTTTGTACTCTTCCAGTTGCTTGAAAATTGTGTCTAACACTTTCAGGTGATCTTTCCTTGTTACTGATTTAGCCAATAGGTCATCTACATAATCTTCCATTATTTTATGCATCATGTCATGAAAGATTGTGGTCATAGCCCTCTGATATGTGGCACCTGCATTTTTGAGACCAAATGGCATGACATTCCAATAGTATGTACCCCATGGGCAAGTAAATGTTGTTTTGTGCTGGTCCTTTGGGGCAATGAGAATCTTATTATAGCCGAAGAAACCATCCATGAGGGACATCATCTCATATCCTGCTATGAGGTCAACTATGATATCAATATTCGGTAAAGGAAAGTCATCTTTTGGGAATGCCTTGTTTAGGTCCCTAAAATTTGTACTGATGCGGATCATCCCATTTGGTTTTGTCACTGGCACTAGGTTAGATATCCATTCAGTATAATCAATAGACTGTATGAATCTAGCATCTAGAAGTTTCTTCAACTCAGCCTTGACCAACAGCGCGACCTAAGGATGCATTTTGTGTAACTTCTGTTTAACTGGTTTGGCATTTGGCAATAGTGGCAGATGGTGCAGAACCAGTTCTTGGTCCAATCCCAACATGTCAGCATAGGACTATACGAATTTGACTTTACGTTCTGCAAAGAATTTGTGAAATTCTGGTTTCTCTTCTTCAGTCAAGGATGCAGTATAGAGGACCATTTTGGGATCTTCTGGAGTTGATATGTTGTCTTCTATGGTGTCTTCTATAAGCATAGCTGACTTCTCTTGTTATACAAGAAGAAAGTCCAGTCCTCCATCTTTGGGCGCCTCAAAGAGGTTTTCACCTGCAGATATGTCCTTTGTTTTTACTTTTTTATCGTCAGAAGGTGCCTTTCGGTTTTCACCTAAAGACGTTTATTTTTTACTTTATTTTTATTTTTAATTTTGCGACTGGAGGACGAAGCAGTCTCATCAAAGTAGGCCACACAATCTAGATCAATGGCGAATCCTGACTTGTGATCACCACTAGGTATGCCCTCACGTAATCCCATAAACTTTGCAATTGCCTCATCATTCTGAAAGGTGTCCAGGACTAGCGGGCCTTGTTGGTCCCAATCGACTAGTTGAGGATAAACTAGGGAAATGCCATCGTCAGTGTTGGTGAATTGAGGGGAGGACGCAGAAAGCATGCAGACAGATTCATAGATATTGTAGATGAAATTATCATCATCTAATTCCACATCAGACTCTATCCAATATTCCCCTTCACTTGTTTCATATTCATTGTCAAAATAAGGGGTGAAGGACTCAGAGTTGTGATTTTCAGTGTCATTTGGTAATTCAGATGGGTTGGAATGATGGGATTCAGATGGTGGGTATTGTATGTCATGGGGAAATGTAATGGGATTTTGACTATTGGGTGCCTGATCAATTTTAAATGTTTGCCAAAAATTTTGATCAGAGGTGAGTTCCCCTGTTTCAACAAATAAATCATCGAGGCAATAGTCACTTAAGGATATTTCGAAGCCAAATTCCCACTCTTGGGAGTCAATTTCGGTGAAATTTTCCTTAGTGGTCTCGACACTTTCCAAAGCATGCACTCGCTCACTCAAAATCCCATTGGTATGTCGGTCGTCATTGTCGGGCAATCCATATCCTAGTCCAAGATACTTTGGTATTTTAAAAGATTCTATGGGCTCCCTTCGTCCGGTTTTATTTCTGCCTAGGCCACTAGTTCCATCGTAGCCCTTAGCTTTCATCATGTCATATCCCTTACCATATTTCTTAACTGGTAATGGGGGTAGGTCAACCATTTCCTTATAAAGCCATCCTGTAATATCAGCAAGGTCCTTGTTACTCATGTCTCCCCATTTTATGAAAACTATTTTTGGTGGAACTTTGAAGATTTCCTTGGGTTCCATTTTAAAACATGGTCGACCATAGACTTTTGGAGACTTGGGTATTATTGTGATGCTATATGCTATATGTAGTTTAAATTCTCCACAGCCTAGGTCCTGGATCTTGACATTGGATTCATCCTTAGGAAGTGTGGAAGATGGTGGCATGGTAGAAGACGTGGATGGAGTGGATGTGGAAGATGGTGTGAGTGTGGATGGGTCAATGTACTTAGAAGAAGAGGGGCCAAGAGCTTCTTGGTTGATGGGCACTCAATTTTCAGAAATACCCCTTAGGTTGGTGCAATATTGAAAAGGGTCGGGGTCTCCATATATAGTGATTTTTGTGTCGTCAAAAGGGAACTTTAAGTATTGGTGATATGTGGAGGGCACGACTTTTAGGGCATGAATCCATGCATGGCCAAGCAAGATGTTGTAAGGTAATTCCAGATCCAAGACCTGGAAAGTTGTATCCACAATGACTGGCCCCACTCTAATAGGAAGAGAAATAAAGCCTCGTGAAGAGCGTTCTCCGTCATCATATGCTTTTATCACTATGCTCTTTGTAGGGTCTACGCATGCATGAGAAAATCCTAGATCCTTTACAAGTTTCAAGGAGCATATGTTCAATCCTGCTCTGCCATCTACTAAAACTCTCCTGACCTTGTGCTTGTGGATGAAAGTTTCAATGTGTAATGCATCATTGTGGTTAGTCTTAGGTGACGAGCAGTCTTGATCAGAAAAGGTGATGTGGTGAGGCGTAGTGAGGTATCCCACCATGGTCTCAAACTGATTGACATCAATATCCTTAGGGATTGATGACTCTTGCAAGGTTTTATCTAGTATAGCCTTATGCGTGGGAGATATGCGAAGCAACTTGAGTATAGAAATTTGCGTGAGAGTTTTGCCAAGCTGGTCGATAAGGTTAAACTGGCTCTTAGGTTGCCATTGCTTTGTGGTTGAGGCAGGTTTTGACTGTTCAGGAGATGGGCCAGCTATGGTGATTTTGGGTTGCCTAGCGAGAGGCAAACCAGCTATGGTGACTTTTCCACTTCAAGTAGTAGCATTTCATTGGAGTGCTCTCTTTATCATAAGGGTATTGATGTATTTGTCATCAGTTTAGACATTATTTATAATAGGTCCACCAGAATAGTCGTACTTGGCACGGGCAAAGTTAGCTTGATTATTGTTTATCTGTGGACCTGACGTGGAAGCATTATTAGAACCATGGTCTTGTAGTGGGTTCTTATGAATAGTATGATTTGAACTGGAGGAAAATTGTGATCCACCTACTTCAATAATACAGCTCTCGATAAAGTCTTGAATCAAGTTTTTCAATTGTCGACAGGTAGAAGTTTTATGTCCTTTTGCATGATGATAATTGCAGAATGCATTATCGTCCCACCATGCTGGTTTGAATTGTCCTGGGTCATATGGTTTTGGTTCTTGAAGTGTGATGACACCATTCTGAAGGAATTTCTTGAGGACTTCCTCAATGGGTTCACCCAAGGGAGTGAATGTGCGACCCCTAGGGAATTGTCTCATCTAGCAATATTGTCCTTGATTATTTTGGCCACTTTGGTTGTTTGAAGGGACATTGGTAGGGGGTGTCAATATCGTTGTTGGTTTGTTTTGCAGTTGAACCCCTTTTAGGGCCAATACAGGACCCATAGTGTTTGCATCCTTGGCATCAACAACACCGTCATTTGTAACATGTTTATATTTATTTTTGTCGACGGGGGGATTTGCATTTGTGTTTTTGAGACCGTATCTTAACTCTCCCTTTGCGATAAGGGCTTTTTCAATATGGACACCTTTTTCGACTAGGTCCGTGAAGGTTGTGCAAAAATTCACTTGCAATGCATATTTTGGGGGGCCTAGAAGTGTTTGAAAAAACATGTCCACCTTTTCCCTTTCGGGTATGTCAATGTGACATTGACTAGCTAGAATTCTCCATTTTTGAAAGAATGGGATGAATGTCTCACCGACATCCTCTTGCATGAGATTGCACAAGCTAGTAATATAGGTGTCCATGTCAATGTTGTATGCGTAATTCTTTATGAATTTTTGTTTAAGCTCATCCCATGTTTGGATATCCTTTTGAGTGGAAAACCATTCAAGGGTAGGACTCGCCAGACTTTTAGAGAAAAGTCTCATCAAGTATGTTTGTTCATAGGTGGCATCCATACAATTGGTTGCAAATTTGTGAACATGTTCAATGGGGTTTGTCTTGCCTCTATATTTTGTAAAATTGGGTGACACATATACCAGAGGAAATAGTGGCATGTATAAGCTCATGTCGACTGGGTAGACGTTTAGATCATATCACACTTCTGATTTCTTGCCCGATATTTGTATGTTTTGGATAGTTTTCTCTAGACCCATCATTTTTTATTGTAAGGCATCTATTACAGGGTCATTTTTGGTCCAATACATTGGACTGATTGGTACACCATAGGTCCCCTTTTTTGTGCTTGAATATTGGTGTATTGTGGAGGTATGGATTGTTGTGACATGTATGATGTGTTCGGATTGGCGTGTTGTTGGTATTGAAAGTTTGGATTGGGGGTATGTGGGATGAGTAGGTTGGGATGTGTCCCCTAGCCATTTGTGTTGATATTTGGGGAATATGGTGACCCTAAACATTGTGATGTGCTAATGATGCCATGGGCTGTGTGTTTTGACTACCTTGTCCAAATTGTTGGGTTTGGACAAGAGGAATGGTCATATTTGGTCCTTGGGATTTGATGGTATTAGACAGTGTTGACGTGTTCACATTTTGTTGTTGTCCTTGAATAAATATATGTCGTTTACCCCCACTTGAAGGATTTTGGGAGATACCAATGAGAGGATATGTCAAAGGTGTACTCATAGTACTCGATGTAGCTATTAAAGGGGGATTGGTATGACTTGATGATGCCCCCGTGGCATTTACCATAGTGGTAAAGAGAGGATTGGATTAACTTTCCCACATTGCTGAGGAGCCAAAAGTGGTTCCAACTGATTGTGACAGTGTTGTGGATATTGTGGGCGCTGTGACAGACTGTGATCCTCCAATGGATGTAGCGTTTATTGAATTAGAGTTATTAGGAATGTTGGAGGTAGCAGTCATGGTCGGTGTAGTGTCAAAAAAGGTATTGCTTGTGGTGTTTGGATTTTGACCACTATTGGTGTTACTGGTAGGAGATGTCAATCTCAAGGTATCAATGTCGAAACCTTGAGGTAATTTGGCTCCTTGACTTAAGAGTATGGCCAAATATCTGTCTCTGTCATATAGGACCATTTGTTCCATGAATTGAGAGGCCTCTAGATCTTGTGCTGCTACCTCTAGGTTTTCCTCAAGTATTTTTCCATATTCATCCTTACGTAAGAATGGTTCAAAGGGACTGTTTGATGAGGATGGTATTGTCATGAGAGGTTGATTGTTTGTGTTGGAAAATGGATCGTCAAAAGTCCAATTTGGGTCATACGTGGGATTGTTGACAGTGGAAGTGGGGTCTTGTCGAAAGTTTTCCATTTGACATTTCTATTTTTGGAGTCTAGTTTCCACCATAAAATGAGATTGCTCAAAATGAAGATTGCAACTAAATGCAAGGATGACACTATGCAAGGTCTAAGTTCAAAAATGATGACTAGAATGAATAATATTTTGGGATTTTTGGGAATAAAATATGAAATGTCTAAACTTAGAATGCAATTTGAGAAAAGGATACCTAAGCACTTCTAAGCTCAATCTTTGTTTTCGATCTCAGTTACTAAAGGACTTGTTGAAAATGACAAGATGACAAGGTCAAAATGACTAGTGAGTTTTCCTAACTAGACTTTTGAGTTGGAAAAAACTCACAAAAGGGACAATGACTGAAAAAGGGAGTGATGATTAAGTCCAATATAACCTAGCTTCGAAAGCAACGACGTTTGCAAATTGTGTTGAGGTTTGCCTAATCCAAAGTATGCAAGTATTAAAACCTAGGGAAAAGCTAATGCCTAAAGTATGCAACTAAAATTTGAAAGATGAAGCCTATGGTCAAACTAAAATTGAGGAATTTCAAAGTTGGTTTCTAACAAAATCCCTTTGGAAACAGTGTTTTACAAAAGATTGACAGAGTTTAGACTCAGTTTGGACTTTGCATGAAGATTTTGTTTTGTCAAGAAAATGTGTTGTTTGAGACCTCAAGTGCATCTCGGTATTGCAAATGTGGTTTGGTTTTAGTGAATGTGGCTCTGGGATTAACAAATGTGACTGAGTATTTCAGATGCAGTGTTGTGAGGTTCACATGCATCGCGACGCATACAAATGCGGTGTTTCTAAGATCAAATGTGGTTTGATGGTGTGATTGCATCACAGTATTTTAAGATGCGTTTCAGAAAAGCGAATGCAGTTCAACAGTTGCGACACTGTTTGTTAAAATTGAGTTTCTTGACGCATTGAGGGAAAATTTGATCTGTCTAATGTTGAATTTTTTTCCAGAAATGTAAACGTGGTGAAGAATGTTTGAGAAATCTAGCAAGCACTTGACAAGCACAATGTTTTGAGTGGAAGAAATCACACATAAGACAAGTACAATCCTAAAAAGCCAATAGGCCAAGGGTTTGTATACTTGATATAGCCCACCGATATACCCCAGATTGGTGCTAAACACCTTTCCTTCTCGAGAGCAGATAACTTAGAATTTTGGTGGCATTGGCTCCCCTCCACGGCTCATTAACGTCATTCGAGCACACCAAATTCAGATTCTTGGGTAATGAATTCCCAAGAATTGTTATCTCTACTCAAAGGGATCAATAGTGAGTGTCTTCGGGCATGATACTGTACCCTGCACTATATCAAGCAACAGCCAAAAAAGGTTGGACTCTAAAACAAGAGGTGTTTAGTACGGGCATTCCATTCATAGGGCATGATCCATGCGGCGAGAGTCCCCTTTCAGATCCATCTCATCGGAACCATACGCGTGATTCTTGGGCTTTCCCCAAGAATCCACTTTTATATACCGGATAGAAGTCCCTCAGTTTTAGGGTGCTACCGGTCTAAGTCATCCTGGGGTGAGTACTTTTTCCCACTAGAACATGCCCAATTTCTAGAGTTAGTAACCGTTTCTCTTACACCCAAGATCACCCGAAAGCACAAGGGGAGAGGATACTTCGATTACTAAGTCGTGAGGGTGACAAAAAAAATAAGGTGGGTCTGGTTTTTTGATCACCTAGTTTTCACAAGGTGAGAGCATAATCACCTACCACCTTCAAGCATAGTCAAATAGAATCAAACACACGTTCATTTTAATGCACCAAAGGAAGTGTTTTCTACACTAGAAATCACAAACATGTTGTTTGAGAAATGAGTCTTCGACTAACAAAGCTGCAAAACCATAAGTTAGTAGTTTCATCCACCAATCTTGGACCCACGAAACGTAACCGCCACACGCTGCGAACTACGATTAGTAACACAAAAACCTATCTGGGTAGAATGCAGAAAATAAAACCAGAATGCTAAAGAAAACAAAAAGAACAGAAAAACATCAAAAACCAGAATGCAAATGAGAAGAAAACATTACCAAGAAAATGTGTCACAACAGAGCGAATGCGTTGCTCTGTGTTGCAAATGCGGCTCGGTTCTGCGTTCTGGTCTGATAGGCAGATGCGGTTCAGGAATACAGATGTGGCATTTGAAGAATCAAATGCGACTCGATCATTCAAATGTGGCATTTTGGACTGCGAGTGCGGTGCATCAGAGCGGTTGTGGCTTTTTAGATTGTGAATGCGTCGCGATGCAACATATGTGTCATGATAAAAAAATAGATGAATTAGGGATTAATTGCATTCTAGCATTATCATTATAGTTTTATTATTCATAGCATCATTATAATATTTCATTCTAGCAATCAAGTTTTAGAATAATCATGTCTTAGCTTAAGCATTACATGCATTTCATATTCAATCTCGTTCTCTAGGAAGACTATTCATTAAGCCTAGCATACAATCTGAGAGCCAGCTGGAATCAATGAAAATACTGGAGATAGAGGACGATAGGACGACATCGATAACAAGATACTGAGTTTGCAATCTCTTTTATTTTCATATTCTTTTTTAGTGCATACAAGGCTTTTAACAGTGCTTTTGTAGGTTTTATTGACTTTGTTTCACATATATGTCAGTTTTTGGACAAAACCCCATATTTAATTTTGAGGTCAAATACAATGCGAAAAAATCCGATCTTCATTTTCTGTATGGTTTTCACAAATCCGCGTTTCTGAGAGAAAAACAGGGAATTTTTTTTACTTCTTTACATTTCTGGAAAGCTCTTAGAAAATTAGTAGGGATCTCTTCTTTAAGTTTTTATTTTACAGATCAATAAAATCTTCAAATAATAAAATCTAATTTGGCTATGTCAAAAACATGTATCTAAAATTGCAATTTTCTGATGAGCTTTTTTTTTTCTTTGGCTGCATTATAATATTATTTTTTGATCTTGTAGGTGATCATAAGGAGCTATAGTAGCAGCAATATTAGTCATATATAACAAATTGGAAAGCAAAAACTTTCGGGTGCACTCATTTAATCTTTCACCTCTTAATCTTGTTTGTCACACATTTGGATTTGGGCTCTTAAAATGAATCTTGTTTTCAATCACATATAAAAAATCGAGGCTAAAATTAACCATTGTCTT
Organism: Sequoia sempervirens; assembly: GCA_007258455.2. NCBI lineage: Eukaryota > Viridiplantae > Streptophyta > Pinopsida > Cupressales > Cupressaceae > Sequoia > Sequoia sempervirens. The sequence continues at coordinate 155,967,315 of VDFB02281492.1, forward strand.
CCATCACATCTCGATTTGGGATCTAAAAAGAACAAGTGTTTGAACTATTTTACACACATTTCATTTCTAATCTAAGGGAAATTAATCATTGTGAGTTTGAATCAAGTGTGTGTGTGATCACAAACACCTCACTTGGTTTTCTTTTGTCAAACCCTTCATAGGAGGCTTGCTAGGGGATTTCATCACCCCTGGGGATGACCTCAATCAAAGTGTGAATTGAAAGACACACTTGTTTGGGAGTTAAAATATTTTCACTCTTGGCTAAGCCCCAAAGAAATTTATACCTTTGGGAAGTGAAGGTGAAGGGTGGGTTACCCCTTTCTCCCGACTGTATGGCAAGATTTTTCTTTCAAATCATTCCTTATTCAATCTTGTGCAAACTTGCTTGAGACCTAATTATCCATACCCCACTTGACTAGTCATAGGGCTTGTTGTTGTGTATTCAAGTGTTTTGCTTAACCATAACATCTAATCTTCAAAGAAAAATTTATCATTGTGTTTGGTGTGTGTGTTCATGCATTTACATGTGAAATATTGTGTTTGATAGTGCCCAAGTCAAACTTCCCATAAACACTTGCCACATCATCCAAATCATACAATCTTGTCATTCTATATCATATCCTAATCATCATCATCTCTTTAATCCAATCAATATCATTTTACACCATGAAAACATTGGAAGACATAGCACAATAGGTTTTTCACATGCTTCACATGGTTAAAACAATCCAAGCACCTTTGCCCCAACAACTCATTCATGGATTCCATGACATAATACAAAAAATTCAAGCAAACAAGTCACCTCAAATTCAACAACTCATAGCACAAGCCCAATACCTCATGGCCACTTGTCAAATCCAACAAACACCACATCATCCCCTATCCATTCATTATCACCCTTCCACCTCATACCAATCTAATCCATCCACTTCTTCACATGTTAATGCCACATCAATCTATCAAGACACATCACAAAAAACACATGTGAATTTAAGTCCACCTGGGCAACAAAATCAAGAGCCTTTAAGTTCTAATGCAACCATTCACAAGGGGAACACTAATCTAAGTTATGTATTCTCTAAGTATATCATACCACTATCCAATCAAAATCAAAACCCTAAACCAACACCTTCCACCCCTACACCTCCAAAGGATGTCACCCAAGGGCTACAAGCAAGGAATCAATTGCCGTCATGTCATTCAACACATATACTTGAACATACAAAAGAGTCCTCAAACGTCATGCCAAGTCCTTCAAGTCAACTGTTTCATCCACAACCCCTTGAGCCAATTCAAGAGTCTCCCCTCATAAGTCCAAGTCACCCTCTTTCATGCTCCTATGTTGTTGACCATCAAGAACATGTTGATCCTATTCAAGAGTCATCACCTTCCACTTCCATTCAAGCAACCCAAGAGTTATGTCAAGAGTCTACTCCCAAGCATGTGAAAACATCAAGCCCTAGTCCTAATCAAGATCAAATCATTTTCATCCAACCTATCCATAATCTATATCATTTTTATGATCAAGATGATATCCATAATGATGAAGAGCCTATCCATGAGCAACTTGATGCAATACCCATCCATGAGAAAGATATCCCAAATTCACCTCTACCTAGTTTTATCCATGATCTATCAACATCCACTTCCCTTGATGATACACATGCCTCTGAAGCACACATAGAAGATCAAACAAATTCCTTGGATCTAAGTGAACGCAATGCTAATCAAGATCCTAATGATCCTCCATCACCCACTATCGACCCCATTGCAAGTCCTCCATCATATCCTATTGTTCTTTCCACCCTCATTCATGAATGTTCCTCCTTAGAACAAAAAAAACCATTATCTTCCCTTGCGTCATTTTCTCCATCCAATAAGGAACTCGTGTCTAGTGGTTCACCTACACCTAGTCCCATTGTCCATTGCACACTCCAAAACATGAACCACCAAGGTAAATTTCTAGACCTCCATGAACAAGATATTTTGGAGCCAATCCATGTCAAAGTTCCTCCACGCTCTTATGGCCTTGGACCTACACCCCAAGGGCAACAACCTAAAGATGTTGGTACTTCCTCCATGCATCCTAAGTCCACTTTCCATCATACAACCTATCATACATCTAAAACATATGTTGCCATCTCTCCTCCATCATCTTATAAATGTCAAAAGCATGTGACCGTACACCTTCCACCATCCACTCTACCACCATTGCTTCCAACTCCTAATATCCCTCGATCCACTCTACCACCATTGCTTCCAACTCCTAATATCCCTCGATCCACTTTACCACCATTACTCCCAACACCTAATATCCCTACCATTCAATCCTCTTATGCATCTACCCATAAATCCTCTAAACATCTTAATCATGACCAATCAATGCACACATTGTCTAAACATAAAGCTTCCACTCATTCCACCAAACCCAAGGGATTCCAAAATAAAAATGGGGATGCCTCTACACATAAAGTCAAAATTCTAAAGGTCCTAATGCCTTAGCATACAATTGCAAAAAGTCAAAGCCAAAAAAAATTATATATGCCAATACCTCCAAAAGAAAAGGCCAAAACTAAATTGGTTTGGGTACCTAAGCAAAAATAAATCACATCAAATGAGGAATCTACATCACAAAAATCCCAACCATCCCCTTCCATCCAAAATGCACATTCCATTCAAAAGTCTCAAATTCCTAAGTCCCATAAGCCAAACAAAAATCATAAAAATACTAAGTCTATGTGGGTACCTAAAACACTTCATCCACCACCTCCTAAGAAAACATCTCCATTGCTTCCTACACCTCATCCACATAAAAAGCTTCAACATTTATCAGTGTGTGCAACCATTGGTCATGGTTCCCTTCCATTTCACAACAATTCCACATACCTCAATCTCCTCATCCTTCACTCATTATCCTACATATCTCCCCCACCACCTTCCTATGGTCCATGCTTTTGGCTAAGCCTCCCCATTCATCTTTTTCATAAGTCCCATATAATCCCTATCATCTTCCCTACATAATCCACATCATAATCAACTATTTTCCTCCATAATCCACCTCATAATTTTCCATCTACCTAATCCATCTCACACTCATGCAATTCCTTACCAACATCTATGAGCACTTGACATGGTCCATGCAATGACATCCATATCTAGTGGGACTATCACCTTTCATGCAACTAGACACTTGAGTCCCTCCTATCCATATTCCCCTTCTCCTATCCAAAAAAAAAAAAACCATAAAAGAAGTAAAGAGAAATCGCTTCGTCCAACGGTGAAAACCTAGTAAACAGGCACCCTGGATAAGTACCATGATGAAAACCTAGCAAATAGGCATCATGTTTAGGTTGATCTTCTATGTCACTTACACTTGGGGGCACAATGTCTTATCTATCCCACCTATCATTCATGTCTTGTCATTTCCATCCTACCTACCATCTTTAGCCATCATACATACCTATCATACTAAGTCCACTTATCCACCATTCTTTTTTTGATCTTGATGAAGATATAGGGGAAAAATGTTGAAACATGTTTTAGGTATCTCTTGATATACCTCATCCTTCCAAAAAATCCTATCATTATCCTATTTTCATAAGCTTTGTCCAGAAAAATCCTAAGTATTGTACCTAGAATGGGGTATGTTATTCCTATGTGACAGTCTTTGGAAATCACAATCCTTGCTCTCTTATGATGCATACATCCATTCCATTCACTATGACCTATCATTTCCATCCATCCATATATCATGAGCCTTTTATCCCTTATCCCATCACCCACCCTTTCATCCATCAATCACATCTATCTCCTTGCACCTAGACTTGGTTTTCCCCTTGTCATTGGTCTCTCGCACAAAGGCTACTCAAATTTTCATCCTTTGACACATCAAAACATTTCAAAAATCCAAAAAAAATCTAAATATTTCAAAAAAATCCAAAAAAAAAAAATCATAACATTTCAAAAATCCAAAAACAAAAAAAATATTTCAAAATTCCAAAAAAATCAAAATATCCCCAAAAATACAAAAATCCAAGCAATAAAATCAAACCACATCACTTCTTCTAATCAATCTAATCATTATCATCAAATCAATTCATTTCTTCATCAATTCAATCCCTCATCTCATTCCAATCAAATCAATTCCTTAATTCAATCAATCAATCATCTAACCAAATCACTTCAACCTAAAGCATTCCAATCACATCAATTCTTCTATTCAATTCATCACATCCTATCATCCAATCAATCATCATATCATTACAAAAAATTTCTTCAAATCAATCAAATCATCTTCAATCATTCTGAGGAATAATCCAAATCCAAGTCAATCCTTAATCCATACCAATCAAGTCAATCAATCTTGTCAAATCATCCAATCACATCCTTTGGTTTTGATCCTAATCTTGTCGTAAACCAAATCAACCAATCAATCAATCAATTATCATCATCATTGTGTTGCTCTAGGGATATGTCGCTCCCCACAATGACAACACTATCATCATCATAAATCAATCAATCAATCAATTGTTTACAGCTTGATAGGGGGCAATACCTTGTTTTTTTTTGTATCATTTGTGCACGCTTGCTTGATTGCTTGTGTGTGTTATCATTTTTTTCTTGCATTTGCGTCAAATCTGACTTACTCCTAGCTAGTATTCATATCTTGTATCTAGACAAGGTTGTATTATGTTGGGGCACAAGACACATTGTCACCTTGGTCCTTATACCTTGGCGCATAACGTCTAGAGCTAAATCAAACATCATGGTTGCTCATTTTCATTGCAGCATAATGCATCTTTCACTTCTTCTATCCATTTCTTCATCTTTAGTTCTTGACCCATCCCTTTCATTTCGAGATCCTACCCATGTTTGTCCAACCCGCCTATCCTCTCGAGGGGGCATCATCATTCCATCATCATATCTTTCTATCATTATCCATTTTCCTCAATCCATACCTTAGCTTCTTTGAAATGATGTTACTCGACACAGATCTCATCATCTCGAACATCATCTCAAAGAGGGGAAAAATGTAGACACCTAAAAATGTCCTCTTATGATACCTTGTCACAACATTACATCATTTAGACACCATGTATCATGTTTTTCCCTAGGCACCCATGTCATCATCTAATTAGTTAAATAAATCTTATTTATTTGACTAATTTCATTTATTCCCTTCCTATAAATAATTCATCCATTCCTCTAATGTTAATTAAATAATTTATATTATTTAATTAATTAAATAATTTCTATTCATTCTTCTAATGTTAATTAAATAATTTATATTATTTAATTCATGAAATCATAAATTTACATTAATTAAATAAATTAAATATTTATTTAATTAATAAAATCTAAAAAGGATATTCTCGCTTTCTTTCCAAAATCTGAACTCATGTGTATCTAATTAATTTATTTAATTAGATAATTCATCAATTATCCTTCTCATCTTTTTCAGGACTTATTTCCTTTAAAACAGGAAATGGAATCCTTCTATCTTTTTAAAATCTTATCGTATCTTGTTTTATTTCCTCTTTGATCAAATAAAACAAAAATCAAATCCTTATTGAATCTTGTCAAATCTTATCTCTGTCCAAATCAAGGATCTATAAATCTAACCTTTCACAGGCCATTTGGATCAAATCTTCATCTAGCATCTTGACTCTGTCAAAATAATTCTTCAATCCATCTCTATCATTCTTCATCATCAAGTCGTTATGATGTAGGAATGCACATCCAACATTCCTCCATTGTCAACCCTTCAAAATATCGCATTCTCATGCAGGTGGAGAAGAGCAATGGAGATAAATCGAGTTTAGTGTGGAGATCGGTTTGCATTTGTGCTTCTTATTGTGATTTTCATGTTGTTTCATACTCTATTGTGCTTGATAGATTTAATTAGTTTATTGTTTTCAACATTAAATCTGATTGATTTTTCCCTATCTACAGAAACATTGGACTATCCTAGGTTGTCTAGTAACTCTTTTCTTAGTCTCACCAAAAATTGCCTAGTCATAACTCTAGCTATTCATACCCTAGTCATCTCATTTTACTTTTAGTCATATCATAACACTTTACATTGGCATCATTACACATTAGAATTAATCATACCTTATATTTTGGACATAGTGACATCAACATCTTTCAAATCTTGTCTATTGTCACTTTGTGCCTTAATCTTGTTCATTAGAACCATTGCATACATTGTTAGACTTAGTCATACCCTAGATTGTGGTTATAGTGACATTGTCATACTCTAATCTTGTTATTGTAACTTTCAACCTTAAATCTTAGACATTATCATTATTAGGAATCCTTATACCCAAAAAAATTCAAAAACATAGCTTAGGTTGCATACCTTAGGGTTAAGTCACCCCTTTGCATTGTCATACCTTGGACATCTTATCACATACACCTTCCCCCTTGCATTTCTTTTATGGTTGAAATAAGGTTACAAAAGAAAAGAAAAGAAATGGAGTTTTTCCATGATGAATATTATGACCTCTACAATCACACTAACAACATGAACTTTTGCTCCTCCTCAAATGAAGAACCTAATTCAAACACTCCATTTGATAATTACAACACTCATGACAATCCTCTCTCAGAAGATCAACTAGAGGAAGCTTCCCAAGACCTCAATGTGGCTAGATTTGTGGATGAAATAGTAGCTTTAAACCCTCAGAGGTATTTATCCAAACTTTTACATAGTGGAGCAAAATTACCCCCCTAGCTTTGATGTGAATACACTTCGACAAGAATTGTCACCAAGCAAACAAAATCAAGGACATGACATATCTACCTCTAATGGATCCAAGATCCCATAATTAAATGTTTCTATGCCAGAAGGGGGTACAACTCCATATTCCACCATAATCCATACCTCCTTATTTGGAACACAACCAATGTCACAATCTATGACACAGTCCATGTCACAACCTCTTGGTTATACATCTAATCCTTTTAGTACCATGAACACCACTTTTTCAAACCCATTTGGAACATCTAGTGCCATGAACATTATGTAACTCAATCCTTTTGGAAAAAATAAGAGGACTAGAATTCATATTCGTGGGACCAACACCAACACCAATACTTCCCAAGTTCCTAACACAAGTATCCCTCAACAAACAAATACTCAAGGATCCTTCCAATTCAACGCCCAATACACACAAGGTCCCAATACTTCCAATCCTTTCCAAATGCAATTCAACACCTCACACATTCCAACTCATACTACTCACATCCCTCAAATTCAAATTCCAACCTCAACTTACATTCCATATATTCAAAACCAAATCCTATCCTTCACTCATAACATCCCTTCAACACGATAGATTGTAAAACACGAACATGGGGCCTTACCAAAATGCAATTAAAAATTTCATGGACACAACACCTACACCATATGATGTCCTATCCACTCAAATGCTATATTTTTAGAAACAAGTGGAGACCATGATAGTGGCAAACAAGAAGACTTACCCTACCCAAGAGTTATGCCCATACCCATTTGATAGGACATTATACATTCCTCCTCTTCCTCCTCATTATGTCATGTCGGCATTACCCAAATATAGAGGAAAATGAAATCCCATTGAGCATGTGAGAGAATTCCACATGGCCTTGATTGAAATTGCTTCTGAATAGACATACCTAATGAGACTATTTCCTATAAGTCTCACAGGACAAGCCCTAGAATGGTTCACCCACCTACCTATAGGCATTTGAACATGGGAGGAACTAGCAAACAATTTTATCACCCATTTCACCTGTAACATTGAAAACAACATAAATATTGCCACCTTATGTCATACTAAACAAGAAGAGGGTGAATCCTTTATAAATTTCTTCCAAAGATGGAGGATCTTGGCTAGCCGATGTCTTATTGACATTCCTAAAAAATAGAAGATTTTCATGTTCGTGGAAATTTTGATCATAGACTTAAAGTATTTACTGCAAACATATTGTTGTGCAACATTCACAGACCTTGTCGAAAAATGAACCATCCTTGAGAAAGCTCTTATTTTCAAAGGAGAAATTAAGACATATAATAAAACCAAAAATTCCCAAGGTACATCAAACAATAAGAACAAACATTGGGCTCAAAATAAAAATGTCACCAACAACAAAGATGTTGATGCTAAAGCAATCCACACTGATCCTACACTTACACTCAAAGTACCTAACATGCCAAGCAACCCACCACAACAAACAAAAAATTCCCTTTAGAACACACAAGGACAAAGACCTCATAGACAATTTCCTACAAGATACAAGTACACTCCCTTAGGGGAGCATATCGAATATGTTCTCAAACAACTCTTGCAGTCTAAGGTCATTACACTTCCTGAGATGAAACCATATGATCCAAGGAAATTCAAATCTTCATGATGGGATGACAATGCCTTTTGTGACTATCACCATGCCAAAGTACATTCTACTTTTTCATGTTGACAATTGAAAAACATAATACAAGACCTCATTAAAAATGGTACCATAGAGGTCGATGGATAACAACAAACTTCCAACAATGATCATAATGTCTTTACAGATCCATTACATGACCATGGAAAAGGAAAGGCCTATGATTCGGGTAATAAGACTAATAATTTTTCTAATACACTAATACCAAATATGATTACACTACCATCCATCACATTCAATCTGTGAATGATTATATCAATACTATCACCATTAAGAAGCCGCCAGAATGTGCCATCAATACCCATCAAACTAAGGTGACTGTACAAGGTTCTACCTGAAAGCAACCACAAAAATCTCAATATAACTTACTAGACCACCTGGGGAAAACACCCGTGCAAATCTCTATCCTAGATTTATTGTGTATTTCTCCCAAGCACGGAGCCATTCCCACTTACCTTGATGTCAATCGATTCCAAGAAATGGTGAGCTACTTGTCTAATACACACCATGCCACCTTCTCTAACCAAGACTATTTGACCCAAAATTCCAGCTGCAATGACCCCTTGCACCTTGAGGTCTTTGTCCATAAACACAAATTCAGGTGAGTCCTGATAGACAATGGAATGAGATTGAATATTTGTACGCTAAAATTAGTTAAGGAATTGGGCTTCTCTAAAGCATGTGTAGACACAACCAATAGCATTGTCATCAAATCCTATGATGATGAGTAACGCTCTTCCAAGGGTGTTATAACTATGCCAATCAGAGTTGGACTTGCAACGATGGACACCATTCCAAGTCTTGGACCTAGATATTCCATATAACCTCCTCCTTGGCCAACCATGGATCCATGCCATGAAGGTCGTACCTTCCACCTACCACCAGTGCCTAAAAGTCCCATCCAATGGCACCGAAATTATAATAGCCGGTGACCCTGACTCATTTCAATATTGCAGTAACCTAAGAGGGATCACCGAACAACAAGTGTCTATCAACCAAGAGGCCTCTTCATCTTCCTCATCTCACTACATTAACTATTCCACCCTATCCAATGCATCCACCTACAAGTCTTTTCTTTTTTATCCCAAAATTGAGGTCCAAAACAAGGGGTGTGGTGAATATCACATGAATACATCTTATTGTGTCAACAAACTCACATCTCTTAAGATATATGGAAAACCATTAGCAGACAATAGAAAATGTAAGGTCAATTTTCATATCCCTCCCACAACCACTTTTGCAAAATGGGGGAAGCTAAGCAAAGAATCTATAAATGAAGATGTGACCTCCTAGCTTTACAAAGAAGACAGTGAAGAAGATCCTCCACCCGCACAAATACCCACTGAGCAATATGGAAAAGGTTTCAAAATTATGTAGGAAAAAGGCTATGATGGACATAGTGGGATCAAATTGAATAAAAGTGGGATGACTAAACCTTTGTCAGTGTCTAAGCAACCAAAAGGCTTGGGGCTAGGATTTAAACCCATCATGATCGGTGCTCCTAGTACTAAGGTACTTTCAACTGAGGAGGTGAGTGCTTATGAGAATATCGAGACATCCACGATGCTTGAAACCCCCAAACCATATGAAATTTGTGACGATGACATATTGAAACCAACTCTAAATAATATGAATGGGACTCCCTTGTCTCTAGTGAATATGATATAGTCAAGATGCTTACCAAACTTAACCTATCGAACACTATGACCAATGACCTGATGGTACTTCTATCTTTACCTTTTCCACTTTAAACCTTGACACTTTCGATGATGGCATGCCCTTAGTCTACCCCAATTGATCGATTGGGACCAACAAGGACCACCCACCTTAGACATACTCAAGAATGACAAAACAATAACTGAGTTCATGGGATTGCAAGAAGGAATTCCTAGTGGCAATCATAAGACTAGATTTACCATTGAGTTAGATCACATGGCATACTTCAAGGAGTTTTCCAAACCCTCTAGTCACAAAAATAAAAGTTATAAGGAAAAATATGAAAGGTCTCTAGGTGAAAATTGCAAGGCACCTTTAGACTAAGAAAAAAATAAAAAGAAAGGATGTATCTAAGGGTGAAAACCTATCTAAGGCACCCAAGGATGGAGGGTTGGAAATTCTTCCCATTAACCAAGAGAAGACCCCAATGCTTATCAAAAAATATATGGAAGTCAACAATTGCACATATGAAAATCCCATAATTATCCACATTGCAACATCACTGATAGAGTTAGAGCACCCTAAGTTCTAGTGCTTTATTTATAGAATGACAGATCAATTTCACTTGGTCTTATGTTGATATGCTTGGGCTCGATCCTGAATTAGTATTGCACCATTTGCAAGTGTTTGTGCCAAACCTATAGACACTTAAAAATGACCTAGGCCTGCAAGCTCTATTTTTACCACTTTCGTCCTAGCATAATTATGACATTTAATTATGTCCTTGGTCCACATTCGACTATTAATTGAATAATTCATAATTATTTAATCAATTCATGTCATTTTATTCTTCATGATTATTAAATAAATAAATTTTATTTATTTATTAAATATGTCATTAATTGTCTAAGTCTTCCTCTAATTAAATAAATTTCTAAATTTGTTTAATTATATTTATTCATTTATTCTTCCTAATTATTAAATAAAGGAATTTCATTCATTTATTTAATATGTCACTAATTCTCATAATTAAATGAATTTATTAATTTATTTAATTACTAATCATATCCTCTAAATTAAATAATTATCTTTAATTATTTAATTACCTAATTTAACATTTCTCTCATTTTAAATATGTTAATTATTTAAAATGATTTCACATTCTTAACTGACAGTTCATTTTAGTAAATAATCTGAAAATTATCTCATAAAATCCATATTTTGAATTAATTTAATTCAAATTGGTAACTTTCTTCCAAAAATCAAGCAATCGAGTAGATTCTTGATTTTCCAAATCTAATCTTCAGTTCAACCCTTATCTTCTTAAGTTTTTGAATCTCACAAATCAGGCAATCTTTATCTTCTTGATTTTCGAAAATCTTTATTTTTCTAATTAATTATCTCATCTATTCTCCACCACCGATTTGATTTTCTCAGACGACATCTTGACCACTCATTTAATGATTTTTCCCTAACCCTGATTAGGGATTATCACATTAGATCTCATCTGCTAATTTTAGGCTTTTGCAAAAGTCGATCTCGTCCGTTCGTCCAAAATTGCATTTTCTATAAAATGCCAATTTTGCTCACATTTTTGACTAGTTAGATTTATGCTCATTTCTTAGATATTACAGTATTTTACTTCATCAAGTTTAGACATTTCTTGGCATAGGCATTTTAGTCATTTTCTAATAGGCATAGACATATGTTCAAAATCCTTCAAAGCTTGTTTAGGATATAGGCATAGTCAAAGGATTGCTCGTACGTTCGATTTGAGGGCAATAATCAGCAAGTTAGAAGGTGCTATGAAGAGGAATCATGGAAGTTTCAACGATTATCTGGTATAAACATTTCTTCTTTTAGTTTTCAATGTACTTCATATTTCTTTGGGTTTATATGCATTGTTGATTTGCTAACATCTAACATACCTAAAATTTACCCTTAGATACATTGGTGAACCCGACGTGTTTAATTTTTTTTGTAGTTTCTGTACGGTTTCAGTTTTCTTTTTTTTTTGCAGGTACAGGTACAAAACACTGCCTTCATATTTTATCACGCTGCATCTGATGCGTTGCGACGCATTCGAGGACTTAACGATGCAAACACTCTGATAAGCCGCATACACAATCTGAAAAGCCGCATTTGCAACACATAGCGACGTATTCGCTCTGCTGCAATGCATTCGCCCGGTAAAATGTCTTTTCAAATTTTGCATTCGGGTTTTTTTGTTTTTTTTTGTTTTTTGCTTTGCATTTTGGTTTTTCTTCTGCATTCTAGTTTTTCTTCTGCATTATGGTTTCTTCTGCATTCTGCCTAGCATAGGTTTTTGTGTTACTAATCTTAGTTTGCAACGTGTGGCGATTACATTTCATGGGTCCAAGACTGGTGGATAAGAAACTTCTAACTTGTGTTTTTGTAGGTTCGAGTGTCGAAGACTCACTTCCAAACATTGTGCTTGCATTTTTTTTAGATTAATACACATTTATTTTTGGTGCACATAAAATGAACATGTTTTTCTACTTTGTCTAATTGTGTTTGCAAATGGTAGGTGATTATGCTCTCACCTTGTGAAAACTTGGTGATTAGAAAACTAGACCCATTTTTATTTTTTATACACCCTTAAGAATTAGTAATCGAAGTATCCTCTCCCCTTGTGCTTTTGGGCAATCCTGGGTGTAAGAGAAATGGTTACTGACTCTAGAACTTGGGCCTATTCTAGTGGAAAAAAGTACTCACCCCAGGACGACTCAGACCGGTAGCACCTTGAAACCGAGGGACTTCCAGCCGGTATATAAAAGTTGATTCTTGGGGAAATCCCAAGAATCACGCGTATGGTTCTGACGAGATGGATCCGAAAGGGGGCTCTCACTGCATGGATCATGCCCTACGAACGAAATGCCCTTACTAAACACCTATTGTTTTAGAGGCCAACCATTTTTAGTCGTTGCTTATATAGTGTAGGGTACAGTATCATGCTTGAAGACACTCACTACTAATCCCCTTGAGTAGAGATAGCAATTCTTGGGAAGTGATGACCCAAGAATCTGAATTTGGTGTGCCCGAATGACGTTAATGAGCCGTGGAGGGGAGCCAGTGCCACCAAAATTCTAAGCTATCCTCTCTCTAGAAGGAGAGGTGTTCAGCACCAATCTGAGGTATATCGGTGGGCTATATCAAGTATACAAACCCTTGGCCTATTGGCCTATTAGGATTTTACTTGTCTTATGTGCGCTTGCTTACACTCAAAACATTGTGCTTTTCAAGTGCTTGCTGGATTTTTCAACATTATTCACCACATTTACACTCCTAGAAAAAACATTCAACATTAGACATATTAGATTTACTCTCAATACATCAAGAAACTCAATTTTAACAAACTGTGTCGCAACTATTAAACTGCATTCATTGTTCTAAAATGCATCTAAAAATACGGAGACACAATCACACTATTAAACCACATTTGATCCCACAAACATTCCATCTGTCTGCATCACGACACATATAAACCTCACAAAACCGCATTTGCAAAACTTAGTCACATTTATCAGTCCCAGAGCCGCATTCGCTTAAACCGAAATGCATTCGCAATACTGTGACACTTTTGAGGTCTCAAATGACGCATTTGCCTAACAGAAGCAAAATCTTCATACAAAGTCCAAACTGAGTCTAAATTTTGTCAATCTTTTGTCAAACACTATTTCCAAGGGGATTCTATCAAAAACCAACTTTGAAATTGCTCAAAATTTTCAATCATTAGTTTGCATTCTTGACCATAGGCTTCATTCTTCAATTTTTTTTTAGTTTCATACATTAGGCATTAGCTTGACCCTAGGTTTTCATCCTTGCATACTTTGGATTAGGTTAATCTCAGCACAATTTGTAACGTCATTTCTTTCAAAACTAGGTTATCTTGGACTTAATCATCATTCCCTTTTTTAGTCATTGTCCCTTTTGTGAGATTTTTCCAACTCAACAATCTAGTTAGGAAAACTCACTAGTCATTTTGACCTTGTCATTTTGTCATTTTCAACAAGTCCTTTAGTAACCGAAATTGAAAACAAAGATTGAGCTTAGAAGTGTTTAGGTATCCCTTTTCTCCAAATTGCATTATAGTTTATACCTTGCATATTTTATTCCCAAAAATCCAAAAATATTATTCATCCTAGTCATCATTTTGAACCTAGACCTTTCATTTATCATATTAAGTCCTTAGTCAACATTACCATCTTAGTCCTCATTCGACATTTTGGCTTTGACAACCTTGTCATCTTACATCAATCATTTTCTTAGACAAACGTCATCATCACCTAGTCATCCTAGTTGGCATTTTCTTTAGAAAGCATAGTCTTGCATTGTCATCCTTGCATTTAGTTGTCATTTTCATTTGAGAAATCTCATTTTATGGTGGAAACTAGACTCCAAAGACAAAAATGACAAATGGAAAATTTTAGACAAAACTCCACTTCCAATGTTAACAATCCCACGTATGACCCAAATTGGACATTTGACGACCCATTTGGCAACGCGAATAATCAACCTCTGACGACCATACCATCCTCATCAAACAGTCCCTTTGAACCATTCTTACGTAAGGATGAACATAGACAAATACTTGAGGAAAAACTAGAGGTAGCAACACGAGATCCGGAGGCCTCTGAATTCGTGGAACAAATGGTCCTATATGACAGAGACAGATATTTTGCCATACTCTTAAGTCAAGGAGCTAAGTTACCCCATGGATTTGACATTAACACGTTGAGATCAACATCTCCTGACCCTAATGTCAACAACGCACATAAAATGTCAAATAGTGGTCAACCTCCAAACACTACGAGCAATACCTTTTTTGATGCTACAATGACCGTGAATGCTACCTCCAACATTCCAAACACTTCCAATTCAATAAATGCTACATCCATTCAAGGATCACAATCTGTCACAGTGCCCACAATAACCACAACACCGTCACAATCGGCTAGAACCACCTTTGGCTCCTCGGCAGTGTGGGAAAGTTATTCCAATCCTCTCTTTACCACTATGGTAAATGCCACGGGGGCATCATCAAGCCATACAAATACTCCATTGACAACTACGTCTAGTACCATGAGTACACCTTCGTCATATCCTCTCATTGGTATCTCACAAAATCCTTTGGGGGTAGGTAAACGACGTATCTTTATTCAAGGACAACAACAAAATGTTAACATTTCAACACAGTCCAATACCATCAAATTCCAAGGACAAAATACGACCATTCCCCTTGACCAAACCCAACAATTTGGACAAAGTAGTCAACACACACAACCTATGGCATCATCCACACGACAAAATGTTCATGGTCACCATATTCCCCAAATATTGACCCAAATGGCTGGGGGACACATCCCAACATACTCATCCCATATTCATACTCACCAACATACCCACAATCCAAACTTTCAATACCAACAACACACGAATCCAAACACATCATACATGTCACAACAGCATATACCTCAACAACATGCCAACATCCACTCATAACAAATGTGGACCTATGGCGTACCAATCAATCCAATGTATGGGACCACAAATGACCCTGTAATAGATGCCTTACAAGCAAAACTGATGGGTCTAGAGAAGACCATAGAAAACATACAAATATCTGGCAAGAAATCAAAAGTGTCATATGATCTATCTATATACCACTTCGACATGAACTTATACATGCCACCATTTCCTCTAGGATATGTGTCACATAATTTTACCAAATACAGAGGAAAGACAAACCCCAACAAACATTTCCATGAATTTGCAACCAATTATATGGACATCGCCTATGAACAAATGTACTTGATGAGACTCTTTTCTAAAAGTCTCGCAGGTCCTGCCCTCGTATGGTTTTCCACTCAAAAGGACATCCAAACATGGGATGAACTTAAACAAAAATTCATAAAAAATTACGCATACAACATTGACAAGGACACCTCTATTACTAGTTTATGCAATCTCACGCAAGAGGATGCTAGTGAAACATTCATCCCATTCTTTCAAAATTGGAGAAGTCTAGCTAGTCGATGTCACATAGACATACCCGAAAAGGAAAAGGTGGACATGTTCGTTCAAACACTTCTAGGACCCTTGAAATATGCATTGCAAGTGCATTGTTGCACAACCTTCTTGGACCTAGTCGAAAAAGGTGTCCAGATTGAGAAAGCCCTTATCGCAAAGGGAGAGCTAAGATACGGTCCTAAAAACACAAATGCAAATCCTCCCACTGACAAAAATAAGTATTGGGTCAAAAATAAACGCATTAAAAATGATGGTGTTGTTGACGCCAAGGCCACAAACACTATGGGTCCTGTACTGGCTCTAAAAGGGGTTCAATCGTAAAACAAACCAACAGCGATATTGAAACCCCCTACCAATGTCCCTTCAAACAACCAAAGTGGCCAAAACAATCAAGGACAATATCGTCAGATGAGACAATTCCCCAGGGGTCGCACATACACTCCCTTGGGTGAGCCCATTGAGGAAGTACTCAAGAAATGCCTCCAGAATGGTGTCATCACACTTCAACAACCAAAACCATATGACCCAGGAAAATTCAAACTAGTATGGTGGTACGATAATGCATTTTATGATTATCATTGGGAAAAAGGACATAAAACTTATACCTGTTGACAACTGAAAAATATGGTACAAGACCTTATTGAGAATCGTATCATTGAGGTAGGCAGACCAAAATTTGCCTCTAATTCAGATCATACCATTCATAAGAACCCACTGCAAGGCCATGGTTCTAATAATGCTTCCACGTCAAGTCCACAAATAAACAATAATCAAGCCAATTTCGCCTAAGCCAAGTATGACTATTCTGGCGGAACCACTATAAACAATATCCAAACTGATAATGAATGTGTGAATACCATCACAATTAAGAGAGCACCCCAATGCAATGCTACTACTTGAAGTGGCAAGGTCACCATAGCTAGTCTGCCTCCCGTTAGGCAACCTAAGCTTACCATACCTGGTCCATCTCCTAGGCAATCACAACCCACCACGACCATAAAGCAATGGAAACCCAAGAGTCGGTTTAACCTTATCGACCAGCTTGGAAAAACTCCCGCACAAATTTCTATACTCGAGCTGCTTCACATCTCTCCCATGCATAAGGCTATACTAGATAAAACCCTGCAAGAGTCGTCAGTCCCTAAGGATATTAATGTCAACCAGTTTGAGACCATGGTGGGATATCTCACTATGCCTCACCATGTCACATTTTCTAATCAAGACTACTCGTCACCTAAGACTAACCATAACGATGCATTACACATTGAAACTTTCATCCATAAGCACAAGGTCAGAAGAGTTTTAGTAGATGGCGGAGTAGGATTGAACATATGCTCCTTGAAACTAGTTAAGGCTCTAGGATTTTCTAATGCATGTGTGGACCCTACAAAGAGTATAGTGATAAGAGAATATGATGACGAAGAACGCTCTTCATGAGGAGTTATTTCTCTTCCTATTAGAGTGGGACCAGTCATTGTGGATACAACCTGCTAGGTCTTGGATCTAGAATTACCTTACAACATCTTACTCGGTCGCCCATGGATTCATGCCTTAAAAGCCATTCCATCCACATATCACCAATGCTTAAAATTCCCATTTGACGGTATAGAAATAACCATATATGGAGACCCTGACCCTTTTCAATATTGTACCAACCTAAGGGGTATTTCTCCAAACTGAGTGCCTATTAACCAAGAAGAACCTGGCTCCTCTTCTTCCAAATACATTGACCCATCCACACTCACATCATCTTCATCCTCCACTCTATCCACGTCTTCCGCCACACCACCATCTTCCACAAACCCTAAGGCTGAGACCACTATCAAGATCTAGGACCTAGGCTATGGAGAATTCAAACTACATACAACATATAGCATAACAACAATACCCAAGTCTCTAAAGGTCTATGGTCGGCCATGTTTTAGAATGGAACCCAAAGAAATTTTCAAAGTTCCACCAAAAACAATTTTCATCAAATGGGGAAACATGAGTAACGAGGACCTGGACGATATTACATGATGGCTCTATAAGGAAATGGTAGACCTACCCCCATTACCAGTTAAGAAATATGGCAAGGGATATGACATAATGAAGGCTAAGGGCTATGATGGCACTAGTGGCCTAGGTAGAAATAAAACTGGACGAAGAGAGCCCATAGAATCTTTCAAAATACTAGAGTATCTTGGATTAGGGTATGGATTGCCCGACAATGATGACCAATGTACCACTGGGCTTTCGAATGAGCACATGCTTGCTTCGGAAAGTTTCGAGACCACAAAGGAAACCTTCACCTAAACTGACTCCCAAGAGTGGAAATTTGGCTCTCAAAGATCCTTAAGTGACTGTTGCCTTGATGATTTGTTTGTCGAAACGAGGGAGCTCACCTCTGAACAAAATTTTTGGAAAACATTTAAAATCAATCAGGCAGCAAATAGTCATAGTTCCATTTCCCTTCCCCATGAAATACAAACCCCACAAATCCCCCCAATCCATCTGAAGTACCAGACGACACTGACAACCATGATTCTAAGTCTGTCACCCCTTATTTTGACAACGAATATGAGACTAGTGAAGGGGAATATTGGATAGAGTCCAATGTGGAGTTGGATGATGATAATCTCATCTAAAATATCATTGAATCCGTTTGCATGATTTCCGCATCCTCCCCTCAATTCACCAACGCTGACGATGGCATTTCCCTAGTTTATCCTCAACTAGTCGATTGGGACCAACAAGGCCCGCTAGTCCTGGACACCTTTCAGAATGATGAGGCAATTAAAGAGTTTATGGGATTACGTGAGGGCATACCCAGCGGTGATCACAAGGTAGGATTCACCATTGACCTAGATTGTGCTGCCTACTTCGCCGAGACTGCTCCGTCCTCCAGTCGCAAAACTAAAAATAAAAATAAAACAAAAAATGAAACATCTTTAGGTGAAAACTGAAAGGCACCTTTTGATGACAAAAAAGTAAAAACAAAGGACGTATCTGTGGGTGAAAACCTCTCCAATACGCCCAAGGATGGAGGACTAGACTTTCTTCCCATAACACAAGAGAAATTAGTTATGCTCATAGAGGAAACCATAGAAGATAACATATCAATAGCTAAAGATCCCAAAATAGTCCTCTTTGCTACATCCTTGACTGAAGAAGAGAGACCAAAATTTCATAAATTCTTTGCAGAACATAAAGTCAACTTTGCATGGTCCTATGCTGACATGTTAGGATTAGACCCAGAACTGGTTCTGCACCATCTGCCACTATTGCCTAATTCCAAACCAGTTAAACAGAAGTTACACAAAATGCATCCTCAGGTCGCTCTATTGGTCAAGGATGAGTTGAAGAAACTTCTAGATGTTGGGTTCATATGGTCTATTGACTACACTAAATGGATATCCAACCTAGTGCCAGTAACAAAGACAAATGGGATGATCCGCGTCTGCACAAATTTTAGAGACCTAAATAAGGCATGCCCAAAAGATGACTTTCCTTTACCGAATATTGATATCATAGTTGACCTCACAACAGGATATGAGATGTTGTCCCTCATGGATGGTTTCTCCGATTATAATCAGATTCGTATTTCCCTCAAAGACCAGCATAAAACAACATTCACTTGCCCTTGGGGTACATACTATTGGAATATCATGCCATTTGGTCTTAAAAATGTAGGCGCCACATATCAGAGGGCTATGACCACAATCTTTCATGAAATGATGCATAAAATAATGGAAGATTACATAGATGACCTTTTGGCTAAATCAGTAACAAGAAAGGATCATCTAAAGGTGTTAGACACAATTTTCAAGAGACTAGAAGAATACAAAGTCTGACTGAATCCTAAGAAATGTGTCTTCGATGTAACATTAGGTAAACTCTTGGGATACATATTTTCTCGAAGAGGCATTGAGGTCGATCTAGAAAAAGTAAAAGCCATCATATACATGCCTCTGCCCAAAGGAATCAGTGAACTCAGAACCCTATAAGACAGGGTACAATCTATTCGACACTTCATAGCCCAATTGGCCAATAAATGCCAACCATTCCAATATCTTCTGTGCAAAGGTATCCCCTTTGTGTGGACGGATAAATTCCAAGAGGCCTTTCAACAAATAAAAGACTACCTATTGATGCCGCCAGTCCTTATGCCTCCCATTCAAGGAAAGCCTTTGATATTATACATCTCTGCCACTACTTCAGCACTGGGGGCCTTACTAGCGCAGAATGACCAAGAAGAAAAAGAAAGAGCTATATATTACATCAACCAAACATTGGTCGGGTATGAATTGAACTACACATCAATTGAACGGGCTTGTCTAGCCATGGTATTTGCAGCACAGAAGCTAAGACATTATATGTTAAGCCACCAGACACAACTAGTAGCAAAGATCGACCCCCTCAAATATTTGTTAAGTCGGGCAACATTAATGGGACGTCTGGAAAAATGGGTCATGATTCTGAGCGAATATGATATTCAATATCTAGAAAGAAAGGAAATAAAAGGAAAAGTCATAGCAGACCAGCTGGTGGATGCACCTTTACAAAGTGATCACCCATTAGTGGTAGATTTTCTAGATGAGTCGATATTCCATACAGAACCAAAGTCTCCCTAGAGGCTATACTTTGATGGATCACACACTAATCATGGCTTGGGGGCAGGAATCATGTTTATCACCCCTCAAGGAGACTCCATTCCTAAGTCTTTCTGCATAGCTTTCCCATGCACAAATAATGTGGCAGAATATGAGGCACTGGTTACAGGACTTAGAATGGAAATAAAATGGAAAATCAAAGTATTACATGTCTATGGGGATTCTTAGTTAGTCATCAACCAAGTTAATGATGACTATGACACAAAAGATGAGAAACTGATGCCCTACAAATGAATGGTTGACAGTTTTCAAACATACTTTCATATGGTGACTTTTGAACAAGTTCCAAGAGCACAAAACAAAGCGGTAGATGCCATGGCTACAATAGGCTCTCTCCTTGACATTCCAAGCAATATGCCTTAGCTGGAATTCCTAATAGAACAATTGTTGGTCCCTACCTATGACATTCCTGAGTCAGAGATGGTCTGCAAACTTTTTGGTCCCGACTCTCCCTAGTACCAAGATATTTATGACTACCTTAAGTCTCAAACCACTCCACCTAACCTGTCCAATAACCAAAGGAAGTCCTTTATCCAAAAAGCCACAAGATATGCCATCGTCAGTGACACCCTTTATCATCGTAGCTTTGACAACACCCTCCTTAGATGTCTCGACACCAACGAAGCACATACAACCCTATGTGAAGTACATGATGGTATATGCGGGTCTCATTCGAGTGGTCCTACTCTAGCCAAGAAAGTAACGAAACTTGGGTACTATTGTCCGACCATTGAAAAGGATGCAATAGAATATGTCAGGACTTGTCACCAATGCCAGATTCAAAGTGATTTGATCCATGCTCTAGCACAAGAACTTCGTCCAATCACCTCTCCTTGGCCCTTTGCTCAATGGGGACTTGACCTCATGGGTAAGATCCATCCTACCTTGTCCAATGGCCACAAATTCATCGTCACCGCCATGGAGTATTTTATGAAGTGGATTGAAGCCATCCCTCTGACATACATAACCGACATCAGTTTGTACTACATTATATTATTCAGACATTGGTCAGGTATGAATTGAACTACACATCAATTGAATGGGCTTGTCTAGCCATGGTATTTGCAACATAGAAGCTAAGACATTATATGTTAAGCCATCAAACACAACTAGTAGCAAAGATCGACCCCCTCAAATATTTGTTAAGTCAGGCAACATTAATGGGACGTCTGGAAAAATGGGTCATGATTATGAGCGAATATGATATTCAATATCTAGAAAGAAAGGAAATAAAAGGAAAAGTCATAGTAGACCAACTGGTGGATGCAACTTTACAAAGTGATCACCCGTCAGTGGCAAATTTTCTAGATGAGTTGATATTCCATACAGAACCAAAGTCTCCCTAGAGGCTATACTTTGATGGATCGCACACTAATCATGGCTCGGGGGTAAGAATCCTGTTCATCACCCCTCAAGGAGACTCCATACCTAATTCTTTCCGCATAGCTTTCCCATGCACAAATAATGTGGCGGAATATGAGTCACTGGTTACGGGACTTAGAATGGAAATAAAATGGAAAATCAAAGCATTACATGTCTATGGGAATTCTCAGTTAGTCATCAACCAAGTTAATGATGACTATGACACAAAAGATGAGAAATTGATGCCCTACAAATGAATGGTTGAACCAAACTAGTTGGGTCCTTACATCATCGTATCTTCTTTTGGCTCTAGATTTTATTAGCTGACAACTCCAGATGGAGAACAACTGACAAATCCTATCAATAGTTTACATCTCTGAAAGTTCTACACATAGCATCAAGAGATCGAGCTGAAAACCATAAAATACAAAAAAATTGAAAAATGGTAAAAAATCGTTGCCTTGATGAAATCCTGGCAAACAAGCGTCTTGGCAGCACCAAAAAAATAAGAAAAATGATAAAAATAGTAAAGAAAAATAATTCGTCCAACAGTGAAAACCTTGCAAACATGCACTTTGGATACGTACCATGGTGAAAACCTGGCAAATAGGCACCATGCATAGTCAATCATTGCTCGGCCATCTACTATTGCTTCATTTGCCTAGGCCTAGGATGGAACACCATTCCCATCACTATCACGCCAATCACCATGACATCATACCCTTCCTCTTATGGCTGATAAATGGTTGACATCAAATCCTCTATACTGTCCATCTGGTACCGCATGCATATCCCTTCTTCATATCCTTTAAAACTGGCTAAGTCTTGGACCTAACTAGGGGCAACATTTTTATCATGTCACTGCAGTGGATATCACGCACGGTCTGGACGACTGCAAAAAAGTCCTAAAAAATGACAAAAACATTATAAAAAGTCCTAAAAAAGACCAAAAACATCACAAAATGTCCTGAAGAAAGACCAAAAACATTGCAAAATGTCCGAAAAAAAAAAACCAAAAACATCACAAAAAGTCCTGAAAAAAGACCAAAAACATCGCAAAACATCCTAAAGAAAGACCTAAAAACCAAAAAATGTCCTAAGAAAGCCACAACAAAATGTCAAATTGCTCGAAGAACGCAAACACAAAGTCATCTCTTGTCAAGTCCGTCATGTCAATCAATCAGTCTTTGTCATTCGTCTAAACTACGTTGTCTCTACGCATTTGCTACATAGGCAAGACTCATACTTGAGTCCCTGAGACATTAGGTCAATCCTTTTAGGTTTTTCAAAATAAAAACATGATTCAATCTTTGGTCATCAATACAAAGCCATTGGTCATGTCGAACTACGAGGTCTCTGAGTGTATGACGTAGGCAAGGCCATCTGTCATGAGCCCCCGAGGCCACACTAGGTCAGTCCATTAGGGTTCATGGCATTACATTGGCATACACATCAAAAGTTTTCAAGTCAAGACAAACCATTTTCCAAACGGGAAAACTCCTAAAACAAAGTATGGCAATCATTTATTCAAACATGACAATCACATCAGCATATCAAAAAAATTGACATATGGCCAACACAGGTCAAACTCAGTCAAATGATCATAACCTATCAAACTGTCAACTCTTGGTTCACTTTTAGATGTGTCCTTCAAAAAGATAACCTCTGGCATTCATGCCTTAGGATGTGTCCTTCCTAGGCATCATTACTTTCATTCGACATTTTGAGGGATCCTCTTGACATCTAAGGATCACTCCTCTTGACATAAGTATTCTTCAAATGTGTCCTTCTGAAGAACAAACCCTGTCATTTATGCCTTAGGATGTGTCCTTCCTAGGAATCGTCATCATCACTGTCACCTGGCATTTCAAGGGATCCCTTTTGACATTTAGGGATCAATCATCTCAACATCAACATTATTTAGGATGTGTCCTTCCTAAATTTGGCAACCTTCGACTTTCGTCATCTTGGCATCATCAAAACCTTGACACCCTGGCATCTTAACATCATCAAACCTAACATCTTGACATTGAAACACAGGGTATCCAGACACACTTGGAAAACACTTGGCGCTTGTCTTTTGGATGTTTATCATGTTACTAGTTTTTCAGCGAGATCCCAACAACAGGATTTAGAGAAGCAACGATGTATCATGACGTTTGTCTTGACTTTTGAAATGCATGATTACTAGTTTCTCAGCGAGGTCCTGATTTTGGGATTTAGAAAAATAGCGACATATCATGATAAGGGCTCTATTTTGTATTTTGGCAATCATGCTGCTAGTTTCTCAAGGATGTTCTGGAAACAGGATTTAGAGAAGCAACGACGTTTCATGAATTGTCCTTCTTGACTTTTTTGCTTGTGGTTAGTTATGACAAAAAGATGGGAAATCACGCTCTTAGTATGAGTTGTGATCATCATTGTCTATGACTGCTTGTCTTATGTGATGGTATGACCTTGTACACCTTGATCTATGTCATATCATGGTGTTTTTTGGCCATTACAACAATCTGCCCAATGACGATTAAGAGCAATAATAATTAAAGTCCTATGGTAAAGTTTTGAAGGATTTGGTCTAGGAACTAACATGCATCTCCTTCAGTCTGGTCATCTTCTCTAGTCCATCTCACGATGGCATCCTATGACATAAAAAAACATAAGTGCATACATAATCATATAAACATTGCATTAGGTCCATACATACATCATCCATAGCATTACATCATATAACATTTCATTGCATATCGCATTCACATTATCATAAACATGGCATCCATTCTAATAAATACATTATGCATATCATTATCGCCATCATCACAAAATCAACATAACATATAAATAAGCATTGCATCATCAGGGCATCATATCATAAGTAAGCATCATAGAACATACATGAAAAAATATATAAATAATACCATATTCCATTATAAGCGCACATCATACATAAAGCATCACATCACATATATCATAATGCATAAATCAAATAGCATTGCATAACACACATGTCGCTTGCATCAAAACTGCATCATCATATAACATCATCTCGAAAATATACAATGTCACAGAATAGAGTCAACAGATATCCCAAAAATGGAGCTCGCAGGTTCAGTGGTCTATACATAATGTGTCATAACATAGAAACAAATATGCAACAAACATGCCCCTAGGAAAGGCTCTCATCATCCCCTCGTGGCAAAGAGTGTGGCAGTTGAGGACCTGTGACTGGCGCTGAGATAATGGGTGGACCTGTAGCAACCTCTGTTTGTACAAACAATGGAACTGAAATTGATGGCATCATCTCCATGGTAATAGACACCTGTGAGGACACGGTGGCCTAACTCTGTGACGTTGAAAGATCTATCACTGGTGGTTGTCTCTATATTGAACTAGTAGACCCATGACTGTAGCTCGAATGATGACTCGAGGCATGCCTGTGTGAGTGGTGGGACCTGTGTCCTTATGTGTGCCCTGATGAGGTGGACCCTCCTACACTAGTGTGGCTCCTACTGCCACTCCCACTCCCTGACCTCTGACCACTGCATGTCCTCGTCTGTGAGCGCGACAGTGTAGGATATCGTTGCTTGAGTGGCACTGCCTGCTCGTAGAGGGTCCTGTACTACCCATACCGAGTGCTCGCCCTGGCTAGCTCACGAGCTATATCCCCTAAGGGCCCTAAACATAGTGCTACAAAATCTACACACCACTGAGTTGACTCCTACTAGTGGATCACTGCCTGATCCCGCTCTACTCAAGCCACCTCTAGCTCTACCCGCAGTGCCCTAACCTCTGCCACACTCTCATCTAGCCTCCTCTGAAGATCTTCCACCCTCTATTCTATCGTGGCATCCTGGGGTAACATTGAGGAAGATGGTATCTCCTCCTCCCCCTCCACCATCCTCCATCTCAGGAGTCTCTCAGACTCATCCATGGCATCATCATCATCATCCTCTACATCATCCTCTCCACTGACTCCCTCATCCTGAGGTACATCTACATCCACATCCACCTCTACATCCTCCTCCTATCTCTCCTCCTATCTCTCCTCCACATCCTCCTCCGGTCTCTCCTCCTACTCTGGCCTCGCTGGCTCCTCCTGTCTCTCCTCCTCCTCCCCCTCTTGGCTTGGTTGCTCCTCCACATCCATCTCGGGCTCTTACTCCTTCCTCAGCTACTCCTCTTCCTCTCTCTCCCCCTCCTCATCCACCTCTGGGATAACATCTAGTGCCACTCTGGCCACATGTGGTCGCACCCTCCTGCCCTGTCTCTGGCCATCCCTCCTCCGTCTCCGACCATCTCCTCCATCACTCCCATCATCTCCATCATCTCCAACCAAACCTCTGTCCCTTCCCCCATCTTGGCCTCCACCCTGACCTCCGTCCCTATCCCCATCTCGACCTCCACCTTGACCTTCGTCCCTGCCCCCATCTTGGCCTCCATCCCTCCCTCTACCTCCATCCCTCCCCCAACCTCTGCCCCCTCGCCTGACTCTCGACACACAAGGTATAGATGACCTCCTATCCACAAGTGCTGGCCCATCTGGATCTGTCAGTTGCACTAGTCTATGTGCCTGCCACCATAAGTAATAATCGGCTGTGGTCTCAGGATTTGCAATCCCACCTCTCCATTCCCACTGCTGGGCTGCTAGGGCATCAATCTGTTGCTCGACAAAGGCTACGAGAATCGCTGGCCCCCAAGCTGACTCTCTAGAAGACTGAGCATACTTGGTTGTGCCTGTAGGTATACCCTGCTGCTCTTTGAACTGTCACAGGCCACACTATGGAAGGTACATCTCTATAATCAGCTAGCTCAGCACTATCCTCCCAATTAGGTAACGATACTATTTGCAAAGGCTGAGATGGTCCACCTCATCATCCCACTGCTGCCAGTCTCTATACGGTCTCCAGATGAATGACACCATAGTATCAATCTGATGCCACCACCAACTTATCTCCCCCATTCGTGTCTGTTGAAGAGCACCGACATAGTAATACACATAGGGCATCCCCTCGGCTAGCTATGGTCTCTGAATAGCAGATGGAATATCACTATATGTTCCCATGCCCGTATCATCAGAAGCGTAGTGCCACATGAAATACTTTTTTCCCTTCTGTAGGCAACCTCGTGAAGCTGGTGGTAGAGTGTACCCAACAAACAAGGCCCCCAGGCATACACTGTCCTGTCTCGTCTCATCCCCACTATGATGTCTCCCCAACCGATAGGGAACCCATGTCTGTGACGGTCAGGAATCAATATCTCGCCGATCATTGTCGCCAAAAAGGCATCGAATTGAGCATAATGCTCTGCCATAAACTCCCAGCCAATCTCGTAACCATGGATGTCGAGTCCTGCTCCCTCATCCTGATAGTAAGCTGTGAAGGTCTGATGGCCATGACGAGGGTCATAAATGATCTGCTCTCCTCGGATCGGCAAGCGTAGAATGCGGTAAACATCCTCAAGAGTAACTGTCGCCTTTCCCGTTGGTAGGTGGAAGGAGCACATCTCTGAATGCCATCGCTCGCATAAGGCAGTCAATAGTCCCCTATTTTCCTGAATAGTAGGCATATAGGCAATGTAAAATAGACCTAGCCGCATCAACCGCCGTCGCTCCTGTGGAGTCAGCTAATCACCAAATCGGAAGGTCGATGGCCTGCTCTCCCGAGTATAGATGGGTGCAAGCTGTCTCTGCACAAAGCCAAACAACGTGTCAGCACCTTCTAGATAATTGTTATTATCATTCAAAAACATTTCAAATTTGAAAAGCATTAGAATCAGCCCTAGTCAAAGTCAAAGTCAAATGTGTCACGTTGACTTCACTTCCATCGCGAAACAACAGTTGTGTCATTTTGTACATCATATGTGTCGAAATATCGATTGCATCATTCTGTCACTCAATTGCATCACATCATAGCACTTGCATCAAGATATATGACACATGTGTCACTCCATTCAAATGCGTCACTCAAACTAGAAAATGCGTCGCAAAAAGACACATGTGGCATTCTAACTTTCGAATGTGGCCCAATATGACGAATGTGTTGCACTTTTGGTCAATTGTGTTACACATCCTCAGCCTCCCTAAAATATCCTTGCACTTGGTTCGTGACGCATCAAATGCATTGAACACAAAGTCAAATGCGGCTTATGCGCACGCATATGCATCGTGGCGCATTCGTTGTTCGCCCTAAAACCCTAACTTTGACATGCAAAACGAGAAAATTACAAAGGGGGTTAGGGGTACATACCGCTGGCTCTGAGCCCTCTGGCCACCTGAAGGTCCACATGATCTCGCTGCAATGCTCTATCACTAGAATCACCATCTTCGCTGAGGTCTTCTTCACTCTGAGCTCTCGAAATTACAATGTGAATAGTGAAAATGAGTTGACTTTTACCCCTTTGTCAACCTATTTATAAAAGTCAAAATGGCATTTGTCAAACTAGGTTAGTACTAGAGGCTCCTTTGACCAACTTTGACCACCCCTTGGCTACCTAAAACGTGTCAGAATCCGAAACCGTCTACGCCACTGTCTTTCTGCTCATCAAATTGACTTATCGGGACCCTTCCCAAATTTTTCTGCCGCCAGCCCAAAATTTGAAAAATTTCCTAAGGGGGCATTGATACTCTATACCTTCATTGGGGCATGGCTTTGACTTATTTTCTTTGTCACAATGTGACATGCTACATTATGACAAAGAGGGGAAAAATGTAGACACTTAAAAATGACCTAGGCTTGCAAGCTCTATTTTTACCACTTTCGTCCTAGCATAATTATGACATTTAATTATGTCCTTAGTGCACATTCGACTATTAATTGAATAATTCATAATTATTTAATTAATTCATGTCCTTTTATTCTTCATGATTATTAAATAAATACAATTTATTTATTTATTAAATACGTCATTAATTGTCTAAGTCTTCCTCTAATTAAATAAATTTCAAAATTTATTTAATTATCTTTATTCATTTATTCTTCCTGAATATTAAATAAAGGAATTTCATTTATTTATTTAATATGTCACTAATTCTCATAATTAAATGAATTTATTAATTTATTTAATTACTAATCATATCCTCTAAATTAAATAATTATCTTTAATTATTTAATTACCTAATTTAACATTTCTCTCATTTTAAATATGTTAATTATTTAAAATGATTTCACATTCTTAACTGACAGTTCATTTTAGTAAATAATCTGAAAATTGATTACTTATTATCTTATAAAATCCATATTTTGAATTGATTTAATGCAAATTGGTAACTTTCTTCCAAAAATCAAGCAATCGAGGAGATTCTTGATTTTCCAAATCTGATCTTCAGTTCAACCCTTATCTTCTTGATTTTTCGAATCTCACAAATCAGGCAATCTTTATCTTCTTGATTTTTGAAAATCTTTATTTTTCTAATTAATTATCTCATCTATTCTCCACCGTCGATTTGATTTTCTCAGATGACATCTTGACCACTCATTTAATGATTTTTCCCTGACCTTGATTAGGGATTATCACATTAGATCTCGTCCGCTAATTTTAGGATTTTGTCAAAAGTAGATCTTGTCCATTCGTCCAAAATTGCATTTTCTATAAAATGCCAATTTTGCTCATTTCTTGGCATAGGCATTTTAGTCATTTTCTCATAGGCATAGACATATGTTCAAAATCCTTCAAAGCTTGTTTAGGACATAGGCATAGTCAAAGGATTGCTCGTACGTTCGATCTGAGGGCAATAATCAACAAGTTAGAAGGTGCTACGAAGAGGAATCATGGAAGCTTCAGTGATTATCTAGTATAAATGTTTCTTCTTTTAGTTTTCAATGTACTTCATATTTCTTTGGGTTTATATGCATTATTGATTTGCTAACATCTAACATACCTAAAATTTACCCTTAGATACAAAACCTATCAAACAAAAGCTCAGAAAGATGTACCTGCAAATCGCTTTATTAGTCAAGGTTGAGTTGAAAAAGCTATTATACATTGGCTTTATTAGGTCAATTGAATATGTAGAGTGGATCTCTAATCTTGTGCTAATGATGAAACCAACATCTGGGATTTATATTTGTATAGACTTTTGAGATTTGAATAAAGCTTGTACAAAGGATGGCTTTCCCCTGCTGAACATTAACATAATTGTGGACTTGACAACTAGCTATGAGATGTTGTCCCTCATGGATGGATTCTTAGGGTATAAACAAATTAGAATAGCTCCCAAAGATCAACATAAGATGGCCTTCACATGTCCATGGGGAACTTATTGTTGGAATGTCATTCCTTTTGGACTCAAAAATGTTGGGCCACATACCAATGTGCTATGATAATGATCTTCCATGATCTCATGCATACACTAATGGAAGACTATGTAGATGGCCTTCTTACAAAATCATTAACATGAGGCGATCACTTGCAAATCCTAGACAAAATTTTCAAAAGGTTGGAAGAGTACAAAGTGAGACTAAATCCCAAGAAATGTGTATTTGGAATGATGTCAAGAAAGCTCCTAGGCTACATTGTTTCCAGACAAGGCATCAAAGTTGACTCAACCAAAGTCAAAGCTATAATAGACATGCCTCCACCTACCAACATAATTCAACTTCACAAATTATAAGGAAGAGTCTAGTCTATTAGAAGATTCATAGAACAACTGGCCAACAAAATACATCCATTCCAACACTTGCTTAGAAAGGGTGTACCATTCATATGGATAGATAAGTGTCAAGAGGCCTTTCAACAGATTAAGGATTACTTGCTAGTACCACCAATTTTAATGCCACCTATCGATGGGAGACCTCTCATCTTATACATATCGACAACAACATCAGCACTGGGGGCATTACTTGCTCAAAATGACGATGAAGGTCGTGAAAGAGAAATATATTATATTAGTTGTACCTTGGTTAGTTATGAACTCAACTATAGTCCTATAGAATGTGCATGTCTTGTGGTAGTTTTTGCTCCTCAATGACTTAGGCACTACATGTTGAATCATCAGACAATGCTTGTTGCCAATATAAACCCACTAAAATACCTTCTTAGAAAGGAATCCTTGATAGGACGACTAGCTAAATGGGTCATGATCCTTAGTGAATATGATATTTAGTATGTCAAGAGAAAAGCAATAAAAGGATAGGTCATCACTGATCAACTTGCAGATGCACCAACCAAAGCTGATCATCCACTAGTCTCTAATTTTCTAGATGAGTCTATATTTACTTTATACACCCCAGCAATATGGAAATTGTATTTTGATGGGTCTCACACAAATCATGGATCAAGAGTAGGCATATTATTTATCACCCCTCAAGGTGATACCATACCCAAATCATTTAGAACTGCCTTCTCATGTACAAAAAATGTAGCATAGTACGAGGCTCTTCTCATAGGACTTCACATGGAAATCAAATGGAAAATCAAGAGCCTTCAGGTGTATGGTGATTCTCAACTGGTAATCCGTCAGGTCAATGATGATTATGACTCTAAGGATGACAAGATTACTCCATATAAACACATGGTGGATAGTTTCAGATTATACTTTAACAACATCACTTTTTATTAGGTCCCTTGCATTTAGAAAAAAGCAGCAGACACCATGGCAACCATTGGGTCTCTCTTGGATATCCCAAACAATGTGCCTCAATTCAAGTTTTTGGTAGAATAGTTGTTGATCCTTGACTTTGACATCCCCAAGTTTGAGATGGTCTATGAACTTGTTGGTCCTAATTCTCCATGGTACAAATAAATTTATGACTACCTCCATGACCACACCATTTCTCATGACCTACTTGGAAACCAATGTAAGACCTTCATCCATGAGGCCTCTAAATATGCCATCATCAGCAATACCCTTTATAGATGAGCCCTTGACAATACCCTCTTGCGATATCTCGATACCAATGAATGCACAAATGACTTTGCATGAAGTACATGAAGGTATATGAGGAGTCCATTCTAGTGGTCTAACCCTAGCTAAGAATATTATGAGGGAAGGATACTACTGGCTGACAATGGACACGATTCATATTTCTTTGTCAAGAAATGTTGAAAATGTCAAATTCATGGGGACATGATACATGCACCAACACAAGAGTTGTATTTGATAACATCACCATGGCCCTTGGCCCAATGGGGACTCAACCTAATAGGTAAGATCCATCCCACTTCTTCCAATGGCCACAAATTCATCATCACTGTGACATAGTACTTCACCAAGTGGATTGAAGCAATTCCCATGACATACATCATTGGCAAAAAAATTTCAAAATTCATTCTCAATTACATTGTTTTCTAGTATGGTGTCCCTCAATCCATCATCACCAATAATGGTCACCCATTCAAGAACCAAGACATCCACCAACTTTGTGAAAATTTTTGTATCCAACACCACTTCTCCACTCCATATTATCCATAGGGTAACAGCCAAGCTAAGGCATCTAATAAAACTATTATCAAAATCCTTAAAAAGACTATCAATGATGTTGGTTCTGACTAGCACCTTCAGCTTAACCTTATCTTATGGGCCTACCACACCAATATATGCACCCCTACATGAATCGTTCCATACACACTCATCTTTGGTTTTGAGGCCATCTTACCTATTGAGATCAAATTTCCTTCCCCGAGAGTCTCCATGCAAGGGTAGATCGATGATGAAGAATATTGTGTATCAAGGTTGCATGAGTTAGAACTTCTAAACGAACGAAGACAAAATGTACTGGTCCATTTACAATCTTATCATAATCATCTCCATCATAGCTACAATAAGAAGGTTTTGAATCGACACTTTGACATTGGCAACCTGGTGTTAATGGAGAGCCCTAAGAATCAAGCAGAATGAGAAAAGCCAGGTAAATGTGAGCCAAATTGGTTAGGTCCCTATATTGTCACAGCATTGGATCAAGAGCATATCAGCTCTCAACTCCTGAAGGGGAAACCTTGTGAGAACCCATCAATAGTTTGTATTTGTGCAGATTCTACACCTAGCTTCAGAGAGCTCTTGTCATAATTAAAAAAAGTACCAAAAACACAAAAATACAAAAATCATTACCTTGATGAAAACCTAGCAAATAGGTGTCTTGGTAAACACCAAAAAAATTAGAAAATGATGAAAATAGTAAACAGAAATAATCAGTCCAATATTGAAAACCACTTTAGTGGTGCTTTGGATAAGTACCATGGTGAAAACTTGTCAAATAGGCACCGTGTGTTGTCAATATTCGCTCCCTCATCTATCATATTTCTATCTAGCTTTCCACTTCACCCATAATACATCCATATTTCTCCTTTTCCTCGACATCCATAATAATTCCTGCTTATCTTGGAACAATTGACATTATGCATCTTTCATACTCACCCTTTATACATTGGAAATCACCCATCCCACCCCTAATAAATTGGTCTTATACCTGACTAGGGGCATATACTAGACCTATGTCTTCAATGGAACCTACACTTTCTATTGGACGTCACTATACACAAAAAGACAAAAAAAAAGCCAAATATTCCCAAAAAGATAAAAAAATATAAAAACAACAAAAAGGCAAAAAAATAAATATTCCTGAAAAAAATCAAAACATGTCAAAATCCAAAAACATCCCCATAACTCTCAAAAATCCCAAAACAGATTCAGTATCATGTCATGTCAGTCCAAGTCCTATCGAACTACGTTGCCTCTGCGACTCAATGTAGGAAAGGCCATCAGTTGATGAGCCCCTGAGGCATTAGGTCGACCCTTTAGGTTTGGTCAAATAAAAATCATG
Organism: Sequoia sempervirens; assembly: GCA_007258455.2. Classification (NCBI taxonomy): domain Eukaryota; kingdom Viridiplantae; phylum Streptophyta; class Pinopsida; order Cupressales; family Cupressaceae; genus Sequoia; species Sequoia sempervirens. The sequence continues at coordinate 156,001,219 of VDFB02281492.1, forward strand.
ATTTAGTCCTTTTTCAATAAAATAAATTCAATTCATGCCAAACTACGAGGTCTCTATGTGTATAACGTAGGAAAGGCCATCAATCAATGAGCCCCCAAGGCCACCTAGGTTAGTCCTTTAGGGTTTATCGAGTCAGTCGCAATAAATAAGACATATTCAACTTGGACACAAACAGTCATCAAAATATCACAAAAGGCATGAAACAACAAAGAAAACTAGTCAAAAAGTAGTGAAGTCCAATCAGTCAAGTTGTCAAATCAATCAAACATCAAACCAACATCAAGACAATCTAAACTATGTCTTATAGAGGATGTGTCCTTCTTGACACTGCACATTGTCATTCATTAAACTTTATCATTTTCCTTCTACAATTAGTCACATGATATAAACCAGACTTGACATCTTATACGACATGTTTCATCTCCTAAAACTAGGCCTTCTCAAAACAATCAACCCATCACTCACCTAGTCAAACATTGGCAAACAATTCTTGGCAAACACTCTGAATGGTTGTTGACTTTTTTGGACTATTTTGTCTTATCATTTCAAATTTTCTTTTGAATCATGTTACTAGCTTCCTCGAGGATGTCCCATGAAGGATTTAGAGGAGCGATGACGTCTCATGACTCGTCTTTTCTTTGATTTTTGTTGGAAGATTGTCTTAACAAAAAGACTGGGGCAGCTTTGCCCTAAGTATGAGTCAAGATAGTCCTTGTCTATGACTGTCTATTTTACAGGTGGATGACCTTGTACACCTTGGGCTATGTCATATCATGTTGTTTTTTGTCCATTTTTCACATTTTACCACCCAATGATGATTAAATGCAAAGCCTTGCATAGCAAAATATATATCCTTAAGTTGTCTCCACTAACACCATGCTAACATCCATATCTTCCTCACTAACATTTCTTATATCCACATCTTGGCAATGTCCTATGAAACAAAAAAATATCTTGCATGCATGATCATGTTAGGAAGAATTATAGATATCATTATCATAATAGACATCATCATATTAGTTAATTTATATTGCATGAGAAAATACAAAAACATAGATTGCATCCATAATCCACATCATATTATATTAAGCATAATCCACATAATATTAAGCATGTTATTACATCCACATCATTTCATAAGAATAATACACATCATATTAGGCATGTTATTATATCCACATCATGTCATAAGAATAATACGTTTATTACATTGCATATTCATTTAGCATACATAACATCTGCATCCTAAAACATTGAATTCAATAAACATCACATTGCATAGTCATATAATATCATTTCAGCATAAATCATAATGCATTCACATAACATTCATAATCATCACATGCATATACATAATGTCATGACATTAAATAAATCCATCTAACATTTAAACATCAGAATACATTAGTCATCCATCATATCACTTTAACATATAGTGTCATCACATAATCATATAAAAATTCATAAACATCATAAAAGCATAATCATCCATCACATAACATCATAAATGCATAACATAGGAATTCATATCATATATATATCACTAAAAAAGTGTCACAATATAATTTCAAGATGTACCATCTATATCCCAAAAAAATAGAGCTCGTAGGCTCGATGGTCAAAAAAATAACAAGTGTCATAATACAATGTCAAAATATGCTCTAGCCAGAGCTACCCTCATCCCATCCTGGTGATCACCATGGTGACTGCTGTGGTGACCCTATCCATGTCAGCCCTGAGACACCCCCACTTCTATGGGAACATCAATTGTGTGTCCTACTGTGTGACTTGCTCTGGGAATGGCTCTAGACCTCAAAGAATCTCGACTCTCTCCTCTCAAGTGGCACCGCCCTCTCATATAGATCCCGATAATATTGCAGCCCCATGCTAGACCTCACCAGCTCTTGTGCAAAATTTGTGATCAATCCAATGTAGGTAGCTACAAAATCTAGCATCCATTGATCTGTTTGTTGATGGCTAATCATTTCTAGATCCCACTTTGTCGAAGGGCTCCCACCTTTGCCTCCAATTCCTGCACTCTAGCCTCTGATGCATCTAGTTGTGCTTGTAGATCCTATAGTATATGATCTATTGATACATCCCTACCTCTGATAGGTAGCTCCTCTAGTCCAACCTCCACATCCTCACCCATAACTATCCTCTCTCAGAGGACCCGATCTCTCCCATATCCTCCTCTCGTCTCTCCTCCTCCTCTTGGTGATCCTCCTCCCAAACCACCTCCTCTATCTTGGCATCCTAATGTCCCACCTCAAGAGTTGGAATCTCCTCATGTCGCTCCTCCCCAACCACCTCCTCCTCTACTACTCTCTCATCTGCTACCCTCTCCTCCTCACCCTCCTCGTGGATCGGTGACAATTGTCTCACCACCCACTATCTCACTGCCCTCCTCCTCCTGAATCCTCCTCTCCCTCCTCTGTCATCTCCTCCACCATCCCCTCTCCCTATATCCCTCCCTCCATCTCCCCATCCTCCTCTTTGTCCTCCTCTCCAACCTCATAGGACCCGTGATGCTCTACTGGTGCTAGCTGATCGAGACTTGCATAAGGCACTAGTCTATGCATGCCCCACCCCACCAAGCCCACCGCATTGGCTACAGTGCATCCATGTCTTAATATTCTATCACTACTAGAATCACTGGTCTAGAGTGCATGAACTCTATTGTACCTCAAGGCACATCATGTACCTCCCCAAACTATCTCCTGACTCACTCTGGCAGATATTGCTCAATAATGTGTTGAGGTTGGACTATTTGTCCAATCAAATAGCTACCCTTCCTGCGCCATGGAAAATGTTTGTCCTCATCTGGCCACTATGCAAAGTCCCTGTATGGCCTCCATATGAAACTAACCAATACATCTATCCCATGTCTCCAATAGCCTATGTCCCCAACATGAGTTTGGGTCATGACGCCACCATATATGTACACATACGACATAATAGCTCCTAATTTCCTGTCGACTGGAGGATGAAACATAGCAATGTGCTCCTAGGCCCACACCATTAGTAAAGTCACTCTGCAGCTCATCAACTAACCATCCTAATAGGAAATGTTATGTAACTAGAAATAAAGCATGGCTAGTAGACAAGGCCCCCAGGCATAGACTATCCCATCCCATAGCATACCAACTAGCATCTCACCCCATCTGACTAGAAAACCATGTCCTCGGTAGTTTGGAATGACTATCTTGGAAATAAGTGTACACAAAATGTAGTCCCATTGCTTGTACCTCTCTTCCAAACACTCCCACCTGATCTCATAGCTCTCCACACTAAGATCTCTAATGTCCTCATACACAAAGTAATCTTGGATGGTCTGATATCCTCACCTGGGGTTGTACCTCACCTGCTCTCCTTGAATCAACAACCTCAAAATCTGGTATAGATCCTCCAATGTCACTGTAGCCTCTCCTATCTGGAGGTGGAACAAGCACGTCTCTAAGTGCCACCTCTCTACAAGTATAGTCAACAACCCTCTTTTTTCCCTAATAAGAGGCATGTATCTCACATGATACAATCCTAGGTGCCACAGCTGGTGCTTCTCAGTGCTAGTCAACTAATCTCAAAGATGAAATGTGGAAGGTCAGAACTCCCTAGTGTAAATCAACTGAAGTACAACCTATGGTCATAAATTCAAAGCATTGTGTCAAGTCAAAACACTAATCAAACCTATCCAACTCAAATTGCACAAGAAATTTCATCCTAATTGGGGAAAATTTTCAAACCAATCAATTGTGTCACATTGTTAAATAATTACATCGCATAAGTTTAGTTGCATATCATTTCATACATCCGTGTTACCAAAAAACACTTGCATCGTATGCCTCAAAAAATACATCATAGTAGTCAATTACATCATTATCCTAAATAGTTGCAACTCATAATTTCACTAGTATCATTTCCCTAATTATTTGTGTCATGCATTTGTGATTGTTCCATTTCCAACAACATATGTGGTGTTCAAACACTTTCGATGCACCACAATTGATCTAAAACCTAACCTAAACGTGACCTTCACACTTACAACAAATTGCAAGCAATTATGTTGCTCGCGATAGCAGTTGTAGCGAACCGCATTCACTAGAATTGCCTGCTAAATTTTCTAGGCCCTAGAAATGTGTGTAAATAAAAAATTGACAAAGTAGGTATGAAGTACTTACTAGGTCCCCCACTCCCTAAGTTTATCGAAAGGTACAGATACGGTAGCCATGGTGATTGGCATGAGAAATAGGTGACATCCTAGAAACTAGGTTCTCTCAAAGCTCCTCAATTTCCAAAATCAAAATGCACAAATGAGGAGTTTTACCCTCTAATTTCTATTTTTAGCCATCCAACTTTTAGGGTTCTCCTTAGGGTTTACACTGGTTACACTTGTTAAAGGGTCTAGAAGCCTAATACCATCACCTCGAATGTCCTGAAAATCATATCTTTCATCACTAGCACTTTCATGGCTATTAAATTGACTTATCAAAACAATTTCCAAAGTTTTTGAATTTTTTTCAAAAATTTGCAAATTTTTTCCAAGGCATAGGTCCATCATGTTTACACTGGGGCATGTTTTGACTAATTTTCTTTTACACAATATGATAAATGATGTTGTATCAAAGAGGGATAAAATATAGGCACTAAAAATTGTCCTAGGCCTACAACTTTATTAATTTCCCTTTCGTTTTTAATAATTGAATAATTATAATTATTTAATTATTGTCTAATGTCATAAAGTCTTCTATTAATTAAATAATTTGAATTATTTAATTAATTCATATTATCTTTCTATTTCCTTTTTTGATTGATTAAATAATTTTTTATTTATTTAATTATGTCTCTAATGCCCTTGTCTTCCATAATTAAAAAAAATTATATTTATCTAATTATTTCTCACTTTCTACCATAATTAAATAATCATGTCAATTATTTATTTATTCATTTTGGCCCTTTTCCACCATAAATTAATTAAATTTTATTTAATTAATGAGTTTCCTTTTTCTCTCCCACTTTTTGAATTAAAATTAGTATTTAATCAAAAATATAACTTGCCTTTTCGTCTAAGATTTAAATAATGTTTCCATTATTTAACTCTCCACTTTCCTTTTCGAACTAAATGATTCTTTAGAATTATTTAGTTCCTATGTCAGTCTTATTCCTATCCTATCATGTCTCATTTAATTTCAACCATTGATTAGAATTAAAATCATTTAATCTCGGTTGTTCATTCAAATTTGTCTTTTCTATAAAAGATGCCTACCCTTGTCATTTTAGAGGATTCAGAATTAGGCTGAGATAATTATCTTCAAAATTTTGCTATCATAGGCACAAACTATTATTAAATATTTACAATATAAGGTCAATTGAGCATCCAAATCAAAATGGAGAAGGTCAATGGAGGTGATGCATTGATGGTATGAATATTTGGTAATTTTCCTTAGTTTATGCTTATATGTTCTTCATTGCTAGATTAGGGATTTAAGGTTTATGTTGCCATGTTATATGATCTAAATCTTGATCTTATCCCTGATCACATTAAGCTTCTAATAATCACTTTGGTAGTCATAGTTGCAACACTATATATCAAATTCAAATAGGAACATGTCAAGATCCTCAACAAAAAGTCCTCAAAAATTTGGTAGAGCTGAATGGGGTATATTTTTCAAGGGAGCTTACTCCTCAAGGTTGAAAATAGGAAATTAAAATGTAATGGGATCATTATTGGCCAAGGCTTGGTCATTTTTACTTTTATTTCTATCTACATCAGCCATAATTCTAAATTCCCAAAGTGTCCAATAAGATGAAAATGCTTTTTCTAAAGGTTTATCACTTCACAATTCATGTGCTTTACAAATTTTTACACAAACTTAGGGGTAATAGTCTTAAAATATTCCTTAAATTCTACAATTGAAGACTCAAGTATCTTTGGTTTCACTAATAGAAGATTAGGTGGTGATTCAAGGTCAAATTTTGTTTGTTCGCTTGTTGATTCTATAGTAGTTGACTCTATTACACATTTCTCTTGTAGACACCCAAAATTGACCATTTCATAACATTACCTAGTCAATACATGACCTTGTAAAATATCTTGTAATATTTTACCCTAGGCCATTACATTATCCCAATTATCTCATTTATTCCACTTAATCACCTTCCCAATTAATTAAATAAATCTCATTTATTTAATTAATCCCTATTCACGTGTCTTAAAATAATTCAAATTAAATTTTTGAATTAAATCCCTCGTCCCTCACTTATTACCACATTGCAACATGTGTCACATGACTACAACTCTTCGCATGCACAAATAATTTAAATAATTTTATTATTTAAATTATGAGATTCTCACTAACATCTTATTTTTAGCCCCATTCATAGTGCATCATAGGCATCTTTTCTCTCCAAAATAAATAAAATAATCCCACTTATTTCCTCACATCCTAATTTTAGCCTCATGTCATAACCCACTTAATGTGTGTCGTAGGAAATAAAATCAACTTTTAATCCTAGCCATACACATCACACAATTGAATTTTAATCTTAGCCATTGAATCATATCAGCTCTTTCCTATAAATCTAGCCCTTCACCAGCCATTTGCATCGAATCTTCTTCTAGCATCCTCACTCTACCAAAATTTCTCTCAATCTTCTCATCTATCTATCTATTTTTCCTCTATCTCCTCCATCTTATTGTTATGCTGCAAAAATAAGCAATCAACATCAACATATCAAAACAATCAAACCTTCAAAATCTTGCATTCTCATGTAGGTGGAGAAGAGCAATGGAGATAAATCAAATCTAGCTTGGAGATCGGTTTGCTTTGCTTTCGTATTTTGATTTTCATGCTAGTTTGTGCTCTAATGTGCTTGTTAGGGTTTCATTATAAAAAATTTATGCATTTTCTCTTATATTTTCACCCTAACTACATTGGTGAGCATGATGTGAAGAACCCTTGTCTTTTACATATCTACTAGCTTGCTTTTTGTAGGTTTCATTAACTTTTTGTTGCAGATCTGCCATTTTTTGGACAAAACCCCAAGTTTTACAAATTTTATCTTATCTTCCAAACAATTGCAATTTTTTCTACAATATTTTCAAAAAATATTGTGCATCATCTCAAGAGGCTACAACAAAAAAATTGAGGGTTTATCACCATTTTTGTAGGAGTTATCATGACTTTATGTTTTTTCATAAAATTGACCTTCTGGACACAAATTAGCAAATTTTTCAGAAATTTTTACATTTTAGAAAATCTCTTGAAATTATAATGGGGTCTCTTGTTTACAGATTTGATTTTGAGGTCATATAAGGTGCTAAATGATTCAATATTTTTTTCTATAGTTTTTTTATAAATCCGCATTTGTTAGCGCAAAACAGGGAATTTTTTTTACTTCTTTATATTTCTGGAAATCTCTCAAAAAATTAGCAGGGGTCTCTTCTTTGATTTTTTATTTTTCAGATCAATAACGTCTTCAAATAATGGAATTTAATTCGGCTATGTTAAAAACATTTATCTAAAATTGCAATTTTCTGATGAGCTTATTTTTTTATGGCTGCATTATAATAACATATTTTGATTTTATAGGTGATCATAAGGAGTTGTAGTAGCAACAATATCAATCATAGACAACAAATTGGAAACCAAAAAATTTTGGTGCACTCATTCTATTATCTTTATCTATCACTTGATCAATCAATCTTATTTGCAAAACACTTCAATTTGGGGCTTAAAAAGAACAAATTGTTTGATCACACATTTGGATTTGGGCATAAAATCAATCTTGTTTGATCACATCATTGAAATTGGCTTAAAATGAACAAATTTATTCCTACACATTTGGCTTTGGGATCTAAAAAGAACAAGTGCTTGAACTATTTTACACACATTTTGATTTTCTAAAGGGAAATTAACAACTGTGAGAGTGAGTCAATTGCATGTGATAAAAAAACACCTCACTTGGTTCGCTTTTGTCATACCCTTCTTAGGAGGCCTGCTTGGAGATACACCACTCCAAAGGACAACCTCAATTGAAGTGTGAATCGAAAGACACGTTCCTTTGGGAATTGAAATCTTGTCACTCTTGGATAAGCCCCAAAGAAATTTATACCTTTGGGAACTGAAGGTGAAGGGTGGGTTACCCCTTTCTCCAGACTATGTGGTAGGATTTTGCTTTCAAATCATCCCTATTCAACCTCGTGCATCCTAGCTTAAGACCTAATTGGTCATACCCACTTGACTAGCATTAGGCTTATTGTTGTGTATTCAAGTGTTTGATTAATCATAAAATATAATCTTGAAAGACAAATTTATCATTGTGTTTGGTGTGTGTGTTCATGCATTTACATGTGAGATCTTTTGTTTGATATTGCCTAAGTCAAACTTCTAATAAACACTTGCCGCATCATCCTAATCATCCAATCTTAACATCTCGACATCATCATTAACCTAGTCCTAGTCACCACTTGTCAAAATGGTCCTAATCATAAACAATCCCAATCATAATCATAATCCCAAAGTCATAATCCAAGGGGGCTATCCCTCTAGTCCAAATCATGAGACAAAAACTAATCTCAAGATCATAATTCAAGGAGGCCCTCTCCCTAATACTAATCACGAGAACAATCCAAGACCTAAAATCAAACTTCGAAGGGCCCCTCCTCCTAATTCAAATTATGACAAGAAATATGTGGCATACTTGGAGGGAGAATATGACATACAACGATGTAAATACATGTGTAACTCCATGCCAACATTAGAAAACAAGGTCCTAGCACCCCACCTACAAAAAATTATCCAAGCACTCCAACACCCAAACCAGCCCCTAAACCAATCAACCGTACAACACTTACAAGACAACCTTCAACCATTTCAACAAATTCAATCACCTCACATACAACAACTCCTATCCCAAATCCAACACATCTTAGCCAACCACCAATCCCAAATCCAACAACTCATAGCCACACACCAATCCCAAACCAAAAAAAAAAACTTCAAATTCCACATCAATCATCACACCAACATGGTCCATACACTTATCAAGACAACCTTACACCAACATATCTTTCCATGCCAATGCCACATCATCATATCAATTCACTTTGCAACAAGAACATGCAAGCCCAAGTCCACCTTGGTAACAAAATCAAGAGCCTTTCAATTCTCATGCTCCATTTGACAAGGGAGAAACCAATCTAGTTCATGCACCCTATAAGTTTATTATACCACCATCCAATCAAATTACTATCCCTAAGCCACCATGTCCTAGTCCTAATCCATTGGCCTCTCCACATTCCAACCCTTCATTACCCACACCATCATCCAATCCTCCATCAATTCCACACCCTAATTTCAAGCATTACAAAAGCTAACCCAAATCCACCCATCCACCTAAAAAGGATGTGACCCAAGGGCTACTAGCAAGGAGTCAACCATGTCAACCATTTCCCATCCTTGAGCTTACAAAATATTCTTCCAACACCATGCCTAGTCTTCTAATTCCATCATGTCACCCACAACCCCTTGAACCTATTCTAGAGTCTCCCCCCATGAGCCCAAGTCAACCTCCATCATGCCCTCATGAGATTGACCATCAAGAACATATCAATCCCCTCCAATAGCCTTCCTCATCCACTTCCATTCAAGCAAGCCAAGAGTTATGTCAAGAGCCTAATCCTAAGCATGTGGAAACATCAAGACCTAGTCCTAATCAAGATCAAATCACTTTCATCCAACCTATCCATAATCTATATCTTTTCTATGATCAAGATGATATCCATAATGATGAAGAGCCTATCCATGATCAACTTGATACTATACCCATCCATGGCAAAGATATACCAAATACACCTCCACCTAGTCATATCCATGCTCCACAAATACTCACTTGTCATGATGAGAGACATGCCTCCCAAGTCAATATAGAAGATCAAACGAATATCTTTGATCTTAGTGAACACAATGTTAATCAAAATCCCAATGATCCTTCTATATCCACCATCAAATCCATTTCAAATCCATAATATCCACTTGGTCTTTCCACCCTCATTCATGAATGTTCCTCTAGAACCAAAACCACCATTATCCACTTTTCCTTCTCCATCCAATAACGAACTCATGTCTAGTATTCCACCTACACCTAGTCCCATTGTCTATCGCATACTCCAAAACATGAACTACCAAGGTAAAGGTTTAGGCCTTCATGAACAAGGTATTTTGGAGCTCATCCATGCAAAAGTCCCTCCGCACTCATTTGGCCTTGGATACTCACCCCAAGGAAAACAAGCTAAAGATGTTGGTACTTCCTCCATCCATCCTAAGTCCTCTTTCCACAATAAATCCTATCATACGCCTAATACATAAATTACCATCCCTCCTCCATCATCTTACAAATGTCAAAATCATGTGACTGTACACCTTCCACTATCAATGTTTCCACCATTGCTTCAATTCCTAATATCCCTCCATCCAATATGCCTCTATTACTCCCAACACCTAATATCCCTATCCTCCAAAAATCCACTTTTAATCCATCCATCCATAAATCCTCTAAAAATCCTAATCATGACCAATCAATGCACACATTGTCTAAACATGATGCATTCACTTGTTCCACCATACCCATGGGATTCAAAAGAAAAAAAATTGATGCCTCTACCTATAAAGAAAAAAAATTGAAGGGTCCTCATGCCTTATGGCAAAAAGAAAATAATCAAAGAAAAATCCATCTAAGAAGCAATATAAGCCCATACCTTCAAAAGAAAAGTCTAAAAACAAAATGGTTTGGGTACCTAAGAAAAAGGAAAGCAAGTCAAACGAGGCATCTACATCTCAAAAATCCCAACCATCCACTTCCACCTCACATTCCCACTCTACTCAAGAATCTCATATTCCATCCCACAATCAAAATAAAAAGTCATAAAAATACCAAGTCTATGTGGGTACCTAAAGCACTTCATCACCCATCTCCTAAGAAAACATCTCCATTGCTTCCTACACCCCCTCCACATCAAAAGCTTCAATGTTTATCATAGTTTGTCCAACCATTGGTCATGGTTCCCTTCCATTTCACAACAATTCCACCTACCTCCATCTCCTCATCGTTCACTCATTATCCTACATATCTCTCCCATCACCTTCCTGTGGTCCATGCTTTTGGCTAAGCCTCCCATTCATCTCCCCTACATAATCTACATCATAATCCACTATTTCCCTACATAATCTGCATCATAATCCACTATTTCCCTCTAGAATCCATCATCTACCTACTCCATCTCCCTTACCAACATCTATGAGCGTAATGACATTTGACATGGTCCATGCGACAACATCCATATAGCAAGACTATCACCTTTCATGGAACTAGACACTTGAGTCCCTCCTATCATTATGCTATTCAAAAAAATTAAAATTAAAAAAAGTAAAGAGAAATCCCTTCATCCAATGGTGAAAACCTGGTAAACAGGCGCCTTGGATAAGTACCATGATGAAAACCTGGAAAACAGGCATCATGTGTAGGTTGATCTTCTATGTCACTTACACTTGGGGGCATGCGTCATCCTATCATACCATTTTTTATCCTATCATATCATATCTTACCATCTCCTATCTTATCATCCTTGACCATCATACCCATATATTTATAATATTGAATCCATTCATCCTCTCTTCCTCCTTTTTATCTTGATAAAAATAGGGGGAAAAATGTTGAAACATGCTTTGGATATCTTTTGATATACCTCATCCTTCCAAACAAGCCTATCATTATCCTATTTTCTAAGCTTTTTCATGAAAAATTCTAAGTATTGTACCTAGAATGGGGCATGTTATTTCTATGTGACATAGTCTTTGGAGATCACATCCTTGCTCTCCTATGATGCATACATCCATTCCATTCACTATGACCTATCCTTTTTATCTACCCATCTATCATGAGTCTTCTATCCCTTATCCTATCACCCACCCTTTCATCCATCAATCACATCTATCTCCTTGCACCTAGACTTGTTTTTCCCTTGTCATTGGTATCTAGCACAAAGGCTACCCAAATTGTCATCCATTGACATCTCAAAAAATTTCAAAAAGGTCCTGAAAAAATACAAAATAGTTGAAAAAAAGGCCTTGAAAAAAAAATCCAAAAAAAACAAATATTCCCAAAATCCAAAAAAAAACATTTCAAAACCCAAAAATACAAAGAAATCAAAATATCCCCAAAAATACAAAAAAAATGGAAAAAGGTCTTGAAAAAAGACAAAAAATCCAAGCAATAAAATCAAACCAAATCACTTTTTCCAATCAATTCAACTCCTTCAAATCAATCTTCAATCAATCAATTCCTCAATTCAATTCATCAATCATCATCCAAATCTTCAAATCAATCATCTTCAATCATTCCAAGTAATCAATCCAAATGCAAATCAATCCTTAAAACCATACCAAACAAGTTAATAAATCTTGCCAAATTATCCAATTGCATCAATGGTATTGGTCCTAATCTTATTGTAAACCCAATCAATTAATCAATCAATCAGCTAATCAATCATCCTTGTGTTGATCTAGGGATATATCATTCCCCACAATGACAACACTATCATCATCAACCAATCAATCAATCAATTGATCAATGATTTATAGCTTGATAGGGGCAATACCTTGTTTTTTTTTGTATCATTTGTGCATTCTTGCTTGCTTTCTTGTGTGTGTTATCATTTCAATTTGCATTTGCATCAAGTCTGAATCACTCCCAACTAATATTCATATCTTGTATCTAGACAAGGTTTTATTACGCTGGGGCATGAGACACATCATCACCTTGGTCTTTATACCTTGGTACATAATGTCTAGTGCTATATCAAACATATGATTGCTCACTTTATTGCAGCATGGTGTGTCATTCTTCTTTTTCATCTACTCCTTATCTTGTATCATTCATCTTATCCCTCCTTTATCATTTCATTCATTCATTTCAAGAGCATACCCATGTTTTTCCAACCCACCTATCCTCTCAAGGGGGGATCATCATCATTATCATATCCTATGTCATCATCCCATTTCTTCATATCTTTTTCATCATCATATTATTTTATCATCCCTTTTCTTCATTCATCTTACTCCTCACTTCCTTAAGTGGCTAGGGCATCATCTTTTTTCCTGTATCCATACCTTAGCTTCTTTGAAATGATGTTACTCGACATAAATATCATCATCTCCAACATCATCTGAAAGAGGGGGAAAATGTAGACACCCAAAATTGTCCATGTCATAACATTACTTAGTCGATACATGACCTTGTAAAACATCTTGTAATATTTTACCCTAGGTGATTACATTATCCCACTTATCCCAATTATTCCACTTAATCACCTTCCCAATTAATTAAATAAATCTCATTTATTTAATTAATTCCTCTTCACATGTCTTAAAATAATTCAAATTAAATAATTTAATTAAATTCCTCATCCCTCACTTATTACCACATTGCAACATGTGTCACATGACTACAACTCTTCGCATGCACAAATAATTTAAATAATTTCATTATTTAAATTATGAGATTCTCACTCACATCCTATTTTTAGCCCCATTCATTGTGCATCATAGGCATCTTTTCTCTCCAAAATAAATAAAAGAATCCCACTTATTTCCTCACATCCTAATTTTAGCCTCATGTCATAACCCACTTAATTTGTGTCATAGGCACTAAAATCAACTTTTAACCATATCCATACACATCACACAATTGAATTTTAGTCTTAGCCATTGAATCATATCAACTCTTGCATATAAATCTAGCCCTTCACAAGACATTTGCATCGAATCTTCTTTTAGCATTCTCACTCTACCAAAATTTCTCTCAATCTTCTCATATATCTATCTATTTTTCCTCTATCATCTCCATCTTATTGTTATGTTGCGAAAATAAGCAATCAACATCAACATATCAAAATAATAAAACCTTCAAAATCTTGCATTCTCATGCAGGTGGAGAAGAGAAATGGAGATAAATCAAATCTAGCTTGGAGATCAGTTTTCTTTGCTTTCTTGTTTTGATTTTCATGCTAGTTTGTGCTCTATTGTGTTTGTTAGGGTTTCATTATAATTTTTTATGCATTTTCCCTAAAAATTTTACCCTAACTACATCTCTAAATTAGGCTCAACTAGCTTTTTTTTTATTTGTTTGTTCACAATTTATGGATTTACTTATTTTTTGTATTTTCTTGGTTTATTGAGCTACTTACTACAACTTTTTTTTTGAAAAATATACCGTTCTCATATCTAATCCATCTCATGCATCTATATGATCTAATACAATGTAAACCATGGGTAATTACCTAGGCAAGATTAAAAATTGTGTGGAATTTCTCCTTGATGCATTGGTCCTAACTCAACAAATTGGGCTATTAGGTCTTTAATTCCTCTCCTCAGCAACAGTTCCAAAATATTGGGAAAATTTTGAAGATTATTTTCTTGGTGCTATGCTTGGACAATGATTTGATATTGATTATATGGTTCGGTTCATCCTATGTCAATCTAGGGGTGTAAACTTTGTGAAAGGCATAATGGAAATTTTCTCAAGGGTTGAGGGTAATAAGATGAGATGATTCAATATATCCTACTTCAAGAAATAAATTCAAAATATTAAAAATCCTCATTTAAATATTTCTAACAATACTACAAACTGGTGACATAAACTAAAATTCTGGCTATAGGGACTGTCATAGATAACTCTAGCTACAGGAAGTGTCACAAAGTAATTTTGGCTACAAAAACTGTCACAAATAAATTATGGCTACAAGAACTCACAAATAAATTTTGGATATAGGAAATGTCATAAATAATTTAAAGTAAATAATTGCAGTCTTTCTACAACATGAGGCAAGTGAGTTCTTGCAACTCTCAACACACAATAGTAATCTCCAAAAATTGATTTTAAACAATATCAAAAATCAGCAACATGTATGAAATTTTCTATTGCTCAACAATCACCAGGTTTAAAAGAGTTCAAATCCAAAATGAAATACAATCATGGCATCTCTCTGGACTGATGTAAAACATATCCAATAAAACTTAGAAGTTTGAAACAAATAGCAAGATCAATCACTGGTATGCCTTCTTCATTCCCATTTCTTGTAGCAAATTTCTTCTTCTACTTGCAACAACAAAGTCTTAAACCTATTCCTATAAAAATATATGCCCCTCTCCTCACACACCAAAATCTAGAAAAATGAAAAATCAAACTAGATTGTTAATGCAATCCTTTCCAACAACCACTAACTCTGAAAATTTTGAAACTCCCAACTCCATGCCCAACTTAAAAAATTATGGGATTAATTTATGGCTATTTTCCATTTATTAGTTTATGTTTTAATCATTTGAATCTTCCAAGTTTCATATACATTCCTAAGACTTCATGAATCTTCTATATATACCTTTCATGCACTTTGACATACTTAAGTATGTGGAAATACAAATATGATATGTTGACATTTGTATGTGTGAAATGTATGAATGTTCATGAGATTTAGTATAATTCTATGCTTAAATTATGATTTTTAATTATGTGTATTCCTTAGTGATAAAACTAACCTCTTGCAACTAGAAGGACCATAACCTATAGCAACTAGATTTCTAGCCCACAACATAAGGACCGCAGTTAGTTGTAGGGGAGAAGTCAGAATGGTTGAAGCATGATAGTTCCAGAGGAGAATGAAGTTGACTATTGAATGGTCAACCGTGAGTCACCACAAACACATTATTATCCATTGAATAAGATGATTGGATGAAGAAGAAGTTTGAGTAGGATTAACCTAGGATGTGACATTCCCCATGAAATATGTCTCTATCATGATGGATAACCGTTAGGCAGAGTTCCAATTTATTTTCTCTTCTTCTGATTTTCAATTATGGTTTTTTTTTTCAAGACTAAGTCCTCTCCCTATCTTTGAGGGAGAGTGGATGGATACATTATGGTTTTTTTCTTAGTCCTAGAATGAATAAGACTACTCACAGACCCTATATAGTTGGATCTATTGTGAGGAGTAAATCTATTTATCTAGTCATTTTTTTCTAGTTACCAATTGATAGTTGATCACTATTATTTTTTTGTTATCAGTTGAATAGTAGATATGTCTTGTTGAATGAGAAATATTTAGTATATTCATGTCAACTTGTGAGATTTTATATTTTTCGTGCAATAAAGGAGTTAGTTCATTATCATGATTTGATGATTAAGTAGTAAGTGTTTGACATCTGTTGTGGAAGCAACAACTCAAGAAAGGGTCACTTGAGGTACTGCTATGCACTCAATTTCACATTATTAGATTAATTCATGCATTGTTAAATTTAGTTAGGATAGTTTCCAATTACATACATGTAGAATTCATGAATGTGATTCTATAATTTAATTGAATTGGATTATGTAGCTTAATGTTTTCTCATACTCTGAAAGTAATTGGTTAAAGTTTAGATTTATTAGTTAGTAGTTACATACTTAAGTAATAAGTACATGTAGCATAAGTAGCAGCTTAAGTTTATTTCCCCTATTTTACAAATTAGTGTTTTAATTCATTTTCCATATTTTACATTTTTTTGTACATGTGTAAACACCTATACTCCATTCATATAGGGTGTGTTTAGAATCCATGAATGCATATATAGTGTCAACATTTTCAAATTATTGTGTGCCCTTGGTTGGTAATTAAATGAAGCCTCTCATAGAAGATGAATTGTTTGGTTAGGATCCACCCTCTAAATTGTGTGTCTATCTATAGCACCAAGTTAATCAAACATTAGAGAGGCCCTACATTTTTGGTGACATTATCAAGGAAGGTGCTAAGTTCAAGATTCTCCTATATTTATTTTCAATTCTTTTCAAGATTTTATACTTTAGTAATTTTATTTTCAGCATTAGGGTAAATAGGTTTTAGCCATCAATAGCAACACGAGTTACTAACAATGTGCAAGAATTGGTGAACTAAGAATTCATAACCATTGAATGTGGAGGTAGTGAGACACTCTGGGAAGATTTTTCCCCTCAACACATGAAGCATTAGAGGATACTGGTCAACATTGTGAATAGAGTGAGGGTATTTATAAATAAGAATCATCCCTAACACTAGTACCTACACCAAACATAGAGGAAACTTCCCACATACACATAAGCATCATGGTTGATGCAATAGTAAAAGACTCACCAGAGCATGTAACATTTGAGTTCCTTATAGCCAACTAGGAAAGGATTGCTACTTTGAAGAACATACCTCCTTCAACAATGCATTTCTTCTATGGGTTGGTTATAAAGGACCCAAAGATCTTTCTTTTGAGTTTGATGTGTTATGTCGAAGTTATGATTATACCACCGATGCTCATAGACTCAAACTATTTCTAGAAACACTAAAATATGTTGCTCTGAGATGGTTCATGGGGTTGGGAAGAGATGTTCCCAATTGGAACACAATGAAGAAATAATTCTTAGAGAAATACCAATATTATTACACAGGCATAGATAGAAAGAGGGATGACATCCTTAGGATGTCACAAAAAAGGATGAATCATTGGAAGATTATATTGAGAGGTTTCAATTCTATCTCAAGAAATTCTATCAAAATAGACTCTTTGATGAATCCCTGAAAAATAGTATTCTTAATAGGAGTTAATAAGGACTGTATGGATGCACTCAACCTCATTGGGGTAGCAAAAATCTCACATTTACCATTTTATGATATTTTTAGAGTACGTATAAATTATTCCAAGTCCTTCTCCAAGAATACTAGGGGAGACAGGACCTCCTCTCTCAACAAATCATCCAATGGAGTCTCAAGGGTAGGGCTAATAAATATTCTATCAAACATGAACGCAGACATCATTAACCACTTGTCTACACAACTTGATACCATCCATATCAATAAAAAGAAAGAGGAAGAAAAAGAAACCCTCATAGAATACTACCCACACTGTCAACAAAAGAAGATCAATTGCAAGTGCAAGAAGTTGGCCAATATTTCTAAAGATAAGCAAGAGAAACCAAAATTTCATTCCCTGGAAGATGAACATGGTCAAGTGTTTTACATAGTTCAATGCAAACCATGGTAGCCAAGACAAGGTATGGCCCAATATCCTTTGAACTATAACATGTCATTTCTAGTTAATCATGCAAATTTCCTTATTTGGTAACCTCAATCTTGGACCAATGTAAAAAACTCACAATGGCCAATGCCTCAATCCAATTGGAATCAACAACAACAAAACATGTGGCCACCAAAAAATTACCAACGACCTAATTATAATTCCCAATGGCCACCTCAAAAAATCAATGGTAACCTTAGTGAAAGAGAGGTCAACAGTGGAAAAATTAAAATCTCAATAATCAGTAGCCCTTGTAGCCACAACAACAAGCCATAATTCCAAACCCGACAACAATTGCACCAATACCACCAAGAGCACCTCAACTACAAGCACAACCTTTACCTAACCCAAATAATAAGCCTATCCAACATGCTTATGCTAATGAAAATATATAATACCCCACCTATGGGGTTGAGGTGAGTGACGTACACCTCAAATTAGGGAAAATGTTAGTTGGACCTTCATCTCCTTACATCATTGAATTGATTGATGAAGAAATCCCTGCAAAGCCCATGGAAAAACTACCTAGGGAACTTGAGTCAAATCAAGTTAACCCAACAACCATGAGTCCAGAGCCTCCATTTCGTGAAAGATTGAGAGTTCAAAAACATCATTCACAAGCTAAAATTGATCTATTGGGACAAATCAAGGATGTTTTCATCAAGATACCCCTCATCCAAGCCATTAAGGAAGTACCCATTTATACCAAAATAGTGAGAGAGTTATGCCTCAAAAATCCAAGCAAGAAACATAAGGACCCTTGGACTATACATTTCTTAGGATAACTTGCAAACATTATGCTGGGAAACATAATTGTCCCCAAGTATGTAGACCCTAGGATCCCTGTAGTGGATGTCATGGATGTCAAAATCAATGGTACTCTCATTAAGAATACCTTAATTGACCTTGGGGGAGACATTAATGTAATGACTAAAGAAACCATGAAATTATTACAACTAATGGACCTCAGACCTACACCTACTATGCTATAGTTAGTAGATAGGTCTATAGTCAAGCTTGAGGGAATCATAGAAGATTTAGTAGTAACATTAGACTCATGGGAGTACCCTACAGACTTTATGGTGTTCTATCCTAAGATAATATTGTAGGATATCCCCTCATCTTAGGGAGACCTTGGTTGGAAACTATAGATTCCTTTATAGGTTGCATGTCTGGTAGCATTATCTTTTCCAATGGAAATGCGACTAAGAAACTAGTCCTCTATCCACCTACCCAACCACATGCAAATTTGGAGAAAATTGTATGGCTTTCCCTAGATGAGGAAGACAATACTCATTAAAAAATATAATGAATATTGAATGAAGTCCCTTGTTAGAAAACCAAGATGAAGATGAACTGATTGCAAACATCATGTAGAATAATTATGGTAGGGACCCGAAACAATATGATTGTCTAGCATGTTTGCAAGACCCCTTGCATAACATAATTCCTGCCAATATATCTTAGTCCATTTTATAAATTTTCTACACTCTATTTCCACATCATTATATTCCAAATATAGAAAGTCTTGATATTTCATCTGTTCAAACATCATTCTTGACTTTAGAGATTATGCTAAATAAGACACTAAATATAAATAGTCAATTCATTTCTGCACAATAGACCTCACTATTGAATGTGTTGCAAGCACATGCAACTACATTTACATGGGATTATCATGACATGAATCATATAGACCCAAAACTATACATGCATTGGATTTACATCAATGAAATCTATAAACCAGTTAGGCAACCCCAAAGGAGAATGAACCCTGCAGTCTATGACATAGTCAAAGGAGAATTATAAAAGTTGTTTAATGTAGGATTCATCTACCCAATCTCTAACAGTCAGTGAGTGTCTCCACTAGTAATTATACCTAAGAAAGGAGGGAAATGGAGAGTGCATGTAGACCATTGTGAGTTGAATGCAACAACTAAGAAAGATCACTTTCCCCTTTCATTTATTGACTGAGTACTAGATTCACTAGTAGGAAAGTAGTAATTTTCCTTTTTGGATGGGTTTAGTGGGTATAATAAAATTAAGATATCCCTAGAATACCAAGACAAGATAACCTTCACATTCCATTGGGGTACATATGCTTACTTTTTCTTGTAATTTGGGCTATGTAATGCACTTGACACCTTCCAAAGGGCAATACTAAGCATATTCTCAGACTTTGCTCATGATTCCATGGAGGTTTACATGGATGATTTTTCAATTATGGGAATACCTATGAAGAAGCACTTGTCAATTTGGAGAAAGTACTACAAAGATGTCAAGATCATCACATGTCCCTAATTCATGATAAATGCTTCATGATGATGACTAAGGGGATAGTTTTGGGACATTTTGTGTCCAATAAAGGAATCCAAGTAGACACCAACAAAATTGAGATAATATCAACACTTCCTATGCCCCAAAGACAAAAGGACATTAGAAGCTTCCTTGGCCATGTTGGGAACTACAGGAGATTCATACAAGATTTTAGTAAACTTGCAACACCACTATTTGTCTTATTGTCTAAAGATGTAGAGTTTGAATGGACACCTACTTGTCAACATTGATTTGAAGATCTCAAGGAAGCACTAACCAAGACCCATATCTTAAGAGGACAAAACTAGAATTTACCTTTCCATATCCATATAGATTATTCAAATTTTGCAATATGGGTTGTGCTAGGACAAAAGAGTGGAAATCTTGAATATGTCATTTATTATATTAGTAAAAATCTCCAAAGGGTAGAAATCAACTATTCAATAACTGAGTAGGAGATGTTAGCAATGGTTCATGCAATCAAAAAATTTAGACACTACATTATAGGGTATTATATATTTATACATACTAACCATACAACAATAAGGTATCTAATGAACAAACCAATAGTTGGTGGCAGGCTTGTGGATGTGGTTACTACTACTTTAAGAATTTGATATTATTATCATGGACAAGCTAGGGAAACCCAATGTAGTATCATATTTCCTCTTAGACTACCAACCAAATTAGAATAAGATATAGATGATTCATTCCCATATGAGAACCTATTTTCTCTTTCTCTACATACACCTTGGTATGCACACATAGCCAACTATCTAGTAACAGGGAAAACACCACCACATCTCTCACCAAGGAAGAAGAGGCAATTAATTCAAAAGAGTTTTCCTTACTCATGGATAGATGAATATTTATTCTAAATAATACTTGACAACATAATGAGAAGATGCATTAGACAAGATGAAGTATATGATATCCTTAGAGCATGCCATGATGAACCTTGTGGGGGACACTTTGTAGCAAAGAGGATATCTCTTAAGATTTTGAACACTGGCTATTATTAGCCAACACTTCATAAATATTCAATCAATTACACCAAGATTTATGATAGATGTTAGAGAATACGAAGGACAACAAAGATAGATGAGATTTCATTACAACCACAACTAGTAAAAGCACCATTTGATAAATGGGGACTAGATTTTATTGGTACCATCTCCCCAGCATAAAATAAAAAATAATACATATTAGTTTGCACAAATTACCTTACCAAATGGGTAGAGATTAAATCTTTGTAGTTGGCAAGAGATAGGAATGTAGCCAAATTTCTCTATGAAGATATATTTGCAAGATATGGTGTTCCTAGAGAAATTTTCATAGACCAAGGGCCATAGTTTACATAAGATTTGATCACAAAACTAATTTAGGAATATGAGATTAGACATAAAAGGTCTACACAATACCACCCTCAAGTAAATGATCAAGTGGAGGTCACTAACAAAGAAATTAAAAAAATCCTCATAAAGATAGTGCAACTCCACAGGAAGGACTGGGCAACTAGGTTACTTGAAGCAGTGTCAACTTATAGGATGACTTGAAAGAAAATAAGTTTTACACCATATGAATTGGTGTATGGTAAAAAGGTAGTACTTCCAATAGAATTTGAATACAAGACTCTAGGGATAGCAGTCAAATTGGGCATGGAATTATTAACAACATAGAAGGAGAGGTTACATAACCTTAATGCATTAGATGAAATAAGAATGGAATCCATACAACATACTAAAATCATTCAAAAACAAAGGATTGTTGGCATGACTAGTTTATTAAAACAAAAGAATTCAATGCAAGTGATTGGGATTTACTATATGATTCAAGGTACAAAGATTACAAAGGGAAACTACAGACTAGATGGCTTGGGCCATATGAGATAAAACAACCTTTCCAAATGGATCAGTTTAGTTACAAACAATTGATGATGTACGGTTTTCATTGCTAGTTAATGGACACATGTTGAAGCTTTAAAAATGGCCATTATAGAAGAATGACTTCATTTTATCACTACAATATCAATTTGATTCAAAAATACAAAGTTCATTTACAAAAAGTAGTTCTTCAGAAATATTAGTAGACGAGCAACATAGCTCACCCATTAACATTTCACAGGTATAATTCTATCTCACATCTCAAATGCACACACTACATAGGTGACATTTAGAAATCTTCATTTTCAAAACTAGTAGCAGAAGCAAAATGGACCTACAACATCACACCCCTAGGAAATAAAACTATAGAAGGGACATGTTACTACATGAGCCCATAGTATTTTCCTGTCAATCATTCCATATACACCCATATTAATTACATATCCATCACTTCAATGCATATCCATCTGCACATGCATCCATACACCTTAACTTTATTACATGAATCTTATTTCTTTCATTAACATGTATCCATCATAACACATTTTTTTATTCCACCATACCATGCAATAACTTTCACCTCCCCATTGCATACTTTCCACAGCCTTTTTCATCCATCATTCCAATGTCATTTCCATGTGCCACACATATACTACCTTCAATTTCAAGCCATCACAACATAAAGTTCATAGAAATCGCAGCATGTCATTTCAAATCAAGTTTTGGGCTGCATTCAACTCCTTCACATGAGTTGAATTCCATTTCAAATAATTCCTACAGGTACACTGTGCATTAACTATCATAATTATCATTGAAGATTACTAATTTTATGCATATTTATCATTCATTTGTACATGTCAAATATGATGTTTAATTTTACACTACTTCTAATTTATGACTCTACCCAATCCATACACACTAAGTGAGGACACTTAGCAACTTTAGTTGGGGTGAGGAGTATTCAAGATTATTCCTTAGTTTTTGTTATTTTCAAAACTTTTTGTTGTTTCATTTTCCACCATTTTCAAGAGATAAAGAATTTGAAGGAGATAAAGAAGTGCTAAGCAACAAAATTAAGAAGTGTTAAGCAATAGAATTAAGAAGTGCTAAGCAACAGAATTAAGAAGTGTTAAGCAACATAATTAAGAAGTGCTAAGCAACAAAATTATGAAGTGCATTTGAATGATATAGCATACAACATAGTAGATTATTTCTAGCAAGTTGGATGGCAAGATTATTTAAGGTTTACAAAATTTAATGAAGTAATGATCCAACAATTCCAACACACTACAAAATGATGAGGCAATTGTCAAGGGTTTGAGGATAGATGCATTAGAGATAGTTGTAGCTGAAGTATCTGGTCTTCCAAGAGTAGGAGAGGAGTTTCTAGTAAGAGTAGATGTAATTGCAATGAGGAATGAATTTTCCTTGGATTTGGGCTTCAATAGCTTCTCACATAATTATATACTTAACATGTGATGGATGACAGTCATTATTGTATATAGTCCATTTTAAATTGTTAAGTCATTTATGCCATGGAAGGCATGTGAATGTTCCTTTTTGTATAACTTGCTAAAAATAATGTCTTTTGAGTATAAAAGAAAATGAAATTAGTCAACATTATCTCATTTTTATTTAGTCATATTTTTGGTAAACAGGAGCCTTAGGGTTCAATTCATAAAATTTTCATGGGAATATTTTCTCAATTGCAATAATATCATCAATATTCTTGAATTGCCTAATGAAGAAAATAGGGGCCAAGAACAAGGAATAAAAGAGCCTGTTATGGCTACTCTTGAGGGAGAAATTACCTTTGGTTTCCCTACTATAATACCTACCCATAGCAATTGAGAACCAAAAGAGCAAGGTTTGTAGGAAACACAACCTACAAAGTCTATTGAGCAGCCTGCAACAGAAAGCAATCAAGAAACCCTTATTTCTAAGAGGCCACTAGAATGTAAAAAGAGAAAGAGTGGAGCTTCTTCTTCTACACCTACAAGGGGGAAAAAGAATCCCACACGATCTAAGGGGTGGTCACATCACCTCAAGAAGAAGGGGCCAATGAGAGGCACAAGAAAAAAGAAAAAAGATGATGTTGTTATGATAGAGATAGATTTAAAGGGGAATCCCATAGTGAATATGTAAACATACCAATTGTACAACCATTATATTTTTCTACCACTTCTGAATCAAATTCAAAAGATATTTTTGTAGCTTAAAAGATGAGGAAAAGATATCCAAAAATCCATGTTTCAGAGGGGTGTGAATATGCAGGTGAGATGGGAGAGGAATAGTTTTTAAAAAAGATGAGGAAATTTTCATTAAAGAAAGGAATACTAATAAATAATTGTAAGAAGCAATGTAGAGGATAAAAAATTTGAGGGAATTATTGAAAACATACCAACAAAAAGATAGTGAAGGGGATGTTAGAATCAAAGAATTGGAGGAAAAACTACACAAGTATGATCATGGGTCGAAACTAGAGATATTGGCATAGCTTTCCATGGTAGAGACAAAAGGAAAAGATCCAATACCTCAGAGCTCAATTGGACCAATTAAAACCCCCACTGGACCAATTGGTGTGTCCCTAGGTGTTGAACTATTGAAGAAAACACATTAATTCTCCCCAAAAGAGAATGAATGGGCAAGGGAGAGAGCTGAAATGGTATCTAACCACACTAGGGCACTAGAAAAGAAAGAAATATAAGTGAAAGGTTGAAAGTAAAGATTAAATAAATGGTAGATAAAATAACACAACTACTAAAGTGTAGGACACCTACAAGAGTTTATGTTTTCTTCTTGCAAGATTTTTTTTTTTCAATTTAGAAAATTGATTAGTGATCTTCTTATTGCAATAAATAGGAAATATTTTTTTAGATACTTTTTACAACTCCACACCAAAGATGCAAGATCAACTGTGTGAGTTCTATCTACAAAATTTTGTTCTTTCAAATGAAACTGCTTGGAATCCATTGATGTTTGGAGTAGATATCCAAATAAGATATTTGGCTCATATGTAAGGAATGAGCATCAAAGGGGGATAATTCTATACGAATATCATGAAAAATAAAAATCTATTACCTTACAACTCAAGAAGGGGTCAGTGGATCCAAATGCAATAGTATATCAATGGTTGGATCTCTTGAATCATAGAGGAGTTGGAAAGAAGATAATGGATTACAAAAAAATGTTGAACAGGCGCAGGACAACTGAGAGGGGGGGTGAATCAGTTGTCACACAAATTTAACCTTAAATCTTTAACACTTTTCAAATCTTCAACCACACTATTTTGTTATTAAATATAAGCATGAAACATAAATAACAGAAAGTAAGTCAACATAATAAACACCAGAACATAATGAACACCAGATTTTTACATGGAAAACCTAATAAGGGAAAAACCACGATGAGGGTTAACTCACAATATAAAGATTATAAACTGAATACAAAGGCTCACTGCCAAGGGCTCACTTCCCAAAAGAGGACTCACTATACAAATACAAAGGCTCACTACCTACAAAGGACTCACTATCCAATAGGGAGGCTCACTACCTACAGATACAAAAGAGAACAAAAGATCCACCACAACAATTAAAGCACATTCACAGGATCATAGAAACCTTCAATTCACTGCCTTCAACAAACTGAAAAAATGGTATCATAACTCACTCACACACACTTCTGCTCTTATGATTTGTGGCACGCTTTCATCACTTTGCATCACACTATCATACCATTCTTCACAACTCGACTTTCTTTTATACTATTCTCAACCTTAGAAACTTTCTCCAAACTTGACCACAATACATCATTTCATAAATTCAAATTAGGTTAGAAACTCTAAATTCCCATGGTGGAAAGGAATAAGAGTGGACCAAAAATAATATTCTTGAATCTTCTACATGCTTCCTTAATTAAATTTTATTCTTTGAATAAAGTGTAAACACTAGGTCGGCCAAACCTAATGAAAACACAAATGAACAATGATGCACACACTCTCCGGCTCAAAAATGAAACACGGATACCTCAACATGCTTCATTAATCATGAGACTACATCTCAGAACCTTCCAGATACATCTGCAACAAGAACAACATACTTCAATCACTGAATTTCTTTCATCAGACAATTCAGACTGTGCAGACACACACAGAAATACTGAAACATGACTTCCGGATTACCAAACTCCAAACCTCTTTTCCAGAGCATAGGAAAGACCTTCACAAGCCATATCCTAGATCTGCAAGATATGAAATGAAACAGAGAAAAATTGTAGAGCGACAATATTTCTTGCAGTCCACAGAATACTAATTATGCCGGTAGAACACACATACTAGTGAACACAACATTCACATACCTTCTCACTAGAAGATAAAACTTAGTGTATGTTACCATGAAAATACCAACAATACACCTTCATATCCGCACAAGCATATGATCAACATAGGAGAAATGTGGAGCACATACTGGAGCACATTGTGAACACATTCCTTCTTCTGAATTCACTTATTTATTAATTTTCTCAAAAGCACTTGGAAAATAATCAACCCAACATATCTACAACACCATAAGGATAGCTCCATGTACTCACAATATATCACTAGCATCTCAACCATACATGTACAATATTCAACATATTGAACTGTATTGACATCAATGACAACATTAATGACAACACCACCAGACTAGCTCATACTTGCAACAATCTCCCCCTTTGTCATTGATGGAAACACATAACCTTTTCTCCCCCTTTGACATCAACGGAAAAGAAAAACTGCTCAAATTACTCCCCCTTAGGAGTACACTCATACTGCAACAATGAAAACCTTTTCTACTCCCCCTATGGAGTAGACCCATTTATGAGTCCAGATAAATGAAGAATCTATGAATTCACTAGACTGATGCACCTTCATGTGCACCTAGTTAGGAGGATCAATGACCCCCAACCTCTCCCTAAGATGCTCAAAAGTATCCTTCAGAAGAGCTTTAGTAAATATGTCTACAATTTGTTCCTTTGTTGTCACATACTCCAATCTAACCTCATTCTCCAGCACTTTCTCTCTTAGAAAATGATACTTGATAGATATGTGCTTCGTTCTTGAATGCATAATCAGATTCTTCAAAATGTCTATTGCACTTATATTATCACAAAAAATAGAAATAGGATCATCACATACCACACCAATGTCTTTCATAGTTTGCTTCATCCACAGAACTTGTGTGCAACAAGATGTTGCAGCAATATATTTTGCCTCTGCAGTGGATAAAGAAACCGAGTCTTTCTTTTTACTTAGCCATGAAACTAGTCTTCCACCAAGAAAGAAAGCACCACCACTGGTACTCTTCTGGACATCTACACATCCAACCCAATCAAAATTTGTATAGGTGCTCAGAGTGAAATCAGTACTCTTAGAGTACCATAATCCATAATTTGGTGTGCCTTTAAGATATCTAAATATCCTTTTTACAGCTATAAGATGTGCTTCTCCAGGATCTGCTTGAAATCTAGCAACTAAACACACTGCATGCATAATATCTGGTCTGGTAGCAGTAAGATACATCAATCCTCCAATCATGGATCTATATTTTCTCTTATCAGTCTTAGCAGATTCATCATCTTTGCTCAGCTTACATCAGGTTACCATAGGATTACAAACTGGTTTAGAATTCTCCATCCCAAAAAATTTCAACAACTCTTTTACATACTTAGACTGTGAAATGAATATCCCTTTATTAGTTTGATTCACTTATAGACCAAGGAAGAAATTAAATTCACCAATCATAGACATCTCAAATTCTTTATGCATTTCTTTAGCAAACTTTTTACACATGCCTTCATTTCCACCAAAGATGATATCATCAACATAAACAACTACAATCAACATCTTATTACCTTGCACTTTGAAGTAGAGGTTGTTGTCTACAAAACCTTTATTGAATCCTTGCTTTGTCAGATATTTTTCCAATCTTGCATACCAAGCTCTGGGAGCTTGCTTCAATCCATACAATGCTTTCTTCAATTTACAAACCATGTCTGGCTTGTCAGATAATTGAAACCCTTCAGGTTGCTCCATATACACTTCTTCCTCCAACTCACCATTTAGAAAAGCTAACTTAGCATCCATCTGATATACCTTGAAGTTCTTTTGTGCAGAAAATGCCAAAAATATTCTTATAGCTTCCATTCTAGCTACAAGGGAAAAATTTTCTTCAAAATCTATACCTTCAACTTGTGAATATCCTTTGCATACTAGTCTTTCTGTATTCCTTAATACTTCTCCATTTTCATTCAGTTTGTTCCGGAACGCCCATTTTGAGCCAATCACATTTTTATTCACAGGTCTAGGGACTATTTCCCATGTCTGATTTTTTTCTATCTGTTGTAGTTCCTCTTTCATAGCTCTCATCCAAATTCCATCTTCACATGCTTCTTTTATAGATTTAGGTTCTATTTTAGAAAGTAGATATAAATTTACCTCAGTTGCAACTCTGCTTCTTGTCTTCACGCCTTCACTCTTGTCTCCAATTATCTAATCTTCCAGATGATTCTTTTGTACATATTTAGGAGTCCTAGCAACAAGTTCCAGTTCATTCTCTTCTTCTTCTTCCTTCTCCTTATTTTGTTCAGGTATATGTCCATAGATAGGATCATCAGGTTCAACTTCACTTATCTCAATAGGTCTGTGTATGTCTTCATCAACTTTCACATTAGCACTTTCAATGATCTTTCTCAATCTTTTGTTAAAGAATCCATATGCCTTGCTAGTAGTAGAGTATCCAAGAAATATTCCTTCATCACATCTAGCATCAACTTTCCAATATTTTCATCATCTCTTTTAATGTAGCATCTACTTCCAAATACCTTAAAATGTTTCATAGGAGGAGTCTTTCCAATCCATAACTCAAAAGGTGTCTTTGTGTTGTTGTGCCTGATCTAAACTCTATTAAGAACATAAATAGCAGTATGTATCCCTTCTCTCCAATATACATCTAGTACATTAGACTCTTTCATCATAGTTCTAGCAGGTTCCTAAACTATCCTATTTTTCCTTTCAACTACTCCATTCTGCTGAGGGGTTCTTGGAGTGTAAAATTGTCTTTTTATGTCATGTTCCTCAAGAAATGCATTAAATTCACTAGAAGCGAATTCACCACCACTCTTAGATCTTAAACACTTGATTTTCATATTTAATTCATTCTCCACTCTTGCTTTGAATACCTTAAACCTATCCAAGGCCTGATTCTTTTCTCTGAGAAAAGCAACCCATGTCATTCAAGTGTAATCATCAATAAGCAACATGAAATATTTGTCACCATTCAGGCTTCCAATCTTAGTCAGACCAAAGAGATCGATATGTACTAATTCCAGTATTTCGGTAGTAGAATGTTCCTTTCCTTTAAAGCTACATCTTGTCTACTTCCCCAATTGACAACTTCTACAAATGGAATTAGCAGGTCTTATGATTCTAGGCAGTCCTCGAACAATCTCCTTTGCACTGATCTTGACCAAGTTATCAAAGTTCACATGTCCCATTCTCCGGTGCCATAACCAACTTTCATTGATCTGAGATACAAAACAATGACCATCAACTCCTTTCAGCTGATAGATGTTTCCATGAGTTCTTCTTCCAGCAACAATAATATCTCCATTTATGGATCCTTTTCTGATTTCACAGGAATTGTTCCAAAACACAAGCTTAAAGCCATTGTTGCACATATGACCAACACTTAGAAGGTTATGCCTCAAATCCTTCACATAATACACATCATTGGTACTATGCACTCCATCAAAACTAATTGAACCTTTACCACATATCTTAGCTCCTAAATCATCACCAAACATAACTAAACCACCATCATACCTCTCAAGTTTAGTGAACTTACTCTTATCTTCGGTCATGTGATTTGAACATCCACTATCAATTATCCAATAGTCTTCATCCTATCTTGCATGAGAAGCGTTAACCAAAGTACCTTCCATCCTATTCTTCTTAACCTCTGGAGCCTTCTTACTTGCACATTTTCCAGGGTTAATGGATACATATTTACTTTCCAAAGCTAAGAATAAGCATTCACTATCATCAACTTCATTTTCAAATTCATCAAAGAAATACCTACCTCTTCCTTAACATAGTACAACTTCTTATACTTCTTATCCTTCCTATCCTTATCTTTATAATCCTTGTTCTTCTTATGTCTAGCCCTATTCAGACATCTTGAAGCATAATGACCAATATTACCACAACTAAAGCATTTAAAGGGTAACATATCTTTATACTTCCTGGTGAAGTTAGCTTCCAACTCATCAACGCCATCGATATCTGGTTCCTCCTCAATCTTCATTTATTTAAATGTCGTTTCTGTCTTTTCTTCTATCTTGTCATCTTTCCAGAACTTTCTCAATTCAAATGTTTGCAAGGTGTCAAACAAGTGTTCCAAGGTGTACTTCTTAGGATCATACATTTCTTCAATCAAGGAGATTTTATCACTATAGCAGTTTGGTAGGGTAATTAGGATCTTCTCAATTATGTCTTCATCTAATAGCTTTCCTTCTTGATTTCTAACTTCATTTGCAGTTTGTTCAACCCTGTGAAAGAAACTTATAAATTCCTCACCATCTTCCATCTTCAGGTTCAAAAATCTATGCTTTCTCGCCAGTCTCTTTGCCAATTTCACCTTTTCATTTCCTTCATACATGTCTTCCAACTTCTTCCAGACTTCATATGCAGTATCCAAAGAATTAACCTTAATTCACTCATTTTTAGATAAACCACTATAAATTGCATACTTCACCTTCTCATTTTCTTCATAAGTAGAGACCTCATTTGTATAATTAACACCACCAGATAGAAGTGTATACTTATTTTCAATAGCCTTCCAGGTATTGAAACCAAGAGAGATAATATATCCTCTCATCTGACCCTTCCAATCTTTGTAGTCGGCTCCATCAAACATAGGAATCACCAATTTGTTCACCATCAAATCTTCCTTAAGTGGTTAATCTCTACATAAGGAACCAAAAGCTCTAATACCAAATGTTAAATAGGCACAGGACAACTGAGAGGGGGGGTGAATCAATTGTCACAAAAATTTATCCTTAAATTTTTATCACTTGTCAAATCTTCAACCACATTATTATGTTATTAAATATAAGCATGAAACATAAATAATAAAAAGTAAATCAATACAATGAACACCAGATTTTTACATGGAAAACCCAATAAGGGAAAAACCATGGTGAGGGTTAACTCACAATATAAATATTATAAATTGAATGCAAAGGCTCACTACCAAGGGCTCACTGCCCAAAAGAGGACTCACTATACAAATACAAAGGCTCACTACCTACAAAGGACTCACTGTCCAACAGGGAGGCTCACTGCCTACAAATACAAAAGAGAACAAAAGATCCACCACAACAATTAAAGCACATTCGCAAGATTACATAAACCTTCAATTCACTACCTTCAACAAACTAAAAAAATGCTATCACAACTCACTCACACACACTTCTACTCTTATGATTTGTGGCACGCTTTTGTCACTTTGCATCACACTATCATACCATTCGTCACAACTCAACTTTCTTTTATACTATTCTCAACCTTAGAAACTTTCTCCAAAGTCAGCCACAATACATCATTTCATAAATTCAAATTAGGTCAGAAACTCTAAATTCTTATGGTGGAAAGGAATAAGAGTGGAACAAAAATAATATTCTTGAATCTTCTACATGCTTCCTTAATTAAATTTTATTCTTCGAATAAAGTATAAACACTAGGTCTGCCAAACCTAATGAAAACATAAATGAAAAATGATGCACACACTCTCCATCTTGAAAATGACACACAGATACCTCAACACGCTTCATTAATCACGATACTACATCTTAGAACCTTCCAGATACATCCACAACAAGAACAACAAACTCCAATCACTGAATTTCTTTCATCAGACAATTCAAACTGTGCAAACACACAAAAATACTGAAACATGACTTCCGGATTACCAAACTCCAAACCTCTTTTCCAAAGCATAGGAAAGACCTTCACAAGACATATCCTAGATCCGCAAGATTTGAAACAAAATAGAGTAAAATTGTAGAGCAACAATATTTCTCCAAATCCACAGAATATTGATTCTGTCGATAGAACACACATGCCGATGGACACAACTTTCACGTACATTCTCACCAGAAGCTGAAACTCAACATATGTTACCATGAAAATACCAAAAACATGCCTTTAGATCCGCACAAGCATAGGATCAATATAGGAGAAATGCAGAGTACATACTAGAGCACATTCTAAACACATTCCTTCTTCTGACTTCACTTATTTATTAATTTTCTCAAAATCACTTGGAAACTCATCAACCCAACATATTTGCAACCACATAAGGATAGTTTCATGTACTCACAACATCTCACTAGCATCTCAACCATACATGTACAATATGCAACATACTGAACTGTGTTGACATCCATGACAACATTAATGACAACACCACCAGACTAGCTCATACTTGCAACAGAAAATATGATTATAAAAGGATGAAAGAATTAGCAATGGGTACCATCAATGAATCCTTTAAATTTATTTAGAAAATATGGGAAGATATTTTATCAGAGCTGAAAAGATAGGAGCCGCACTTTATTTACAACTATGTAACCATAATTTATAGGTTTCACAAGTATATAGATATTGTAATGAACAATGAAGTTACCTAGTTTCCACTTGTCTTCCATCCTCATATCCTCTTGTTTCTTGTACGACATTGGATGAGGAGAAAATGAGGGGAAGAAGAAGCAGCAAAAAATAAGAGATTAGTGAAGCTCTCGGACCAGAAAGGCTATTACCTAAAGCAGGACAAAGGAGTTGACACTATGGTTGATTTCAAAGAGATGGCTTTGTAATATAACCTCTAGCCTTGAAAATTTCTTTAGGAAAATAAATAGCTTAGTTGGGGGGAAGTGATGGGCTTAATTTATGGCTAGTTTTCCTTCATTAGTTTATGTTTTTATCATTTCAACCCGCCAAGTTTCATAGACATTCCTAAGACTTTGTGCATCTTTTAAATTCCTTTCATGCACTTTGAAAGACTTGAGGATGTGGAAATACAAATATGATATGTTGACATTTTTATGTGTGATGTATGAATTTTCATGATATTTAGTATAATTTTGTGTTTAAAGTATGATTGTTAATAATGTGTATGCCTTATGTATGTGAAACATATAAAATGGGGGGCAGGTGAGTTATGTTTGTGGTAAATATGGAATGACTAAAAGGTTTAAACCCACCTACATTTTTCCTAATTTCATTAGAAAAAGAGATTCTCCAAGGGGTAGGGTTGACTTTCAACCTTGAGGTGAGCCAACCCTATTTTGGGATTTATTATTTTCTTATGATAGAAATGACTGATTTGAAATATTTGGAGATGATTTAAAATTTATTAATTAACCAAACTATATGACCTAATGATTTAAATATAGAATTCTATGATAACAAAAATAGAAATGACAATTTTTAGGAAGATCTAAGAAGGGGATAATGATGTGCACCTGTGCTAAAAAAGAAAGTTTAAGGGCCTATAGTAGGATTGGTTCACCCTAGGGAAAATGGGTCCTAGTGTAGAGGTCCAAAAATACTTTGTGCAATCCTCTGGTCCTAGATCTAAGCTTCTGATTCCTCCAGGTTTGACTGTTGGAAAGCCAAAAATAAAACCTGTAGAAGAGTCTTTGTAGCTTGAAAACAATGAAGAAAACTTTGAAAACTTTACAAAATTGCTCCTTTGATCAAATTTCAATCCTTCTTCACCTATAAATCTACACATACAAAGAGAGAATAATAATTTTTTCTTTTGGGTGAATGGGGGTTTGCCTTAGTCAAACCCCATGTTGGTAATTAAACTTTGATAATGAAATAATGATGAAATGAAGGAATTGATGAATGAAAAAAACTTGCCACAACTCACCAAACCCTTAATGGCTGCCCTTAGGGGACTAAATTCTAACATATCACTCTAAGGTTTGGATCTTGCATGAATTGGCTTGATTGATTGATCAATTTGATGCTTGAATGCTTGAAACCTACATCACAATGTTAGCTCCAAAACATGACATGAACACACATGAACTTTGACATGATGATATGATCTTGATTGTTGTTGTAGTTACTAATAAATCTGCTCTTCAATGTTCTTGATAATAATATTTGCCTTGTGAAGGTTTCCTTAATGCTAGATAATGTTTCTTAGATTTGATTTGATAAAATCACTTGTATTTATAGGTGTTTATCTAATCTCCTGAAAAAAATAGATTCCAAAAGCCAACAATTGAAACTTGAATTTGAATCATCAAAATTCCACCAAAAACATATTAAAAATTGGTTCCTGGGACTTAAAGGGGACCCATTCACCCTTGGGCGAATGGGACCTAAGACTAAATCTAAGACACTCAATTTCCAAGGTGTTTTAATTAATGTTAGTAATAAGGCTTTGGAATGCATAGTTTAGGTAATTAAAAGCCTAATTAAGTCCAATTAATTAAGGGGATGCAAAAATAGTGTGAAATTGTAAAGGTATACAATTTTCTACACTACATTTAGTCCCCACTTTAGTGAGAGTATGAGATCACGCTCATACTCACACTAAAGTAGACACATAAGTCAAGAGAGGTCTAATTGTACAATTGTTGTAAAGATAAGATAACAAGGATCAAGGAGGATGATCAAGCCCACAATATCTAAGATTTCATGGAAAAACCAACAAAGGCACAAAGAGACACAAGCTTGCAATAACAAAACAAGATACACAATCATACAATGTCAAAATTAATGAAAAAATAAGTAAGGAGAAGGAATGGATCAATCCTCAATTTTTTTTCCAATGGTTATGGACCAAGCCTCGGTTGTTTTTCCAAGAAACGTTTAGAAGTGAAAACCCATTGTCCACTATGTGAACAAAATACTCATGAGGGCTAGTGAAAATCCACTATCCAATAGGTGATCCCCAAAGGATGAGAAACACACACTAGGTCCACAAGGTATTTACTCATAAAAAAGGGTTGGAACATGGGTAAATTCATCACAAAAAATTGTGTACCCATAAGTCAGTTCCTAAATGATCAATGTTATGCGAATGCTACACTAAGTCCAAATTTTGTGAACAAAATTGAAGCTGAAATTTCAATATGTTCATGCCAAAATGATAATGCCAATGTATTCCCTCACTTTAAAGAAATTTCTAAACACCATATTGTGAGCAATTACTTTAAAGTAGAAAATGATAAATGCCAATTTTTAAAAGGTACATGAGAACTTATTTGGAAAGTGCTATGCCAATGATATGTCTCCAAATAAAGTTGCATCATGAAGAAAGGTTTCCCCCACATGCAATCCAAGGATAACACATAAGGGATCCATGGATTTGGGTTCAGTGTATGTCTTTGCTACAATTATATAATAAAGCTCAGACTCACCATCATTCCCCAAATGCTTGTAGAACAACAAATACAATGGAAGAATTACATGGGATGGGAACATTAGAAAGTAAGTTGTTCGAATTTTCCAACATCATCATGATCTTGATGAAAAGATTCTCAAGCGAAAGAAAAGAAAATCATTTTGGGTCAACATGGAAGAGACCTAATTGTCTCAACACTTTGCATTGTACCCAAAAGGAAAACACAAGACGAAAGAAAAGATAATATTTATGACATATAGAAGAATGAAGATACAAATAGAATAATTTCACGACAGGTTTGCTTCCTTTGTATGCTTGCACCAATGAAGTAACAAGGGTCATCCAAATAAAATCTCACAAAAATAAAGGAACACCCAACAACACAATACAGGGGATCACATTACACACATGCAATCACAAAGAACATGAAAATAAGACAACAAAAAGACTAGTATGTCACATTAGATCCAACCTATAGCAAGTCATTTGCATCCCAATCTTGCTCATTATATACAGAAGGCAGATAACTAGCCAAAGGGGCAATGAAAATTTCCATACTAGGACAATCACCAAGTTCAACATGTGGTGATGCACTCTTGTTAGAAGGATCATCACAGTTAACCTCATCTAAATTCATGGAAGAGGAAAATACAAAATTCAGCTCATTATTCACTTCTCATCAATCTTAATAATCTCATCATCATCATCCAAATTAATCACAATAGGAGGTCTAATGACAATTTCCATTGTGGGATCAAGTTTTTGTTATGGCGAAGGTGGAGAATCATCATGCTTTTCTTGAGTTATATTTTGATCTTGGTTTGTTGGCTTGTTCTTTTCTTTTAACTGATGAGCAATATCATGACGTCTATACCTACACTCTTTAGCATTTTGGTTTCTTCTTGCATGGTTTTCAAGTTGTGATGGTGTAGGAGTAGTTTTATCAACCATAGATTTATTTTCTTCCTGCAAGGAGGAACAGAAGGAACCATCGATGGTTTTTCAACCAATTTCTCTTTAGTTTTATAAACTTGTATGATTTTAGGATGCACCAAAGGAGTTTCATGGGTATCTCTTGGTATTTTTTAGGAAATGGGTGGAGGAATTGTGTTGGATTTTTCTTGGTTACTTGGAAGGGCTTTTGGTTCAATCATAGGTTCATCAATGATAGGTTGGAAAGATGAAACATTCATGGACTCAAGAATATTTCTAAGAGACTATTTTTTTATGCACTTTTCTTTGAACTTTTGATAAGATTTGAAAATAAAGTCTTCACAAGGCTTAATAGGTTCCATGGGTTTAGGCCAAAAGAAATTCAATGAAAATTTCCTAGAGGAAGACACAAAATTAAACCCACTATGATAAACTATAAAAATTTCATTTCCAAATGGAAATTTCAAGAATTTATGAGTAATCGATTGGACAAAATCCATGGAGTGTAGCCATGGGTATCCTAGCTTCACATGAAATTGTTCGGATGATGGGATGATGGAGAATGAGACATCTAATTGTTTTGGTCCAACTTTTAATAGGAGAGTGATTGAACTCATTGTAGGGTGAGCAAAACCATCATGCGTTTTGATCCATGATTTTGATTGTTCAGAAGAATCTTGGTAAAGTTCATGCACAAACAAGAATTCTTCATTGGTCACATTCTCTACACACACGAGATAAATTAGTATTCCATTAGTAGGCTTATCATCGATTCTTTTGGTTATGTAAAGAGGACCATTGAGTGCATGTTTAATTATGTCCTTTTGTGAGAAATCAATGTCAATAAACAATTTACTTTGGCCCTTATGAGGTTGAACGTCAATGAATCCAATCATAGCATCTATATTGTATTCACTATCACCCTTATTATCATTAGTTATATATTGTATAATGTCAACATTCAATCAGTTGTCACAGATTTTAATCTTCAATTCAATTACCAAAACTAATACTTAAACTACTTAAATGATTAATCATCAATACCAATGCAGAAACTCAAATCCAATGCATAAACACAATAACACTAGATTTGTGGAAAACCCAATGAGGGAAAAACCACGGTGATGATTAACTCACACTATAGAGAATATCAAAACTGAACTCACTGCCTAAAATAAGGACTCACTGTTCAAACTCACTGTCCACAAAGCTATAACCTAGAGGGCTCACTACCACAGAGATACAAAGAAGATGAAGACAACTTGTTATAGAGAGACAACAATCCCAATGCAACAAAGGGTTCCACCACAATCACTTAATCAACTTGCATGAATGATAGAGTTCATCTTTTGCTCACTGCATCCAAAAACTCAGCATTAAGCTTCACACTAATCTACCACACACATAACTCACACACAATTTATGAATAGCATCAAAGTCACGTCTACTCTTTCACTTATCTTCCCTCTTTTCTTTTGTATACTTTTCATTACTAGCTCATCCTGTATTTATACTATCTCCAACCTTGTAAAAGATACAAAGTTGGCCATCCAACTTCAAATTCAAATTAGGTCAGTGCCAAAACATCCTAGGGTGGAATTAGAATCAGGGTGACCCAAAAACACACTTCACCGAGACCCAAAATAGATCCAACACACTTCATCAACTTCAAAGATAGTGCTTAACACATGTTCAACCAAACCTGTGTAAAACACATAGAACAATTAAGCTCGAAAGTTCCAAAAACCAAAAATGTCTTCAATTCAATCAGAACATCTTAACTCTAGAACCAAAAGTCAAAATACTTCATCAAAGAAAAGTCTAGACCAACAAATTTTCTCCCAGACATCAGCCAAAACATAGAAAAACATAGTTCACAACTAGTGAACACAACTAAAACTTCACAATGAACCAATAGCCAAAAATATGGATATAGCAACCTTCAACAACCATGACCAACATATCTAAACTGCACAAACATAGGTACAAGTACCGGATCATCCTGAGCAACAACTGAATACCTGTAATATTTATTTTATACAATTTTCTCAATATCCTCCACAGGTACAACCAACAACAACTAGTAGATAACCAATTGACCAATTGAGATCAATGACAACACTTTCTTTCCTTTTTCCATTCTTGCAACAATTCATCACATGATTCTTTTTATCACTAGCTTTTATAAATGAGATACTATGGTTTGGCATGGAATTGGTAAAGATTTTTGTTTTTATTAGGAGGTGTGACAAATTTATTTCCTTTATCATTAACACTGCCCAACTGAATATGATTAGAACCAAAGAGGTCTTGCACTATATGTTTAAGATGTCTACATCATTCTATATCATTTCCAACTTGTTGATGATATTGACAAAAGGAATTGGGATTATGGTTCAGAGGTAAAGGCTTAGTGGTATCAAGGGCTCTTATGGTAGGCAGGGTGATTAGGTTCTTACCCAAGAGTTGCAACATGATTGAATGGAGGGTATCGGGTAATGGGGTAAATTTCCTATTCTTTTCCTGATATTGATATGGATTTTTTGTTTTTATAGCAGCCACTAGAGACTCAACATGTTGAGTTGTTTGAGGTGGATCGATTTATATAAATCCCTTAATTTATTTCTTGAATGGTTGGAAATTTTTATAAGGCATGGATTTGGATTTTTCAAGACATATGGAAGAAGTTTTCGATTCACGATGACTAACTAAATTCTAATAGTCATGGGCAGCCATGCACAAGTGGGTGAAGCAAGGGAATTTCATCATCCCAAGCTTATCTTGAATCTTTATTTGTAAATTCTCAATGAACATTATTTGAAGATCGACATCGGGAATCTTAATGTTGATTTATGAGTAAAGCAATTGATAACGTGCTATGAAATAAATGACCTTTTCATCATCCTTTTGTTTATATTGCATTAAATTAGATAAAGCCATCTTGGGGCCAATGTGAACTTAGAAATGATTAAGAAAGGCATCAACAAGCTCATTCAATGAGCGAATTGAGTTATTCGGTAAAGATAAAAACCATTCCAATTTTGTATCTTTCAAGGATCAGGGAAAAAGCTTAGCCAAGAGCTTATCTTCAAAAATTAAATACTACATAAGATTGTGTATGTTGAAACATGGTTGCTAGGATCTCCTTTACCATCATATTTCTCAAATCTAGGAATCTTTATGCCTTTTGGAATTTTTTCTCTCAATATCTCCAAAATAATGGGTTTTGTTTGACATATTGTGAAGGCTGG
Source organism: Sequoia sempervirens (assembly GCA_007258455.2). Lineage (NCBI taxonomy): Eukaryota > Viridiplantae > Streptophyta > Pinopsida > Cupressales > Cupressaceae > Sequoia > Sequoia sempervirens. The sequence goes on from VDFB02281492.1 coordinate 156,041,193, forward strand.
CCATGTTGATTTTGGTTTAATGTGAAATTTTTTTTTGGAGGGATGAAACATTTTTCAAATTTTGGTTGAGGACGGCATCATTGGTTGTGTTTTGAGATGGAGGGGAATATGGTGGAGGTGTATATGTGTTGGGAGGACAAGTGAATTGTAATTTTGTGAGAGGTGATAGGTTAGGAGATATGATGTTTTAATTCACAAAGCTATAAGGATTCTCAGTGGAAAGACCTAAAGTTGAATTGATGTTACTATTTGGTTGCCTTGTTGTAGTAGCAATTGAATTAGTGTATGTAGGAATAGAGATTGTGGTTGTAGGGGTGGAATTTTATTTCCACCTTGACCTTTAGTGTATCCCAAATTTTTAGCACAAATGTTCAATGTAGGAACATGAATATCAATAATGTGGGCTAGGCTACACACAATCTCTAATCCTTGTTCATTATCAAGCATTTTCCTCATATTATCTATGATAGGAACTACAGTACCAACAATATATTCAGCACTCACAAATTCTCATAACCTTTCTAAGGCTTCATCCATTTTTTTTAGCTTCTCTTGAGGGGCATCAGTGACAATGGTTTCAACATTAGTAGTATTAGAAGTCATAGGATATGTCATTTTAGGGATGGATTCCAACATGGGTTGACTAGTGTAAACACTATAAGTGAAAGATTTGGAAAAACCAAGATCCACAATGGATTTACAAACATGGGATGCCATGATTCTAGAGCTACATCTCATTGAAGTATTAACAATAGGACACTAGTTTGTAATACTGATACAAGTTTCACCAAACCAAATTGTACCCAGAAAGAGAAAACACAAGAAAATATATTGCAATTTTTAGATCAAGCATATGAGATTTACTAATTTTAGAATGTAAAAACTTGAAAATGATGTCTTTTGAATGAAAATTTTACTATTGAATAATGCACTTGTTTTGATCAATTGACTTGAATTCAAACAACTATAGAAAACAACAAGTTTTAAAACTAAAACTGAGACAAATAAAGCAAGATAGAGACAAATTTATGCTCATAAATTTTGAAAATGACCTGTACAAGGAAAAGTTTGCCCAAGGGTGAATGGGTCTTTGTATAGGGATTTGAAAAATTAAATTTTGAGTTTCTAAGTTAATGTTTAAATTTTGTGTTTTCGATTGCAAACAAATTCGTCTGTTACAAATTTCCAAAATTTGATGATTAAACTCAAATGCAATTTGATGGCAAAAAGTGAACAAAATGACAACTATTTTTTGTTGGAAAAACAAGGATAGACAACTGAGAGGGGGGGTGAATCAGTTGTCACAGAATATTTAAACCTTTTCAAACCATACTTAACTTAATCTCAGATTTTATGAATGAACAATAAACCATAAATAATCAACACATCAAAAACATAGAGAACACCAAGATTTTTACTTGGAAACCCTATTAGGGGAAAAAACCACAGTGGATGTTAGTCCACAATATTATACCTTGTTAAAAGTATAATGAAAAATAATGAGAATGCACATGCATTCAGGCACACTTCCTAGAGCTCATGCTCAAATACAAGAGGGCTCACTACCCAAGAAAGATTCAGATGAAATCCATCTGAATTGTGAACTGAAAAAATAGCTTCTTGAAAAGCCTAATTACAATTCCAGTTGAGCATAGAAAACCTTCTTCACACTTCTCTCAAACTTCTTCTCACTCTGCTCTGCAATCGAATGATTTGGACACTATTCGCACATCTGCACTTTCTTTGGTATACATTCGCTCTATTCACACACTAACTTAACTTCACCCAAACAATCGCTCTTATATATCCACAACATCAAATTACATCAACAACTTAGTCAGCTAGAAATATAAAACATATTTTCAATGTCAGCCCAAATTTATAAATAAATTTTCAATGTGGATCAAAACACCATTGACCAATACCATGATGCGACCCAAAACAATATCCTCTAGCGCACCAAACATTCAATTTTGAATCTTCAAGGATTTGCAACACACCACAACCACCATGTCGGCCAAGAACATGAAAACCTAAACATACCAAGAAAAATCTTCAACCATGAGCACACCGATCAACACGGATGTACAACAAAGATAGAGTACGATCTAGAAACATCCATGAGCACCAAGAAACAATAGAGAAACATCTGCAGCAACTAGAATTACCAAAATTATACCAACTTTAATCAAGAATACTGACATAACCCACAGAAATACTATCAGAACACAAATCTTTACGCGGACCTCTAAAACTTTTGGTGGATGGACTAGATACACTCAACAATAAACCCTTTAGTCCACAGTAGTTGATCTTCAACGTACAGAACAAGACACCTTCATGACCTTCACAGTTCCACTGGGAACCTGGAACTCTTTCTTTAACAATTTTCTTAATATCCTCAACATATAAAACCTTCAATACATCAAATGCTAATAGTGTTGACATCAATGGGAACCACATATCAGCAACACAATCACAACATCCAACAATCTCCCCCTTTGGCATTGATGGCAACACATTGATGTGAAAAACACCATCAACCCAACTCTCAATCAACACTTACTCCTCCTTAGATTTTGACTCTTCTTCCTTTACCTCTTCTACATGATCTTCTCCCCACATGACTCTTCACTCCAGATAAGCAACAGTTTTTCACATGACTCTTCTCCCCCTTTGACATCAATGGCAAAGATAAGAATTATCTTCCACATACAAGCTCTGAACCACATATCTACACATCTTACATCTGGTTACCTATATCTTGTTTGATTTTCCTTAGGAGAATCATCATTCTATGTCAACTTACATCCAGTTACCATGGGAGTACCAACAGGTTTTGAGTCATCCATATTGTAGACACTTAAATGACCTAGGCCTTCAAGCTCTATTTTTACCACTTTCATCCTAGCATAATTATGACATTTAATTATGTCCTTGGTCCACATTCGACTATTGATTAAATAATTCATAATTATTTAATTAATTCATTTCCTTTTATTCTTCCTGATTATTAAATAAATCAATTTCATTTATTTATTTAATATGTCACTAATTCTCATAATTAAATGAATTTATTAATTTATTTAATTATTGATCATATCCTCTAAATTAAATAATTATATTTAATTATTTAATTGCCAAATTTAACATTTCCCTCATTTTAAATAAATGAAATTATTTAAATGATCTTACATTCCTAACTGTCAGTTCATTTTAGTAAATAATCTAAAAATCGATTATTTATTATCACACAAAATCCATATTTTGAATTAATTTAATTCAAAATGGTAATATGCTTCCAAAAATCAAGCAATCGAGCAGATTCTTGATTTTCCAAATCTGATCTTCAGTTCAACTCTTATCTTCTTGATTTTTTGAATCTCACAAATCAGGCAGTCTTTATCTTCTTGATTTTTGAAAATCTTTATTTTTCTGACTAATTATCTCATTTATTCTCCACCACCAATTCGATCTTCTCAGATGACATCTCGACCACTCATTTAATAATTTATCCTAACCCTGATTAGGATTTGTCACATTAAATCTCATCCTCTGATTTTAGGCTTCTGTCAAAATTCAATCTCGTCCGTCCATTCAAAATTGCATTTTCTATAAAATGCCAATTTTGCTCACATTTTTGGACTGACATATGAACTTCATTATTCTGACGCATTGATGCTTAGAGTTTATTTGGCATTTTAGTTATTTTTTCATAGGCATAAACACTTAGATTTTATTTAGTTACTTCAAATCCTTCAAAGCTTGTTTAGGGCATTGTCATAGTCGAAGATTGCTCACACATTGAATCTGAGGGCAACACAACAATCAACAAGTTAGAAGGTGCTATGAAGGTAAATCATGGAAGCTTCGATGATAGGTATAATCATTTTATTTGTGTTTAGTTTCCATTGTACTTGATATTTTTCTTTGGGTTTTGTGTTTTATTGATTTGATAATTTAACCTTAGGAAAATAACCCTTAGATACATTGGTGAACCCGATTGTTCTTTTTCTGTTTCGTACGGTTTTTTGTGTTTTTTGTCTTTTTTGCAAGAATAGGTACGGAATGACGTATTTGAGTTTTCCTAAGCCACATCTAATGTGTTACAACGCATTTGATAACCTAAACGACACAATCTATGTAAGGGGATGCATTAGCAGTATGAAAAGCCACATTCGACAGAAACATGACGCATCTGCCTATCAAAAAGCGACGCATTCGCTCTGCTACGACGCATCTTCCTGGTGAATTTTTCTTCCCTTTGGCTTTTTGGTTTTTTCCCTTTTCTGTTTGCTTTCTATTTTCTATTTTTATATTCTGATCTTTTCTGTTGGGCATTCTGGTTTTCTTTTATAGCATAGGTTTTTTGTGTTATTAATTTTGATTTGTAGCATGTGGCATTAGCATTTTTGTGAGTCAAAGGAATTTGATGAAACTACTGACATGTAATTTTGTAGCTAAGTTTGTCAAAGATTTATCATTTAAACCATTTTTTTGTGATTTTTAGTTTAGGAATATTTCCAATGGTGCACTAAAATGAACTTTGTTTGCAAGTGTTTGATTGTGTTTGAACAAATGGTAGGTGATTATGCTCTCACCTTGTGAAAACTTGGTGATCAGAAAACCAGACCCATTTTATTTGTTATAAAACCCTAATGCAATAATCGGAGTATCCTCTCCCCTTGCACAGTAATACGATCTTGGGTGTAAGAGAAATGATTATTGCCTCTAGAAATTGGGCCTGCCTGGGGATTCCATCACCCCAACACGACTCAAACTGGCAATGGAGCTAAAGCCAAGCTACCCTCGACTGGTATATAAATGTGAATCTTAAGGGAAAACCTAAGATTATGAGTGCAGATGTGTCATATTGATAGAGTTGTACTCCCATAAACCCTGTTGAGCTTAACCTATTCAGGTTGGAGTGCCACCTAATCGGTGATTAATCTCTTGCCCCATGTATGGCCACTCGAACGGGGGTCTCAAATTAAAAACTCCTATGTAGTAAGCCCAAAACCTTCTATTTGCTAGTACAACACCGATCGGTGTGAAGCCTTCCACGTCTTCGCAGTCTTTAGTAGAGGTGATCAATCTGCCATGGGAGTTTCATGGGGGTTGGAAGCTTGGTTGGTCTAAGAAGACAGTGCACTATAAGGGGGAGCTCGTGCAGCCAAGCTTCTAGATTCACAGGCTACTGATATGCGGCTGGGGAAACCCATGTGGAGTCTAGCGAATACTATCCTAGCCTAACCTAGGATCATACTTGTTCTCTTGTGTGTTTGTTTACTTTTCAAAATATTATGCTTTCCAACTATTTGCAGGTTACTCAAAAAAAACAAACAACACTCCAACATCTTAGAACAGACAAAAAAACTTTCAACAATTCGGGTTTTTAACCACAACATCATAAAATTGACTTTTTAATATCCTGAGACGCATTTGTCAAATCGCATTTGCTCTGTTGCACCTCATTTTCCAAACTTTGCAACTCATCTGCTCTGAAAAACTGCATTTGATTATCCAAACACCACATTTGCTTGTCTTAAACCACATTTGCCTTTTGTAAAGTCGCATTTGACATACTGAACCGCATTTGACCTTTTTAAAGCCGCATTTGCAAAACTAAACCACATTTGCCATCCCCAGAGCCGCATTTTCCTGTCAACAAAGTAAAACCTATTTTAAGACCAGAATCTGAGTCCAAACATCTTAGCCCACTGTCAAACATCTTCTTCAAAAATCTTTTTCAGAAACCAGAATCGAAATTGCTCAAAACGTCCATCATTTGCATTCATTAGCTTGCATTTTAACCATAGGTTTACAATTTCCATATTTTAGTTGCATTTCTTAGGCGTCATAATCGTCATTTTTCCTTAGGTTTCATTTTGGGAAAACTTTGGATTAGGCCAAATCTCCTCACTTTGCAAAGACCATTGTTTTCAAAATTAGGGTATCTTGGGACATAGTATCTCCTCACTTTGCAAAGACCATTGTTTTCAAAATTAGGGTATCTTGGGACATAGTCGTTATTCCTCTTTTCGGTCATTGTCATTTTTGTGAGAACCTCCGACTCAACAGTCTAGTTAGGCAGGCTCACTTGTCATTTTTACCTTGTCATTTAGTCCCTTTACCAAGTCCTTTTGATAACCTAAATTGAGACATACGTCAAGCTTAGAGTGGTTAGACAAACCTTTCTCCAAACATTGTCCATACTTAGTCATCATTTCTTAACTTAGACTTTGCATTATCCACCCCTAGTCCTCATTTTGAACCTAGACTTTGCATTAATCACCTTAGTCCTTCGTCAACATTACCATCTTAGTCCTCACTCAACACTTTGTCTTTGAGAACCTTGTCATTTTGCATCAATCGTTTCCTTAGTCATCACCTTGCATTGCCACCCCTCATTACAAAAATACAAAAATACAAAAAAAACATAGGCTAGTATCATCCTTGCATTTCGTCATCATTTTCATTACCTCATTTGAGCAATTCCCTTTTATGGTGGAGACTAGACTCCAAATAAAGAAAAGACAAATGGAAGACTTTGGACAAGATTCTAATTCAAATGTCACCAATCCCACTTATGACCCAAATTAGACTTTTGACGACCCATTTAGCAACATGAATACTCAACCTCTCATGACCATACCATCCTCATCAAACAGTCCCTTTGAACCATTCTTATGTAAGGATGAATATAGAAAAATACTTGAGGAAAACCTAGACGTAGCAGCACAAGATCCAGAGGTGTCCCAATTCGTGGAACAAATGGTCCTATATGACAGAGACAGATATTTGGCCATACTCTTAACTCAAGGAGCTAAGTTACCCCATGGATTCGACATTAACACATTGAGATCAACATCTCCTGACCCTAATGTCCACAACGCGCATAACATGTCCAATAGTGGTCAACATCCAAACACCACGAGAAATACCTTTTTTGATGCTACCTCACAAAATGTCACAATGACTATGAGTGCTACCTCCAACATTCCAAACAACTTCAATTCAATAAATGCTACATCCATTGGAGGATCACAATCTGTCATAGTGCCCACAATATCCACAACACTATCACAATCAGCTGGAACCACCTTTGGCTCCTCAGCAATGTGGGCAAGTTATTCCAATCCTCTCTTTACCACTATGGTAAATTCCATGGAGGCATCATCAAGCCATACAAATCCTCCATTGACAACTACATCTAGTACCATAAGTACATCTTCATCATATCCTCTCATTGGTATCTCACAAAATCCTTTGGGTGGAGGTAAATGAGGAATCTTTATTCAAGGACAGCAACAAAATGTTAACACGTCAACACAGTCAAATGCCATCACCTCCCAAGGACAAAAAATGACCATTTCCCTTGTACAAACCCAACAATTTAGACGAGGCAGTCAACCCACACAACCTATGGCATCATTCGCACATAAAAATATTCAAGGTCGCCATATTCCCCAAATATTGACCCAAATGGCTGGGGGACACATCCCAACATACTCATCCCATATTCATACCCACCAACATGCCGCCAATCCAAACTTTCAATACCAACAACACGCAAATCAAAACACATCACACATGTCACAACAACCCATCCCTCAACAATACACCAACATCCATGCACAACAAATGGGGAACTATGGCATACCAATCAATCCTATGTATGGGACCACAAATGACCCTATAATCGATGCCTTACAAGCAAAACTGATGGGTCTAGAGAAGACCAAAGAAAACATACAAATATCTAGCAAAAAATCAGAAGTGTCATATGATCTATCCATATATCCCTTCGACATGAACTTATACATGCCACCATTTCCTCTGGGATTTGTGTCACCTAATTTTACCAAATACAGAGGAAAGACAAACCCCATCGAACATGTCCGCAAATTTGTAACCAACTGTATGGACGTCACCTATGAACAAACATACTTGATGAGACTTTTTTCTAAAAGCCTTGTAGGTCCTACCCTTGAATGGTTCTCCACTCAAAAGGATATCCAAACATGGGATGAGCTTAAACACAAATTCATAAAAAATTACGCATACAACATTGACATGGACACCTCTATTACTAGCTTATGCAATCTCACGCAAGAGGATGCTTGTGAAACATTCATCCCATTCTTTCAAAAATGGAGAATTCTAGCTAGTCGTTGCCACATCGACATACCCAAAAAGGAAAAGGTGGACATGTTCATTCAAACACTTCTAGGACCCTTAAAATATGCATTACAAGTACATTGTTGCACAACCTTCGTGGACCTAGTCGAAAAAGGGGTCCAGATTGAGAAATACCTTATCACAAAGGGAGAGCTAAGATACGGTCCTAAAAACACAAACGCAAATCCTCCCACTGACAAAAATAAGTATTGGGTAAAAAATAAACATGTTACCAATTACGGTGTTGTGGACGCCAAGGATGCAAACACTATGGGTCATGTACTGGCTCTAAAAGGGGTTTAACCGCAAAACAAATCAATGATGATATCGACACCCCCTACCAATGTCCCCTCAAATAACCAAAGCCACCAAAATAATCAAGGACAATATCGTCAGATGAGACAATTCCCCAGGGGTCGCACATACACTCCCTTGGGTGAACCCATTGAGGAAGTCCTCAAGAAATTCCTTCAGAATGGTGTCATCACACTTCAAGAACCAAAACCATATGACCCAAGATAATTCAAACCAACATGGTGGGATGATAATGCATTTTGCAATTATCATCGGGCAAAAAGACATAAAACTTCTTCCTATCAACAACTGAAAAATATGGTACAAGACCTTATCAAGAATCATATCATTGAGGTAGGTGGACCACAATTTAACTCTAATTCAAATCATACCATTCATAAGAACCCATTGCAAGACCATGGTTCTAATAATGCTTCCACATCAGGTCCAAAGATAAACAATAATCAAGCCAATTTCGCCTAAGCCAAGTATGACTATTCTGGAGGAACCACTATAAACAATATCCAAACTGATAATGAATGTGTCAATACCATCACAGTCAAGAGAGAACCCCAATGCAATGCTACTACTCGAAGTGGCAAGGTCACCATAGTTGGTCTACCTCCCGTTAGGCAACCTAAGCTTACCATACCCAGTCCATCTCCTAGGAAATCACAACCCACCTTGACCACAAAGCAATGGCAACCCAAGAGTCAGTTTAACCTTATCGACCAGCTTGGAAAAACTCCCGCGCAAAATATTTCTATACTCAAGTTGATTCACATCTCTCCCACGCATAAGGCTATACGAGATAAAACCCTGCAAGAGTCATCAGTCCCTAAGGATATTGATGTCAACCAATTTGAGACCATGGTGGGATACCTCACTACACCTCACCATGTCACCTTTTCTGATCAAGACTACTCTTCACCCAAGACTAACCATAATGATGCATTACACATTGAAACTTTTGTCCATAAGCACAAGGTCAGAAGAGTTTTAGTAGATGACGGAGCAGGATTGAACATATGCTCCTTGAAACTGGTTAAGGATCTAGGATTTTTTGATGCATGTGTAGACCCTACAAAGAGTATAGTCATAAAAGCATATGATGACGAAGAACGCTCTTCATGAGGCATTATTTCTCTTCCTATCAGAGTAGGACCAGTCATTGTGGATACAAATTTCCAAGTCCTGGATCTAGAATTACCTTACAACATCTTGCTCGGCCACCCATGGATTCATGCCTTAAAATCCGTTCCATCCACATGTCACCAATGCTTAAAATTCCCATTTGACGGTGTAGACACTTAAAAATGACCTAGGCCTGCAAGCTTCAATTTTACCACTTCCGTCCTAGCATAATTGTGGCATTTAAATTATGTCCTTGGTCCACATTCGACTATTAATTAAATAATTCATAATTATTTAATTAATTCATGTCTTTTGCATTCTTCATGATTATTAAATAAATAAATCATATTTATTTATTCGATACGTCACTAAAGGTCTATTGTCCTCTTGCAATTAAATAAATTTATTAATTTATTTAATCACCTTCAGTCGTTTATTCTTCTTGATTATTAAATAAATCAATTTCATTTATTTATTTGATATGTCACTAATTGTCATAATTAAATAAATTTATTAATTTATTTAATTATTCAGTCTTATCTTCTAAATTAAATAATTATCTTTAATTATTTAATTACTAATTTCACTTTTCTCTCATTTTAAATAAATAAAAATATTTAAAATGATTTCATTTTATTAACTCCCACTCTTTTTAGTAAATAATCTGAAAAAGATTATTTACTTGTCGCACAAAATCATCATTTTGAATTAATTAAATTCAAAAGGATATTATTCTTCCACAAATCAAGTAATTTTTATTTAATTCTTAATTTTTCCAAATATGATCTTCAGTTCAATCAGGCAGTCCTTACCTTCTTGATTTTTGAATATCTTTTATTTCTTCTAATTAATTATCTCATTTATTTTCCACCATTGATGTGATTTTCTCAAATTGCATTTTGACCTCTCATTTAAGGATTTTTCCCTAACCCTAATTAGGGATTATCTTATAGAATCTTGACCATTGATTCTAGGGTATTTGTCATCTTCTCATCCTGGCCACACATTCAAAATTGTAGTTTCTATAAAATAGCAATTTTGTTCTTATTTTAGGGCTCATGCTCATTCTGTCAACTAAGGCTACTATTATTGTCATTTTCAGTCTATTGTGAAGTCATTTTTTTATAAATCCTTCAACATTTGCATAGGGCTTTGGCATTGTTATAGGTTGCTCAATCTGAAATCTGAGGGCCTCATTGACTTGCTGCAAACTAGAAGGTGCTATGAAGGTGAAGCATGGAAGGAAAGGAAGGTATAATCGTTCTTTGTTTTGATTTTCCATTGTTCTTGATAGCCTCTTTGGATTTTTGATGCTTATTATCTAATAAGCTAACCCATCTAATTTTCCATTGAATACAGACGGCACAGAAATCACCATATATGGAGACCCCGACCCTTTTCAATATTGTACCAACCTAAGAGGTATTTCTACAAACCGAGTGCCTATTAACTGAGAAGCTTCTGGCTCCTCTTCTTCTAAATACATTGACCCATCCACACTCGCATCATCTTCCACATCCACATCTTCCACTACACCACCATCTTCCACATTTCCTAAGGATGAACCCAATGTCAAGATCCAGGACCTAGGCTGTGGAGAATTCAAACTACATACGACATATAGCATCACAACAATACCCAAGTCTTTGAAGGTCTATGGTCGACCATGTTTTAGAATGGAACCCAAAGAAATTTTCAAAGTTCCACCAAAAACGGTTTTCATAAAATGGGGAGACATGAGTAACGAGGACCTGGCCGATATTACAGGATGGCTCTATAAAGATATGGACAAACTACCCCCATTACTAGTTAAGAAATATGGCAAGGGATATGACACGATGAAGGCTAAAGGCTATGATGGAACTAGTGGCCTAGGAAAAAATAAAACTGGATGAAGAGAGCCCATAGAATCTTTCAAAATACCAAAGTATCTTGGATTAGGGTATGGATTGCCCAACAATGACAACTGACGTACCACTGGGCTTTCGAGTGAGCACGTGCATGCTTCGGAAAGTGTCGAGACCACTAAGGAAACATTCACCGAAAGTGACTCCCAAGAAAGGGAATTTGGCTCTCAAAGATCCTTAAGTGACTGTTGCCTCGATGATTTATTTGTTGAAATGAGAGAGCTTACCTCTGAACAAAATTTTTGGAAAACATTTAAAATTGATCAGGCACCAAATATTCATAATTCCATTTCCCTTCCCCATGACATACAAGACCCACAACCCGAATCTTGTAACCAACAGTCGAATCCATCTGAATTGCCAGATAATGCAGACAACCACGACTATGAGCCCTTCACCCCTTACTTTGACAATGAATATGAAACAAGTGAAGGGGAATATTGGATAGAGTTCGATGTGGAATTGGATGATGATAATTTCATCTACAATATCTCTGAATCCCTCTACATGCTTTCTACATCCTCCCCTCAATTCACCAATGTTGACGATGGCATTTCCTTAGTCTATCCACAATTAATCGATTGGGACCAACAAAGCCTACCAGTCCTGGACACCTTTCAGAATAATGAGGCTATTGCAAAATTTATAGGATTACGTGAGGGCATACCCAGTGGTGATCACAAGGCAAGATTCGCCATTGACCTAGATTGTGCAGCCTACTTCGGCAAGACTACTCCATCCTCCAATCGCAAAATTAAAAATAAAAATAAAATAAAAAATGAAACGTCTTTAGGTGAAAACAAAAAGGCACCTTCTGACGACAAAAAAGTAAAAACAAAGGACGTATCTATGAGAAAAAACCTCTCTAAGGCGCCCAAAGATGGAGGACTAGACTTTCTTCCCATAACTCAAGAGAAATAAGCTATGCTTATAGAAGACACCATAAAAGACAACATATCAACTATAGAAGATCCCAAAATGGTCCTCTTCACTACATCCTTGACTGAATAAGAGAGACTGGAATTTCACAAATTATTTGCAAAACGTAAAGTCAACTTCGCATGGTCCTATGCTGACATGCCGAGATTAGACCCAGAACTAGTTCTGCACCATCTTCCACTATTGCCTAATGCCAAACCAGTTAAATAGAAGTTACGCAAAATGCATCCTCGGGTCGCTCTATTGGTCAAGGCTGAGTTGAAGAAACTTCTAGATGCTGGGTTCATACGGTCTATTGATTATGCTAAATGGATGTCTAACCTAGTGCTAGTAACAAAGCCAAATGGGATGATTCTCATCTACACAGATTTTAGAGACATAAATAAGGCATGCCCAAAAGAAAACTTTCCTTTACCAAATATTGATACCATAGTTGATCTCACAGCAGGATATGAGATGCTGTCCCTCATGGATGGTTTCTCCAGCTATAATCAGATTCGTATTGCCCCCGAAGACCAGCATAAAACAACATTTACTTGCCCTTGGGGTACATACTATTGGAATGTCATGCCATTTGGTCTTAAAAACACAGGCACCACATATCAGAGGGCTATAACCACAATCTTTCATGACATGATGCATAAAATAATGGAAGATTACGTAGACGACCTTTTGGATAAATCAGTAACAAGAAAGGACTATTTGAAGGTGTTAGAAACAATTTTCAAGAGACTAGAAGAATACAAAGTCCAGCTAAATCCTAAGAAATGTGCCTTCGGTTTAACATCGGGTAAACTCTTGGGACACATAATTTCTCGAAGAGGCATTGAGGTCGATCCAACAAAAGTAAAAGCCATCATAGACATTCCTCTACCCAGAGGAATCAGTGAACTCATAACCCTACAAGGTAGGTTGCAGTCTATTCAGCGCTTCATAGCCCAATTGGCCGATAAATTCCAACCATTCCAATATCTTCTATGCAAAGGTATCCCCTTTGTGTGGACAGATAAATGCTAAGAATCCTTTCAACAAATAAAAGATTACCTATTGTTGCCGCCAGTCCTTATGACTCCCATTCAAGGAAATCCTTTGATATTATACATCTCTGCCATTACTTCAGCATTGGGGGCATTACTAGTGCAGAATGACCAAGAAGAAAAAGAAAGAGCTATATATTACATCAGTCGGACATTGGTCGAGTATGAACTGAACTACACATCAATTGAATAGGCTTGTCTAGCCGTGGTCTTTGCAGCACAAAAGCTAAGACATTATATTTTAAGCCATCAGACACAACTAGTAGCAAAGATCAACCCCCTCAAATATTTGTTAAGTCGGCCAGCATTAATAGGACGTCTAGAAAAATGGGTCATGATTCTGAGCGAATATGATATTCAATATGTAGAAAGAAAGGCAATAAAAGGACAATTCATAGTAGACCAGCTGGCAGATGCACCTTTACAAAGTGATCACCCGTTAGTGGCAGATTTTCGAAATGAGTCAATATTCCATACAGAACCTAAGTCACCTTGGAGACTCTACTTTGACGGATCACACACAAATCATGGCTCGGGGGCAGGAATCGTGTTCATCACCCCTCAAGGAGACTCCATTCCTAAGTCTTTTCGCATAACTTTCCCATGCACAAATAATGTGGCGGAATATGAGGCACTGGTTATAGGACTTAGAATGGCAATAAAATTGAAAATCCGAACACTACATGTCAATGGGGATTCTCAGCTGGTCATCAACTAGGTTAACGATGACTACGATACAAAGGATAAGAAACTCATGCCCTACAAACAAATGGTTACTAGTTTTCAAACATACTTTCATATGGTGACTTTTGAACAAGTTCTGAGAGCACAGAACAAAGCGATAGATGTCATGGCTACAATAGGCTCTCTCCTCAACATTCCAAGCAATATGCCTCAGCTGGAATTCCTAATAGAACAATTGTTGGTCCCCGCCTATGACATTCCGGAGTCAGAGATGATCTGTGAACTTGTTGGTCCCGACTCTCCCTAGTACCAAGATATTTATGACTACCTAAATCCCGAACCCTTCCACCTAATTTTTCCAATAACTAGAGGAAGTCTTTTATCCAAAAAGCCGCAAGATATGCCATCGTCAGTGACACCCTTTACCGTCGTAGCTTTGACGACACCCTCCTTAAATGTCTCGACACTAATGAAGCACGTAAAACCTTACACGAAGTACATGAGGGTATATGCAGGTCTCATTCGAGTGGTCCTACTCTAGCCAAGAAGATAACAAGACTTGGGTACTACTGGCCAACCATTGAAAAAGATGCACTAGAATATGTCAGGACTTGTCACCAATGCCAGATTCACAGTAATTTGATCCACGCTCCAGCATAGGAACTTCGGCCGATCACTTCTACTTGGCCCTTCGCACAATGGGGACTTGACCTTGTGGCTAAGATCCATCCTACCTCATCAAATGGCCACAAATTCATCATCACCGCCACTGAGTATTTTATGAAGTGGATCAAAGCCATCCCTCTGACATACATAACCAACAAACAAATATCTAAATTCATTCTTAACTACATCATTTTCCGATATGGCCTTCCATAATCCATCATCACTGACAACGGATGTCTGTTTAAAAACCAAGACGTTCATGAGTTATGTGAGTGATTTCATATCCAACATCATTTTTCCTCTCCATATTACCCGGAAGGAAACAGTCAAGCTGAGGCATCAAATAAAACCATTATTAAAATCTTTAAAAAGACTGTCAACGATGCTGGCCGCGATTGGCATATTTAACTCAACCCTGCTCTGTGGGCTTACCGCACCAGCATTCGTACACCCATAGGAGCCACTCCATTTTCCCTAGTATTTGGAGATGAGGCCATCTTTCCCATCGAGGTTGAAATTTCTTCCTTACGAGTCTCCCTGAAGAGTTTAACTAATGATGAGGAGTATAAACAGTCATGTCTGCACAAGCTGGAGATGTTAGAGGAAAAAAGGAAAAATTCCCTAAACCATCTACAAGTGTATCAGAACCGTCTTTGTCACAGTTACAATAAGAAATTCATGGTCAGGAAGTTTGACATTGGCGACTTAGTCCTCATGCAGAACCCTAAGAACTAGGCTGATAGAGAAAAGTCGGGCAAGTTTGAACCAAATTGGTTGGGTCCTTACGTCATCATATCTTCTTTTGGTTCTGGAGCATATCAATTAGCTACTCCGGATGGTGAACAATTGACAGAGCCTATCAATAGTCTACATCTTCAAAATTTCTATGCATAAACATCAAAAAGTTGAGCCGAAAACTTTAAAAATATAAAAAAATTGAAAAATGGTAAAAAATTGTTGCCTTGATGAAAACCTGGCAAAGAGGCATCTTTGTGGCACCAAAATAAAAAATAAAAAATGACAAAAATAGTAAAGAGAAATAATTTGTCCAATAGTGAAAACTTGGCAAACAGGCGCTTTGGATAAGTACCATGGTGAAAACCTGGCAAACAAGCACCATGCATAGTCAATAATTGCTCGGCCATCTACTGTTACTTTATCTGCCTAGGCCTAGGATGGAACACATTTCCCATCACTATCACAACACTCGCCATGACATCATACCCTTCCTCTCATGGTTGATAAACGGTTGACATCAAGTCCTCTATACTGTCCATCTAGTATCGCATGCATATCCCTTCTTCATGTCCTTTAAAATTGGCTAAGTCTTGGACCTGACTAGGGGCACATTTTTATAATGTGATTGTAGTGGGTATCACGCACGGTCCGAGAAATTGTAAAAAGTCCTAAAAAAAGACAAAAACATTACAAAAAGTCCTAAAAAAAGACAAAAACATTGCAAAATGTCCTGAAGAAAGACTAAAAACATTGCAAAATGTCTTGAAGAAAGACCAAAACCATCACAAAAAGTCCTAAAAAAAGACCAAAAACATCACAAAAAGTCCTGAAAAAAAACCAAAAACATCGCAAAACATCTTGAAGAAAGACCTAAAAATTGAAAAACATCCTGAAGAAACCACAACATCAAATTGCTCGAACAATGCAAAACAAAGTCACATTTCCGCATGTCCATCACATTAGTCAAGTCTTTGTCATTTTTCTGAACTACGTTGTCTCTGCGCATTTGCTACGTAGGCAAGACTCAATTTCGAGTCCACGAGACATTAGGTCGGTCCCTTTAGGTTGTCAAAATAAAATCATGACGCAATCTTTGGTCATCAAGACAAAGTCATTGGTCGTGTTGAACTACGAGGTCTCTAAGTGTATGACGTAGGCAAGGCCATATGTCGATGAGCCCTCGAGGCCTGCACTAGGTCAATCCATTAGGGTTCATGGCACTACAATGACACACATGTCAAAAGTCTATAGGTCAAAACAAATCATTAAAAAAAAGTATGACAATCATTTATTCAAACATGACAATCACATCAGCATGTCAAAAAAAAAATTGACATATGGTCAACACAAGTCAAACTCAGTCAAAACAAGTCAAATGATCATAACCTATCAAACTGTCAACTCTTGGTTAGCTTTCAGATGTGTCCCTCTGAAAGATAACCTCTATCATTCATTCCTTAGGATGTGTCCTTCCTAGGCATCACCACTATCATTCGACATTTTGAGGGATCCTCTTGACATCTACGGATCACTCCTCTCAACACTAGTATTCTTTAGATGTGTCCTTCTGAAGAACAAACTCTGTCATTTATGCTTTAGGATGTGTCATTCCTAGGCATTGTCACCGTCCCTATCATCTGGAATTTTGAGGGATCCTTTCGACATTTAAGGGATAAAACCTCTCGACATCAACATTATTCAGGATGTATCCTTCCTAAATTTGGCAATCTTCGACATTCATCATCTTGGCATCATAAAAACTTTGACACCTTGGCATCTCACCGTCATCAAACCTAACATCTTGACACTAAAACAATGGGTATCCAGACACACTTGGAAAACACTTGGCACTTATCTTTGGCTTTTTCATCATGTTACTAGTTTTTCAGCGAGATCTTGATAATAGGATTTAGAGAAGCAGCGACGTATCATGACGTTTGTCTCAAATTTTGACATGCATGATTACTAGTTTCTCAGCGAGGTCCTAATTTTGGGATTTAGAAAAAAAACAATGTATCATGATAAGGGCTCTATTTTGTATTTTGGAAATCATGCTGCTAGTTTCTCAAGGATGTCCTAGAAACAAGATTTAGAGAAGCAACAATGTTTCATGAATTGTCCTTCTTGTCTTTTTCTTCTTGTGGTTGATTATGACAAAAAGACTCGGGCAATTGTGCTCTTAGTGCGAGTCGTGATCATTTTTGTCTGCAACTGCTTGTCTTATGTGATGGTATGACCTTGTACACCTTGATCTATGTCATATCATGGTTTTTGTTGGCCATTACAATAGTTTACCCAATGATGATTAAGAGCAATAAATATTAAAGTCCTACGGAAAAGTTTTGAAGGATTTGGTCTAGGAACTAACATGCATCTCCTTCGTTCTGGTCATCTTCTCTCGTCCATCTCATGATGATATCCTATGACATACAAAAACATAAGTGCATACATAATCATATAAACATTGCATTAGGTCCATACATACATCATCCATAGCATTAAATCATATACATTTCATTGCATATTGCATTAACATAATCATAAACATGGCATCCATTCAAATAAATACATTATGCATATCATTATCATGATCATCACAAAATCGACATAACATATAAATAAGCATTGCATCATCATGACATCATATCATAAGTAAGCATCATAGGACATACATGACAAGACATATAAATAATACCATCATCCATCATAAGTGCATATCATACACGAGTCATCCATCATATATCATAATGCATAAATAAAATAACATCGCATAACACACATGTAGGTCACATCAAAACTACATCATCATATAGCATCATCTCAAAAAATATATAATGTCACAAGATAAAGTCAAGAGATATCCCCCCAAAAAAATAGAGCTCGTAGGCTCAATGGTCTATACATAATGTGTCATAACATATAGAAAACATGCCCCTAGGAAAGGCTCTCATCATCCCCTCATGGCGAAGAGTGTGGTGACTGAGGACCTGTGACTAGCGCTGAGCTAATAGGTGGAATGGTAACAGCCTCTGTCTATGCAACCAATGGAATTGACACTGATGGCATCATCTCCACGGTAATAGGCATCTGTGATGACACTATGGCCTGACTCTATGACGCTGAAGGATCTATCACTGGTGGTTGCCTCTATACTGACCTCTACTTTGAACTGGTAGACCCATGACTATGGCTCAAATGATGACTTGAGGCATGCCTGTATGAGTGGTGGGACATGCTCGAATGATGACTCGAGGCATGCCTGTATGAGTGGTGGGACCTGTGCCCTAATGTGTGCCCCAACAAGGTAGACCCTCCTGCACTAGTGTGACTCCTGCTACTGCTCTCACTCCCTGATCTACGACCACTGCCTGTCCTCATCTATGAGCGTGACAGTGTAGGATCTCATCGCTTAGGAGGCACTTCTCATAGAGGGTCATGTACTACCTGTACCGATTGCTCACCTTGGAAAACTCACGAGCCATATCCCCTGAAGGTCCTGAACATAACGCCGCAAAATCCACACACCACTGTGTTGACTCCTATAGATAGATCACTACCTAATCCCACTCTACCCGAGCCACCTCTAGCTCTTCCTGCAGTGCCTTGACCTGTACCACACTCTCTTCTAGCCTCCTCTGTAGATCTTCCACCCTCTAGTCTGTCATGGCGTCTTGGGTCAATGTCGAGGTAGATGGTATCTCCTCCTCTCCCTCCACCATCCTCCATCTCAGGAGTCTCTCAGCCTCATCCATAGCATCATCATCATCCTTGTCCTCCTCTATGACCTCCTCGTCACTGACTCCCTCATCCTGAGGCACATCCACATCCACATCCACATCCACCTCAGGCTCTTGCTCCTATCTGGCCTCCTCCTGTCTCTCCTCCTCCTACTCCTACCTCGGCTGCTCCTCCTATCTCTCCTCCTCCTCTCTCTCCCCCTCCTCGGCCACCTCTCGGATAGCATCCAGTGTTGCTCTAGCCACACACGGTCGCACCCTCCTACCCTGCCTCTGGCCATCTCTCCTTCGTCTCCGATTGTCCCCATCATCTCCATCATCTTCACCCTGACCTTCGTCCCTGCCTCCATCTCACCCTCCACCCCAGCCTCCATCCCTCCCCCTGCCTCCATCCCTCCCACCATCCCTCCCCCTACCTCTTCCTCTGTCACCATCTCAGCCCCCTCGCTTGGCTCACAGCACATGTGGTATAGCTGACCTCCTATCAATCGACGTTGGCCCATCCAAATATGTCAATGGCACTAGTCAATGTGTCTACCACCATAAGTCATAGTCAGCTGTAGTCTCGGGATCTGCAATCCCACCTCTCCATCCCCACTACTGGGCTACTAGCCCATCAATCTACTGCTCATCAAAGGCTATGGGAATCGATGGCCCCCAAGCTGACTCACTGGAAGATTAGGCATACTCGGTTGTGCCTGCAAGTACACCCTAGTGCTCTCCAAACTGTTTGAGGACATGGTGTAGTAGATACATCTCTGGGATGAGTTGACTCTATACTATCCTCCCAATCAGGTAACGGTACTGTCTGCAAAGGCTGAGATGGTCATCCTCATCATCCCACTGTCGGCAATCTCTGTAGGGCCTCTAGATGAATGTAACCATGGTGTCAATCCGATTGTGCCACCAACCTATCTCTCCCATCCTCATCTGTTGTAGGGCACCGGCATAGTAATAGGCATAGGGAATCCCCTCGGCTAACTGTGGTCTCTGGATAGGAGGTCGAAATATGGCCACATGCTCCCACAACCATATCATCAGAAGTGTAGTCCCACACCCAATGCTCTGTGCCCTCCTGTAGGCTACCTCGTGAAGCTGATGGTAAAGAATTCCTAACAAATAGGGCCCCCAGGCATAAACAGTCTGGTCTAGCCTCATACCTACAAGCACATCTCCCCAACCAATGGGAAACCCATGTTCACGACGGTCAGGAATCAGTATCCTGCCGATCAGTGTTGCCAAAAATGCATCAAACCGGGCATAATACTCTGCCATAAACTCCCAACGGATATCATATCCCTCAATGCCAAGTCCTACACCCTCATCATGATAGTAGGTTGTAAATGTTTGATAGCCATGACGAGGGTTGTATATGATCCGCTCTCCTCGGATTGGCAAACATAGAATACGATACACATCCTCCAGCGTGACTATCGCCTCTCCCATCGGCAAGTGAAATGAGTATGTCTTCGAACACCATCGCTCACACAATGCAGTCAGTAGTCCCCAATTTGCTCGAATAGCAGGCATATAGGAAACATAATAAAGACCTAGCCACATCAACCATCGTCGCTCTCGCGGAGTCAACTGATCTCCAAACCGAAAGGTCGATGGCCTGCTCTCTCACATATATATAGGTGCTAGCTGTCTCTGCACATGATCAAACAACACGTAAGTACCTTCTGCACAATCATCATCATAACTAAAAAGAATTTAAATTTTAAAAAGCATCAGAATCAGCCCTAGTCAAAGTCAAAGTCAAATGCGTTGCATTGACTGCACTTGCGTCATAGAACAACAGTTGCATCGTTTCATACTTCACATGCGTCGTGACATATCGATTGTGTCGTTCTATCACTCAATTACGTTGCATCAGAGCACTTGGGTCATGGTTTATGGCACATGTGTCACTTCATTCGAATGTGTCACTCAAACTAGCGAATGCGTCGCAAAATGACATATGTGGCGTTATAACTCTCGAATGCGACACAATATTGCGAATGCGTCGCACCTTTTGGAAAATGCGTTACACATCCTCGGCCTCCCCTAAATACCCCTTACACTTGCATCGCGACGCATCAAATGCATCGAACGTGAAGTCAAATGCGGCTTACGCGCACACATATGCGTCGTAGCGCATTCATTGTTTGCCCTAAAACCTTAATTTTGACACGTAAATCAAGAAAATGACAAAGTGGGTTAGGGTTACATACCACTGGCTCTGATCCCTCTGGCCACCTGTAGGTCTGCATGATCTCACCGTGATGCTCAGTCACTGGAATCACCATCCTCGCAGAAGTCGTCTTCGCTTTGAGCTCTCGAATTTGCTAAAGTAAATAGTGAAAATGAATTGACTTTTACCCCTTTGTCAACCTATTTATAAAAGTCAAAATGACATTTGTCAACTAGGTTATTACTAGAGGCCCTTTTGACCAACTTTGACCACCCCGTTGGCTGCCTTAAACATGTCAGAATCTGAAACCATCTACGCCACTATCTTTCTGCTTATCAAATTGACTTATCGGGACCCTTTCCAAATTTTTCTGCCGCTGGCCCAAAATTTGAAAAATTTCCCGAGGGGGCACTGATACTCTTTAGCTTCACTGGAACATGGCTTTGACGTATTTTCTTTGTCACAATTCGACATGCTACATTATGACAAAGAGGGGAAAAATGTAAACACTTAAAAATTACCTAGGCCTGCAAACTCTATTTTTACCACTTTCGTCCTAGCATAATTATGACATTTAATTATGTCCTTGGTCCACATTCGACTATTGATTAAATAATTCATAATTATTTAATTAATTCATTTCCTTTTATTCTTCCTGATTATTAAATAAATCAAATTAAATGAATTTATTAATTTATTTAATTATTGATCATATCCTCTAAATTAAATAATCATATCCTCTAAAATAAATAATTATTTCCCTCATTTTAAATAAATGAAATTATTTAAAATTATCTTACATTCCTGACTGTCAGTTCATTTTAGTAAATAATCTGAAAATCGATTATTTATTATCACACAAAATCCATATTTTGAATTAATTTTAAATTGGTAATATTCTTCCAAAAATCAAGCAATCGAGCAGATTCTTGATTTTCCAAATCTGATCTTCAGTTCAACTCTTATCTTCTTGATTTTTCAAATCTCACAAATCAGGCAGTCTTTATCTTTTTGATTTTTGAAAATCTTTATTTTTCTGACTAATTATCTCGTTTATTCTCCACCGCCGATTCGATCTTCTCAGATGACATCTCAACTACTCATTTAATAATTTTTCCCTAACTCTGATTAGGATTTGTCACATTAAATCTCGTCCTCTGATTTTAGGCTTATGTCAAAATTCAATCTTGTTCGTCCATTCAAAATTACATTTTCTATAAAATGTCAATTTTGCTCACATTTTTGGACTGACATATGAACTTCATTATTCTGATGCATTGATGCTTAGATTTTATTTGGCATTTTAGTTATTTTGTCATAGGTATAAACACTTAGATTTCATTTAGTTACTTCAAATCCTTCAAAGCTTGTTTAGGGCATTGTCATAGTCGAAGATTGCTCGCACATTGAATCTGAGGGCAACACAACAATCAACAAGTTAGAAGGTGCTATGAAGGTAAATCATGGAAGCTTCGATGACAGGTATAATCATTTTATTTGTGTTTAGTTTCCATTGTGCTTGATAGTTTTCTTTGGGTTTTGTGCTTTATTGATTTGATAATTTAACCTTAGGAAAATAACCCTTAGATACACATGCCAAACTTCTTCAACAGTTCTCTCACATATTTGGGTTGAGATATGAAGATCCCCTTGTCTAACTGAGTAACTTGCAATCCCAGAAATAACTTCATCTCTCCAATCATACTCATCTCAAATTCATTCTTCATTTCATCAGCAAACGTCATACATAGGTTGTCATCTCCTCCAAAAAGAATGTCATGAACAAAGACCTCAATAATTAATTCTTTATCATGATCCAATTTGAAATATAAGTTGTTGTCAACAATACCTTTATTGAATCCAAGCTTCAGTAAGTATTTGTCCAATCTAGCATATTAGGCTCTGGGGCTTGCTTGAGTCCATATAGAGCTTTCTTCAATTGGAAAACCATGTCTTCTTTATCAGTCAGTTGAAATCCATCTAGCTGTTCAATATATACTTCTTCCTCTAACTCACCATTCAGAAAAGCTGACTTCACATCCATTTGGTAGACTTTGTAGTTCTTATATGCAGTATAAGCAAGAAATAACCTTACAACTTCAATTTTGGCAACAGGGGCAAAGGTTTCTTCAAAATAAATACCTTCCATTTGTGAATATCCTTTACATACCAGTCTTGCTTTATTCCGAACCACTTCACCTTGTTCATTCAACTTATTCTGAAAGACCCATTTAGTACCAATCACATTCTTATCTTTAGGTTTAGTAACAAGTACCCATGTATTATTCTTTTCAATTTTCATTAATTCTTCCTTCATAGCTTCCATCCAGTGTTCATCATTGCAAGCTTCATTGACATCTTTAGGTTCAATCTTGGAAATCAGGCAATACTCTTTTGCAATCTTTCTTCTAGTTTGCACACCTTTATTCTTATCCCTATAATTTGATTTTCAGAATGATTTAGCTTTACATACCTCAGAGTTTTAGGATTCTCTCGAACTTTTGATTCTCCTTTTCTTTCTTCTGCACTTGCACTTGTCTCTACTTCCTGACTACCTTGATTTACCAGAACAAATTGAAGTTGTCTTACCAAAACATATGGCACAATTTGAAGTTGATTTTGTGTCTAAACATTCTTCCCTTTGTTTGTATTGTCTTCATCTAAATCATATCCAAAATATCTGGATGATTTAGCAGAGTCCTCATCAACTCTGAAATTTACACTCTCAACCATTTTTCTTAGTCTTCTGTTATAGCACCAATAGGCCTTGCTGAACTAGTAGAGTAACCTAGAAAGATTCCTTCATTGCTTCTTGCATCAAACTTTCCTATATCATCATCTCTCTTGATGTAACACTTACTTCCAAAGATCTTGAAGTATTTAACAGTAGGCTTATAACCAAACCATAGTTCAAAAGGAGTCTTACTAGAATTACCATTTACATTTACCCAGTTCAAAATGTACACAGTAGTGCTTACAGCTTCACTCCAATAGATGTGAGGCACATTTCCTTCAATCAAAATCATTCTAGCAGCATCCAGAATTGTTTTGTTCTTCCTCTCTATAACTCCATTCTGTTGAGGAGTTTGGGGAGTTGATAACTATCTTCTAATTCCATGCTCTTCATAGAAAGAATTAAACTCCCTAGAGGTGAACTCACCACCTCTGTCTGACTTTAAGCATTTGAGTTTTAGACCTTTCTCATTCTCTTCCATGGCTTTGAAACTTTTGAACTTCTCTAATGCTTCACATTTTTCTTTTAAGAAAGAAACCCATATCATTCTAGAATAATCATCAATAAGCAGCATAAAGTGCCTTTCACCATGGATACTTTTGACTCTGGAAGGACCACATAGATCAATATGCACCAGCTTTAGCAGTCCATTTGAATGATGTTTGAAAAGAAACTCTAGTTTTTTTTCCCATCTAACACTCCTTGCAAATTGTGCTAGCAATCTTCACTAGCTTAGGTAGATCTCTTACTGCTTGAATGGAACTTATTTTGACAATGTTATCAAAATTCACATGACATCCTTCTATACCATAACCAGCTTTCATCTACTTGAGAAATTAAACAACTTTCACTAGCAGCATTTAGGTGAAAAATATTACCTTTTGTTTGTTTACTTGAAGCAATTATATTTCCAAAACTTCCATATATCTTACATCTTCCATCTTTGAACTAAAGATCATCGCCCTTGTCCACCATCTATCCAACACTTAACAGGTTGTGCTTCAAGCCTTCAACATAAAGAACATCATCAATGTTATGCTTACCACCCAGACAAATAGATCCTCTGCCACGAATCACACAAGCATTGTTATCTCCAAATCTTACAACCCCACTGTCATACTTCTCTAGAATTAAAAAAAAAAATTGTCACTAGTCATATGATGTGAGCATCCACTGTCAATGACCCACTCATCCTTTTATTCAATTTGAGCTGCAAGAGCTTTCTCAACTTTAGTAGATTTAGTAGCCACATGACTATTTTCCTTGATAGCAATGAAAACCCAATCATCTTCATTTCAATTTTCTTTATCAGACTCATCATCAGTCGCTCCTTCTTCAACAAAGTAACATTTCTTTTGGAATCTAGATTTGTAAGGCTTAGATCTAGGAACTCTTTCAGGACACCTTGATGCAAAATGACCTATTTTACTGCAAGAAAAACATTTGATAGGAAGCTTTCCTTTATACTTACCTTGTCCTC
The DNA here is from genome assembly GCA_007258455.2 of Sequoia sempervirens. Lineage (NCBI taxonomy): Eukaryota > Viridiplantae > Streptophyta > Pinopsida > Cupressales > Cupressaceae > Sequoia > Sequoia sempervirens. The sequence continues at coordinate 156,066,897 of VDFB02281492.1, forward strand.
TACCTTCTTTCTTTACAATCAGTGCTTTCAACTCTTCTACCTCTCTTTCTTCATCTTCAAGTTGTTTCATTTATTCCTCATACTTGAATGTCTTTCTAGAACTCTTTCCCGAATCATATCTTTGTTTGTTCCTTCTGAATATAGTAGCCTTGAATGCAGTTTCAGTCTTAGGAACAGAATCACCAAATTCACTTAACTCAAAGGCAACAAGTTTACCAATCAGTGCATCTCTTGTCACATCTGTCAATGATTTGGTTTCTTCAATAACATGAGCCTTTGCTTTGTAGGAGGGAGGCAATGTTATGAGCACCTTAGCCACAATTTATTCCTCATCCAAGATACCACCAGCACATCTAATACCCATCACTAGTTCATTTACTCTCTGCATAAAAGAAGAAATATTTTCATCTTCACCCATCTTCAAATTTGCATACTTTCCTTTCAAACTCTGTAGCTTATCCATCTTCACATGTACATCTCCTTCATACAAATTTTCCAACTTCGTCCACATCTCATGAGATGTCTTCAGACCTAACACATTTGTCATTTTCAAATCTGTTAGAGCACACAACAAAGCTTCCATAGCCTTGACATTATTCTCAACCTCTTTAATCTCATCAGCAGTGGAAGGACCATTCTGAGGAATAATATATTTGTTCTTTGCAATCTTCCAGAAGGGTTCACAAATACACTTCAAATGAAACTCCATCCTAGCTTTCCACAAGGAGTGGTTTGTTCCATAAAATCTAGGACTATCCTTCTTGTATGATGTCATCTCGGATCACCTCAAGCTTTTAAACTTCTTCAGAGGAACCTACTTTGATACCAATTGTTGGAAAAACAAGGGTAGACAACTGAGAGGGGGGGTGAATCAGTTGTCATAGAATATTTAACCTTTTCAAACTATACTTAACTTAATATCATATTTGATGATTGAACAATAAACCATAAACAATCAACACATCAGAAACATAGAAAACACCAATATTTTTACGTGAAAACCCTGTTAGGGGAAAAAACCATGGTGGATGTTAGTCCACAATATTATACCCTATTAAAAGTATAATGAAAAATAATGGGAATGCATATACATTTAGGAACACTGCCGAGAGCTCATTTCTCAAATACAAGAGGGCTCACTTCCCAAGAAAGATTAAGATTAAAACCATCTGAATTGTGAACTGAGAAAATAGCTTCTTCAAAAGCCTGATTACATTTCCAGTTAAGAAAAGAAAACCTTCTTCACACTTCGCTCAAACCTCTTCTCACTCTGCTCTACAATCGAATGATTTGGATACTATTCGCACATATGCACTTTCTCTGGCATATATTCGCTCTATGCACACACTAACTTCGCTCAAACAATTGCTCTTATATATCCACAACATGGAATTACATCAAAAACTTAGTCGACCAGAAATATAAAACATATTTTCAATGTCAGCCCAAATCTACAAATAAATTTTCAATGTGGATCAAAACACCATTGGCCAATACCATGATGCGACCCAAAACAATATCCTCGAGCATGCCAACCCAAAACAATATCCTCAAGCATTCCAAACATTCAATTTTGAATCTTCAAGGATCTACAACATGCAACAACCATCATGTTAGCCAAGAACATGAAAACCCGAACATACCGAGAAAAATCTTCAAACATGAGCACACTGATCAACGTGGACGTACAACAAAGATAGAGAACGATCTAGAAACATCCATGAGCACCAAGAAACAAAAAAGAAACATCTGCAACAACTAGAATTACCAGAATTATACCAACTTTAATCAAGAACACTGAAAAAACCTATAGAAATACTATCAAAACACAGATCTTCATAACTTGAACAAATCTTTACACGAACCTCTGAAACTTTTGGTGGATGGACTAGATACACTCAACAATAAACCCTTTAGCCTACAACAATTGATCTTCAACGTACAAAACAAGACACCTTCATGACCTTCACAGTTCCACTGGGAACTTGGAACTCTTTCTTTAACAATTTTCTCAATATCCTCGACATATACAACCTTCAATACATCAAATGCTAATAGTGTTGACATCAATGACAACCACATATCAGCAACACAATCACAACATCCAACATTTTAATGCAATTTTGATTGAATTTTTTGATCTAAATGACTAAAGAAACCCTTGATACAACTAATATGAAAGATGTATGCAAGATTTATGAAATATTTTTAGATTTTTGTGAATTTAAATGATTCAAAGATGCAATTTTGAAACCCTAAATGAGATGAAAAAAAACTAATGAAAATCCTAAATCTAGGGTTTCAAAGACTTCCAAATCATAAGTTATGATGTACAATGCCAGGTTCACCAAAATGAAACATAGAAAAGGGGGGTAGGTGAGTTATGTGTGTGGTAAATATGGAATGACTAAAAGGTTTAAACCCACCTATGCTTTTCCTAATTTTATTACAAAAAGAGATCTCCAAGGGGTAGGGTTGACTTTCAACCTTAAGGTGAGCCAACCCTATTTTGAGATCTATTATTTTCTTATGACATAAATGATTGATTTTCAATATTGGGAGATGATTTAAAATGCATTAACTACCAAAGTATATGACCTAATTATTGAAATATAGAATTCTATGATAACAAAAATGAAAATGACAATTTGTAGGAAGATCTAAGAAGGGAAGAATGATGTACACCTGTGCCAAAAAGCGAGTTTCAGAACCTTTAGAAGGACTAGTTTTCCTTAGGGTGAAGTGGGTCCAAGTGCAAGGAATACTTTTTTCAATCCTTTAATCCCAAATCTAAGCTTCTGATTCCTCTAGGTTTGACTATCAGAAAGCCAGAAATAAAAACTGTAGGAGAGTTTTCGTAGCTTAACAACAATGAAGACATCTTTGACAACTTTACAAAATTGCTTCTTTGTTCAACTTTCAATCCTTCTTCACCTGTAAATCTGCACATACAAAGAGAGAAGAAAAATGTCTTTTCTTTTGTGAATGGGGGCTTTCCTTAGTCAAACCCCATGTTGGTAATTAAACCTTGATAATGAAATAATGATGAAATGGAGGAATTGATGAATGAACAAAACTTTTCACAACTCACCAAACCCTTAATAGTTTCCCTTAGAGTATTGAAGTCGAACACAACACTCTAAGTTTTGGATCTTGCATGAATTGGCTTGGTTGATTGATCAATTTGATGCTTGAATGCTTGAAACCTACATCACAATGTTAGATCCAAAACATGTCATGAACACACATGAACTTTGACATGATAATATGATCTTGATTGCCACTATAGATGACTGATAAATTTTCTCTTTAATGCTCTTGACAATAATATTCTCTTGTGAAAGTTGTCTTAATGCTAGATAATGTTGCTTAGATTTCAATTGATAAACTAAGTATTTATAGGTGTTTATCTAATTTTCCAAAAATTAGATTCTAAAAGCTAGCAATTGAAGCTTGAATTTGAATCATTAAAATGCCACCAAAAACATATTAGAAATTGGGTTATAGGACTTAAAGGGGACCCATTTGCGCAAATGGGTCCTCAGACCTAAGTCCAAGACACTCAAATTCTAAGGTGTTTTAATTAATGTTAGAAATTGTTAATATAGGTTTCCCTTTTTGGAAAAAGAAAATAATAAGGCTTTGGAATGCATAGTTTGGGTAATTAGAAGCTTAATTAAGTCCAATTAATTAAAGGGATGCAAACATAGTGTGAAATTGTAAAGGTATACAATTTTCTACACTATCAAATGAAACTAACCTCTTGTAGCTAGAAGGACTGTAACCCACAACAACTAGATTTATAGTCTGTTGCATAAGGACTACAAATAGTTGTAGGGGAGAAATTTGAATGGTTGAAGTGTGACAGCCCTAGAGGATAACGAAGGTGACCATTTGGTGCAGGGCGCCATAACTTTTAATATGAAAATGTTGAAAATATTTGGTTTTTTTTTTAGTTTTGTGTTTCTTTGGTGTAATAAGGTTTTTAAGACCATTATTAAGGTCATTGTATGTCATTTGGGTCATTGAGAGTCAATTTTGGTTAATATTGTAAAAATGGCAAAAAGTTGCTATGCAACTTTGCATTTTTTGCATTTTGGAGGAAGTTGAATAGTTAGGGAGTTAAAAGGTAGTTGTAATTGGTTGGTTTTGGTTTTAAAATCATAAATGTATCATGTAATAGTCGAACCAAGGTTTTGGTGGTGATTTTTGGAAATTTTATCATCAATAAAGCTTTTTTTATTTATTTTGTCATTGTAATTTTCTGCTACATGAGGTTGTATGGCCTTATACAGCCTGCAAGTGGTCTCAAATTGATTGGAGGTGATGTGGAATTGAATATAATTTTCAAAAAACTTGGTATCACTAAATATTATTTAGTTTTGAGCATTTTAGAGGCAATTTACTCCAAACCACTTTGAAAACCTAGGTTTTGGTGCTTTGAGAGAAAAAAATGGAAATCTCACCATTCCACTAATGAAAACCTTTGAGAATCGGTGGAATGGGGTTAGATAGGATTTATTTTAAGTTTATGGTGTTTTCAATACCAGGGGAGGAGGTTTGATGAAGATTAGATGATGCCTTAGGTGGAAATTCTCTTGTTTTGGGCATAAAAGGTTGCATAGGTGACAGGGTTTGTGAAAAAGATTTGTAAAAATTGTTTTGGGTGATGGAAAATGTTTTTTTATACCATATTTAACATTTTTGGGCTGTTCGTATGAGATTTGGAGGTTTGGGTTGTGAAAATCACAAAGTGACCTATCAAAACAAGCCTAATTAGGCCTTTTCAAAGTGTAGCAACAATTTTTTGGCTTTTTTGTTCCAAAGCAATCACTCCTATTTTTTGGATATGTTTTAAAAGGGATTAATGGGTATCTAAAATAGGTTTTAGGTTGTGGGTTAGAGGTTTTAACTGAAAGTTATGGCTAAAATACCATGTTTGTTGTGCTATAAGGCATAGTGTTAAGTTGTGAAGGAAATGATTGTGTTTGAAGTGTTATGAATTTTTCAAGGGTTTGATTGAGTTGGTTTGTGTTTTCCTACCCTTCTCTACATAAAATTGGTATCAGATCATAGGTCTGATCTGAATAAGGGAGAGAAAGTGTGAAGCAAAAAGTGAACAAAATGTCTCCAAAAGGGAAAATCATTGCTAGAGAAGTAAATGAGTTGAAGGAAAAATATGCTAGAGATATGAGAGAGTTGAAGGAAAGGATTACTAATCTTGAAACAAGTTAGAAGAGAGGTATGGTCATGGGTGATGAGAGTGACTTCAAAGAAGAAGAAGAGATTGAAGAAGAAGAGGAAGATGAATTGGATCCTGATGATGAAAGCATGGCTAAGTTGTTGAGATCAAGGAAGATAAACCTAAGGTGAAGATTTATGTACCCAAATATGGAGGTAATTTGAATGATGAAGAACTTTTGGATTGGATTTCAGCACTTGACAATTATTTTGAGTGTGAGGATGTGCTTGAAGAACAAAGGGTGAAGATTGCAAAAAAAAAGTTGAAAGGTCATGTTTTGTTATGGTGGGATTATGAGCAAACTAAAAGGAGGAAGAAAGGTAGGTCAAAGATTGTTTCTTGGGACATAATGGTGGCAAATCTTAAAGGTAAGTTCTTACCATTTGACTATACAATTCAAATGTTTAAGAAACTTCAAGGTTTGAAGCAAAAGAAATGGATGTCAAAGCCTATAGTGAAGAATTTTATAAGTTGAGTATAAGGGCAAGTCACATGGAGGATGAAATGGAGAAGGCTGCTAGATATTTGAGTGGATTAAGATTCAATATTCAAGATGATTTAACTCTGGAAAATCCAAGAACAATTGAGGAGTGCTATCAAATGGCAATAAGGGTTGAAGAAAAACTAAAAAGAAGGCAAGACAAACAAATTGGGGGTAGAGGCAACAACAATAGAGGAATAGGGACATTTTCTACTCCAAGGAAGTCCTATGAAAGTCAAGAAGACACAAGCAAAGCACAAGAACAAGTTGTTGATGCAAGAGGCTTTAGAGGTGGTAGATCAGGCTTTAGAGACAGATTTGGAGGTCAAGGAAGAGGCTCACAAGGATTCACAGGAAGGTGCTATCAATGCAACAAATTTGGACACCAAGCATGGTAGTGCAATGAAGGTCAAGCTTCTAGCTCACATGGAGGAGAAAGAAGAGCTCAGATGGTGCAAGAAGATGACAATGAGAGTGTCAACTCTCCATCACAACATGCTACTCCTGAAGTTGGAGAATCACTAATGGTAAGGAGAACACTCGTCAAAGCATCAAAGGAGAAGGAGCCATCACAAAGAAGGATGCTCTTCAAAACAACTTGTAAGTGCATGGCTAAGGTATGTAAATTTGTGATTGATTCAGGAAGCACAAATAACATGGTTTCTAATGAGATTGTTGAGAAACTTAGATTTCCTAGAATACCACATGATACTCCTTATAAAGTTTCTTGGCTGAATGAGGGTCAATTTGTTTTGGTGAATTAGAAAGTTTGGGTGGAGTTCAATATAGGAGGGTATAAGGATAAAATTCTATGTGATGTGTTACCTATGGATGTGTGCCATTTGTTACTAGGGAGGCCTTCGCAATTTGATAGGCATGCTTTGTATGGCAGTATGAAGTAGGAAGAATACTTATGAGACAAAAAAAAGATGGAATCTCTTTTACTTTGACACCATTGGTAGAAGATGATAAAGGAAAAACTAAGCAAGCTAATATAATGATGGTTGGTAGGAAAGAGTTTATAAAGGTAGATGAAGAGAAAAACATAGATTTTGTAGCCACTACTACACATGGAGATATTAGGACAGCAACATTGAAGAATGGTTTGAATTTGGAGGGAAGTGATATTGAGTTGGTGCCAAAATTTAATTTGTGGAAGGTCAAGGATGAATTGATTTTGTAGGTTCAAGGTTGGTTTAAAAGGTACGTTGATGAGAGGCTAGAGGAGGTGTTCCATTCATGTTTTCAGGAAAGGATAGTGGTCATTCTATTTTTGTCCAATCAAAGGTTGGTAATCTGAGAAAGCAACAACTATAGGGGTAGACTATCATATGGGAGAGATTGAAAGCAAAGGTGAAGAGATCAAAGATGAGCTGCAATGGAAGAGGTTTGGTAAAAGGTAAAGAGGCAAGTTTAAAAACATTTCCAAGTAAGGAACAAGTCAGGGAGCATCCACCAAACAAACTTCTGTAGTTGAAGCATGACTTGGGTGCCAAAGAGTTCAACAAAACAAAGGATGAAGCATGTTTTCAATTTCTGACTCATTGGAAGGGATTTCATGTTGGAGTAAGAACTTTCATATCAGAGAATGATGGAATCAAGCTTGGGTCAGGGCACCATAAATTTTTTGTGTGGTCGATTTTGTGAGCGTTAAATATGTAAAAACGAATGAATCAAACACACCAATAAGACATTATATCAAAACAGAATATTAAAGTAATAAAGATTGCAAACTCAGTATCTTGTTATCGATGTCGTCCTATCATCCTCTATCTTCAGTATTTTCATTGATTCCAGCTGGCTCTCTGATTGTATGCTAGGCTCAATGAACAGTCCTCCTAAAGAATGAGATTGAATATGAAATGCATGTAATGTTTAAACTAAGACATGATTGCTGAAAATGAAAGACTATTGATGATGTTATGAATAATAAAACTAGAATGCTATAATGCTAGAATGCAATTAATCTCTAATTAATTTGATATGTGTTGTGCAACCTTTGCTTGGATTGGTTGTGCTATTTATAGAGTTTTTCAAAAGCTTCTGATTGGTTGATATGATCAACGATTGTGAAAATTCATGGCAGATCGAATGGTTGAGGATGGATAAGACTAAAGAAAAATAGAAGAAAGTAGAAAGCAAGATTTGTTTTCTTTTTCTGTAAAAGAGGTAAGATAAGATGATGAAGATGATTTGTTAAAAATAATCTTTTTGTGAGATTATGGGAAGATTTTGAAGAAGATAAATAATGAATTATTGAACTCAATTATTTATTTATGGGTGACACAAAGATTCTTCTTAAAATGGAATATTTACCCTAGATTTGAAGAATAATGGAAGATTTCATAATTAAACAGAATATTTAATCATGATTCTGAAAAGATATGGAAGATATTCAATAAAATAAAGATATTTAATTAAACCTTTAAGAAATGGTATGTAAATGAAATAATTAAATAATATATTTAATTAACCAGAAGAAGAAATTGAAAAGGAATATTTAAATTGAATTAAATCAAAAAGACTTAATTAAATTCAAAAAAAGTGATAATTAATTAAAATAAATAAAGTGTATTTATTTAATTAATCAAGTAGACATATGGATGTGAAATAATTAAATAAAAATCAATTTATTTAATCATGATAGAAGAATAATTTGAATGAACAATATAATTAAATCAATTAAATTTAATCATTTGTAGAAGACTTTAGAGAAATTAATTAAATAATAAATATTTAATTAAATGCCAAGGTTAATCAGATATGACCAATTTTATGCATCTACATTTTACCCCTCTTTGAAGTAATGTGTGAAACGCATTGTTTCAAAGAAAACATTCCTGCTTTCAAAATTTGATGTGTTTGACTTTGCCCCTTTTTCTAAAAAATATACCCCTGACCTGATTCTAATATACTTTTGATCGAAAAAAATGCTGCTGGTGTTAATGATGCCCCCTCGGGAGGTAAATCACTAATGATTAGGAGTGTTTGAAAATTTTAAGTTGATGATGAGATTTTGATGTTGATGTGAATTCAGTGATTTAGCTCTCAAAAAATGATGTATAAGGATGCCCCAGTGTGAAAATAAAGTCCAAGTTAGATAAAAAGATAAAAAAAAGTCACAAAACTCACCTTGAGTTAACCTTTAAAAGGTAAAAAGGAGAAAAGGACAAATCATTTGCACTTTTTGTCTTTGAGAATCTTGTAGCTCTAATAGTGACCTAGCGAAATGGAGATTTCGTATCACCGTCATAGATTCGAGCGGGCCCGTTGATACCAGAGACCAGCTGCGTATGGACCACCGGTGAGTCGATCCAACCTCCTGTGCTGTTAATTTTTTCCTTTTCGATTAAAATTTTCCTATTTTTTGTGGAGTTTAGGTTTTAAAATGTCATTTTAGCGCATTTAGAAAAGTTTTAGCACTTTCGATAGTTGTTTGAGCACTTACGATGAAAACAGTAGCGCATATAGGATAGATTTAGCATGTTTAGCGTAGAAACCAGTTTGGCGCATTTGATAAAAAGAGGAGCTCATATAGGATGCCATAGAAAAAATTAGGGTTTTAGCGTATCTAGGAAAAACTTTAGCGCATGTAAGGTTATTGTGCCTCTAGGAAATGAAGTGGCGCTTAGGTTTAGAGTTTTAACACTTAGAGGGAAATAGCGCATAGAGGAAATTTTTGAGCGCATCCAGGGCAAAGAACGATGCATTTGGGTTTTAGCGCATCCAAGATATAGAATAGAACATATGATTTTTAGCGCATAGAGGCCGCAGATTAGCGCATCTGGTAAAAAGAGATAGAATGTGGGTTTTGATGAAATTGATGTAAAAATGATGATGTATATTGCTTCCTTGGTCAATAGATAGAGAAATTTTCTTGTCATCATGTTGATATGGATAGAAAATCTGATAAATAATTGATAACTTTGTTTCCAAAATAGAAATCAAAGAGTAGATAGCTGATAATTTTGTTTCCCCTATACGAAAAACAAAGAGTAGATGATTGATATGAAAACATATTTGCATTTGTGATTGAAATACAAATAGGATGATGTTTTGATTTTTGATAGATTTGCATTCTTGAAAGAGAAAACAAATAGTAATTGATGATATGAGATTCATATAGATAGATTGTGCATTAATATGGGTCACTTGATATGAGTCTAATGAGTATGTGTCACTAATATGGGTTATAGATAGATATGAGTCAGATTGATTACATGTCACTGATATGGGTCATAGATAGATATGAGTCAGATTGATGTTGTCACGGATATGGGTCATAGATAGATATGAGTCAGATTGATGTTGTCACGGATATGGGTCATAGATAGATATGAGTCAGATTGATGTTGTTTGATTGAGATTGAATCATTAATATGATGTTGATTGATTGTCTTTATGATAACCAAAAATAGGAGGTGTTCAAAAACCCCCAGATTCGGGAGCGTCACTCGGTAGGGTGGGATAGGATAGCCGAGCTAACACTAGATAAGGTAACATTGATAGGGACATGCAGATTGAGATCCTTGTTGGCCGTGCCTCTGATTCGGGTCAATAGGGGACTGTTGACTACACTGAAAGATAGGTGGCATTTGGAGCACAACACCTTTCATTTTCCAACTGGTGAGGTGACTATGACTCCAGAGGATGTGTACATGATATTGGGCATTCCAATGGTTGGCGCCCTTATGTTCTATGATCACAAGGAGCTAGGTGGTACGGATGCATTGAGGAGAGTATATAGCGATGCGTAGATAGCAGGATATTGGGTGCCATGGGCTGACTTCAAAGGATATCCAGCCTTGCCTGCAGTGTTGGGTGCGTTCATTGGAGGTCTCCTCTGTCTGGATCGCCGATCAAAGGGACTATCAGTGGGATGGGGGAGGATCCTGGAGTAGATGTTGGTACAGCCACAGAGGTACGCCTGGGGGAGCTGTATATTGGCTCACCTATATCATAATTTACATCAAGTGGTATATAGGGGTGCATCCAATTTGTCGTGTGGTGTGACACTTCTTCAGATCTGGGTGTGGGAGCATCTTGCGGTGATGAGACTAGCATGTCCTAGAGTGAGGCCACCAGGCAGACCTTATGTATATGCCTATTTGATGTTCCTTGTCCAACCTAAGCTGGGTAAGGCGGATTATTGGAGACAGTGCCTGGATGATCTTGATGCAGTGATATGGCGGCTATACCTAGATTGTGAGCCGTGGGATATAGATCACCTTGAGATGCCATTTGTAGGTATTATGTGATTTTTGATAGGTCGTACACCCTTCATTTTAGAGAGATTCTTGGAATTGTGGGTGCAGCAATAGTTCAGTTTCACACAGGGGATGTTGCAGGGGGTTTCTCACTATGCACGGAGCAGGGATGAGGTGGGATGGGGGCCGTGTATTTCATATCAAATAGCATATACAGAGTATATGGCTTTAGCACCCAAGGCATGGGATGATAGATGAGATATTGTTGATGCCGGTATGTCTGATGAGTACTCAGTATATTATCACACACATCCCTTTCCACAGTTTACCTGTCCTGATGAGCCAGCACCCATTTTGGTGGTACCTCTGCCAGGGGTAGGGAGACAGGAGGATGTGGTAGGTGGTGAGCAGGCAGGGGTTGGGGGAGATGATGAGGAGAGTGGAGAGGAGGAGGAGAGCTCAGATGGGGATGATGGGGATGACGACGGAGATGAGGGGCAGGTGCCAGGGAGGCCAAGGCTAGATATTTTGAGTGATATCCATATCATGCGAAGGTCGAGGACTAGGATTGGGCAGAGGATAGTGATCAGGGTTGGTTCCTCATCACAACAGGGAAATATAGATACCCTATAGGCCCAGGTGCAGACATTGCAGGGACAGCAGGTGCAGTTACATAGTCAATTGGTGCAGGCACAGGGATTGGTCGCATAGCTACAAGCACAGCTGGCTCAGTCACAGGCACAGGAACATCCTCCTACCCCAGACCCATAGTTAGCCCAAGTGATGACAGAGAGAGATGCATTGAGACGGAGGGTGGTAGAGGTTGAGGGTGTTGCACAGAGACTTATGGGCACCGTGGAGAGCGCATCATTGTGAGAGGCCATTGTAGAGGGCTTTGAGATGGACAGAGAGGCTGAGTATTACCAGGTCAGATATGAGGAGTTATATTCTCCTAAGCGCAGAGAGTCTTTCCCATAGTCCCATACTAGGATCAGGAGTTGGACACGGACAGGCACCCAGAGTCTGGGGGTTACCGGGCCTCGATGGGATCCAGATGTAGGGACCAGTGGTAGGCCACCATCCGCGATACCAACTCCATCAGGGGGTTCTACTAGCCATCCTTGATGTATGCCGGAGTTTATGTGATGTATCTCATATTCTTCGGAGCATGTACATTGATTTTTGATCATATCGCATGTATCTTGTTAGACTTTTCAGTGTCATTGGACTATTGGACATTTGTATGTACATTTTGATGAGCGATGATATGCAGCGGCAATGAGTTTTGATGATGTGTTGCATTTGTTGTGATGATATGAGATGGATATGCATTTATTTCCTTGATTATGTGATATGGATATTGATATATGATCTACTGACTAACCTGTTTTGCAAGATGATGTGATATGATTATGATATGATGATGTGCAATATGATGTGCACTAATGGTCTCATGCAGGTGGATGATGATGGGAAGAATGCAACGTGTTGAGATGATATGATATATAGTTAATGATGTGGAAATGGAATGTTCATATGAAATTATTGTGTTTTTGAATTTCCAAAATGTTATAAATGATGATGATGTGATGTGATGATTTTGCGATATGATATGTAATATGAATCAAATGTTGTATAAATGGTATTTGAAAATGAGAAAAGATGTGAATGATAAATGATAAAATGTATGCTATGAAATGTAATGAATATGAAAAAGATTGATGAGATGATAAAATGATATGTAATGACATGAAATGAAATGAGATGATATGGTAACTGTAATGATGTAATGTGAATGAGATGAAAAGGAAATGAAATGATATGAAATGAGATGAAAAATAAAATGTAATGTAATGATATGAAATGTAATGATGAAATGAAATAATAAAATGGAATGAAAAGAGATGAAAAAATGAATTATGAAGTGACTTGAGATGATAAAATGATATGAGCCGATGAGATGATAAATGATGAATGATAGTTATATGAATGATAATGATATGATAAAAAATGATGAGAGAATGATGTGATGAAAAAAAATGAGTAAATAATGAAATGAAATGGAGTGAAATGGAATGAAATGATAAAATGGAAATGTTATGGAAAATGTAATGATAAAATGAGAAAATTAAAATGATATGGAATGATAATAAATGAAAGGAAAAAAATGAAATGTAATGTAGTGATATGCAATGTAATAAAATGAGATGATATGTTATGAAATGATATGATAGGAAATGGAATGAAATGATAAAATGAAATGAAATGGAATGATAAAATGACAAAATTGAAAAAAAAAATGATAAAATTGAAATGATATGTAATGATGAAGGGGATAATAATGAAAAAAGGTTAAATGTATGAATGAATGATACGAAATGATAAAAGGATTGGAATAACATGAGAATGAAATGAAGATGATAAAAAATGAGAATGTCCCATGATATGCAATGAAACGATATGAAATATGAAATGATAATGCATTAGGAAGGATACATAAATGGGAAAGGATCCCAATGATGGATGTTTAAACTATATGATATGCACAAGACCGAGATGAAATGATAATGAAATGAGGATGAAACAAATGTCCAAATTTCCTCCACATATAATCCAAAGAGACATGACAACCGTTGATTTATCTGTTCATCCTTGTGTGAAACTCTAATGCGAATCAAGTATGCAAAATATATACATTGATCTAAATGAAATGCAACTAAATAAAACCAACTGTTCATTGAGCTTTTGAGTAGCTTTTGTGAATCATCATAGAGCCTTATAAAATTTTGGAAGTATGTACAAGCATCATAGGGGAAATTAGCACCGATGATGACCTAAGTACAACTTTCATGATTTTTGATATAGCAAGCGACACAAGCATCGAGGTATAATTGAACCGAGATGACCTGAGCATTTCTTGCATAAAAAAACAAAGACTAACCACCTTCTAATGCAAATGTGGAACTGTTGTTAATGATATGCTTTGGAAATCATGTTTCATGACATATTTTCTTCAAAGCAATAGTTAACCTCAAGACAGCAGACAAAGAAAAATCATCCTCCTTCCTTGTCACTCTAGTTCATTACATCATTGAGTGTGCTCCAGAGAGATGATGTTGAAACATCAAACAACCATTGTGCAAAATGTAAAACTAATATTCTAATCATTATTCAGATTTTAGATCATCCAAATATGAGCCATGATATGGTATTTTTGCTGAAAAAAAAATTGTTGTGATGTGGTTCGATGATTGGATAGTTGTTCATGTGTGTTGATTGTTTGTTCGCATGACTGAGTTCTATAGCGTTGTCGAGTTGTTTTGGTAGAACCTGAAAGTTGGTTGCCCTAGAGTATTTCAATGTTTTGCCCCTAGTATTTGACACAACTTGCTGAAATGGATATGTACCAAAAATCAAGCCATGGTAAGACATTATCGTTCTAGGAAAATGATGGCAACATGATGTTGGTATGATCCTAAGATGAAGGAAAGATGCATGAAATGAAAGCCTAGTGCAAAACATGAACTAATAGATGGAGAGCTACAAATAACGTATTTTTTCCAGATTTTCACTATTTGTTTTTATTGCATTTTTCTGTGTTTTTTTGTCATTACCGAGATGCCTGTTTGCCAGGGTAACCATTTTTTCAGGACTTTTTCTGGTGTTTTTGTATTTCTTCAGGATCTTTTCTGTTGTTTTTGTATTTCTTAAGGACTTTTTCTGAATGATGATAATTGTTTTAGACATAATACTTTTTCAGGTGCATGTTTTTGATGGGTTTGTCAAACAAGTCCCCTTCTGGCATTGACAGGTTATATGCTCCTAAACCGTACACGGCTATGACCACATACGGACCCAACCAATTAGGTTCAAACTTTCCTTTCTTCTCTCTGTCTTGTTGATTATGTGTGTTCTCTTTTAGAACAAGATCACCAACCTAAAAGGTACGTGGTTTGACTCTATGATTATAGATGTGAGACATCATTTGTTGATAGGCTTTCAAATGATCAGCTGCTCATTGTCTCTTCTCATCAAGAAGTTCCAGTCCTTGAAGTCGGGAAACTCTGTATTCATCATTTGTTATGAGACCTTTCAGTGATACTCTAAGTGATGGAATCTCAACCGCTCCATAGACAAGAGCAAATGGTGTTACTCCTATTGGCATTCAGATACTAGTTCGGTAAGACCATAATGTGGGATTGAGTTGAACGTGCCAATCTTTCCCTACATCATTCACAGTCTTCTTTAAAAATTTCAATATTGTTTTATTTGAGGCCTCTACTTGGCCATTCCCTTGTGGATAATAAGGTGTTGAGTATCTATGTTGAATATGGAATCTCTCACAAAGTTCGTCAATATCTTGATTTTTGAATGGTCATCCATTATCTGTGATGATGGAGTTGGGAATGCCATACCGACAAATGAGATAATTGAGTATAAATGATGAGATTTGTTTACTGGTGACCTTAGTGAGAGGTACTACCTCGATCCACTTGGTAAAATACTTTGTTGCTGTGATGATGAACTTGTTCCCATTCGAAGATGAAGGATGAATCTTGCCCACTAAATCCAAGCCCCATTAAGAGAATGGCCAGGTTGGTACAAATAGTTGTAGTTCATGTGCTGGTGCATGAATGAGATTTCCATGTATCTGACATTTAGAGCACTTCGTTACAAAATTGAAAGATTCCCTCTCCATTGTAGGCTAGTAGTATCCCATTCTAATCAATTTATTGGATAAGGTTAGTCCACTTGAATGAGTACCACAAATGCCACCATGAACTTCTTGTAAAGTCTTCGGATTCATCACGTTCAAGACATCGAAGTAAAGTACCATCAAGACCGCGGTGATAGAGAGTGTCAGCGATAAGGGTATAGCGAGAGGATTGGCAGATAAAATTGCACTTTTGGTTATGGGATAAGTCAAGTGGTAAGATGTCATTTTTTAAGTAGGCATAAATCTTGCCATACTAAGGTGAATCGGATCCTACTAAGTGGCAAATGATTTGGCTTTTAGGTGTGTCATAAGCAGGCGTAAATGATTGTTCCACCAGAAATTCGTAGTGAGCCTAAGTTTCTGGGAGTTGTAACAATGAAGCGATTGTGGCCATAGCATCAGATGCCTTGTTATCAAGCCTTGGAATTTGAATGAACTTGATGTCTACAAAGTATTTCTTGAAATCGTCAACCATTTTCTTATATGGCAACAATTTTTCATCTTTGGTTTGATAGTCATCATTAATTTGGTTAATGACTAACCGTGAGTCACCATAGACTTGCAATTCTATGATTCTCCATTCCAATGCTATTTTGAGTCCAGTGATTAAAGCTTCATATTCGGCTATGTTATTAGTACATGGAAACATTAGCTGATATGACCGAGGAATGGAATTTCCTTGAGGGGTAACAAAGAGTATGCCTGCCCCCGATCTGTGTTGAGTAAATGAGCCATCAAAATATAATGACCAAGGTTGCTTTGACTCTGTCGTGAAGACATCAACATCTAGAAATTCAATGTGCATAGGATGTTCTGCTTGTAGGGGTGCTTCAGCCAGTTGGTTAGCAATAGCTTGTCCTTTGATTTCTTTGTGATCAATATAATGAATATCAAACTCGCTTAAGATCATGACCCATTTTGCTAACCTTCCTGCCAATGTGGCCTTGCTTAATAGATATTTGAGTGGATCAATCTTTGCAACCAGATTGATTGTATGAGTTAACATGTAATGTCAAAAATTTTGGGAGGCAAAGACCACTGCTAGGAAATCCTTCTCGATGAAAGTGTAGTTGATTTCATGACCTGTTAATGTTCGAATGATATAATAGATTGCATGTTATTTTCCTGTAGAGTCTTCCTGTGCTAACAATGCCCCCAAAGATGTCTCTATGGAAGCAATGTATAAGGTGAGTGGTTTGTCTGGATTTGGTGGTATCAGAATGGGTGGGTTCATTAAATACTGCTTGATTTGTTGAAAGGCCATTTCACACTTATCATCCCATTTGAAAGGAACATTCTTATGTAGTAGATGTGTGAAAGGTAGACATTTATCTGCTAGTTGTGCAATGAATCTTCGTATAGATTGAAGTCATCCCTGTAGTGATCTCAACTAACTAATATTCCTTGGTGGAGGCATTTCCATGATTGCTTGTGCCTTGGCGGGATCTACTTCAATTCCTTTTGTTGAAACTATATATCCCAAGAGTTTTCCAGATGTGACTCCGAAAACACATTTCTTAGGGTTGAGGCGTACTTTGAACTTTTCCAACCTTGCAAATATTTTAGATAATATCTCAAGATGTCCTTCTCTTGTGTATGATTTTTCCATTATGTCATCGACATAATCTTCCATGAATGTGTGCATCATGTCATGAAAAATTGTAGTCATAGCTCTTTGGTATGTAGCCCCAACATTCTTTAAACCGAAAGGCATGACGTTCCAACAATAAGTCCCCCAGGGACATGTGAAAGTTGTTTTGTCCTAGTCTTCAGGTGCAATCTTGATTTGGTTATAACCAGAAAAACCATCCATTAGTGAATACATGGAATGGCCAGTCGTTAGATCAACTCTAGTATCAATGCTTGGAAGAGGGAAATCATCCTTAGGACATGCCTTATTAAGATCTCTGAAATTTGTGCACACTCGAACACTTTTTTCAGGCTTGGATACATGAACAATGTTGGAGATCCATTCTACATAGTCAATTGATCTTATAAATCCTACATCGAGGATTTTCTTAAGTTCTTCTTTAACTAGTAGTGCCACATGAGGATGCATCTTTCTAAGTTTTTGTTTCACAGGCTTTACTCCTGGTTTAATGGACAAGTGATGCATTATAAGATCAGGATCAAGACCTGGCATGTCTGCATAGGACCAAGCAAAATTGACTTGATTTGCTCTGAGAAATTCCATGAACTCAGGTACTTGTTTATCTGTCATTGATGTTGCTAATTGTAGAATCCTCGGTTTCTCTGTAGTTTCAAGATTAGCTACTTTTGTAGGCTCAATCAAAATAGGTGATCGCTCATGATAGTGCTCTAGGAGAGTGTCAAGCATCCCATTATCTGGTTCCTTAAAAAGACTTTCACCATTTGATACACTCTTTGTTTTATCTTTTGTTTGATCTAACACTGCCAGATTCTAGTTTTCACCATTAGATATTTCTTTTTGATTTTTACTTTTGCAGCTAGGAAACTTGACACTCTCCTGACTAAGGATCTCATACTGAAAATCACCAGTGGAACAATCATTTACATCATCTGCGGAAAGGAAGTTTACGATAGATTTGTCAGTTGGAAACATAGGTATATCGAGAGGTTCAGATAGATCCCAGTCAATGAGATTGTGATGTATTAGCGGTAGCGGGTCATTAGGTTGTGTGAAATCGGCTATGGTTATGGTCATAACAGAGGTGTCTATAGGATCCGAGGTATGAGGTAGATCAAGGATGGTACTGTCCTCACGATAGTCTTGTTCGATTAAATCTAACTCGATATCACTAGAACCATAGTTGCATTGTAGTTCAGATGTGTGGTTGGGCCTCTGAACCTTCTCCTTTGATTAGAGTAGGTGTATACTTTTGTATCACATCAATCTGTTTATCCCTCCAGAATTCATCATTATGGATGGTATCCCATTCGTATTCTCCAGAGTCTATGTCAGAGTTATTATCGACAAAATTCTGAATTGTTGTTAAGCATGCTTCCTTTGGATCAGATATTTTTTGCAATGTGAGCACAGTATTATTCAATTGTTTGGATGTTGTTTCCTTTGAGCTAGTATCATAGCCTAGTCTGATTTTATCTTTTGCAGCAAGTCCTGGAGGATCAATAGGCTCAACTACTCCTTTTCTTTTTCCGATAGGACCATTACCCTCATAGCCCATCTTTTGCATGATTGAATATCCCTTACCATATTTATCAGTTGGTAACTTGATATTAAGAACTGTTTCATCTTCATCTTCATCTCTATAGAGCCATTTTAGCATTTCACTATCCTCAAGATCTTCCATTAGGAATTTCTCCTTGATAAATTGTCCATTGAATTTTGTGATTGGTTATGTCGCTGATTGTGTTGATGTTGATGCTACATATATTTGATGGTGTACGATAGAAGGTTGTCCATGTGACCGAGGTGACGTAGGAAGATTAGCCAGATAGAGAGAATATTCTCCTACACCATTATCCTTGAACCGTAATTGATTGTCAAAGGTTTTGGTTAGTTGACTGATTTGTGTATCAACTTTTGGAGAAGTGCTAGTAGTTGCTTCTCGATTGTTAGGAACCAAAGTGTCTTGACTGGCTTTGATGGTAGCACAAGTTTGAGTGTGAGAATTAGCGGCCGATATCGTGATCTCCTATCCATCATAAGGAAACTTAAGACACTGATGATATGTAGACGATATAGCTTGCATGTTGTGGATCCAAGGATGACCCAACAACATATTGTATGTGAAATCACGGTCTAATACTTGACATAAAGTATTTTTGATAACAGGTCCCACTCTGATTGGTAGCATGATTAAACCCTTGGATGCTCTTTCCTCATCATCATAGGCTTTAATGGTAATCTTTCTTCTGGGATCAATGGAATCCTCAGAAAATCCTAAAGCCCGAATTAATTTCATGGTACATATGTTTAAACCAACACCTCCATCTATTAGAACTCATCTGACACGAAATTTATGGACCATGACTTCTAAGTATAATGATGAATTATGGGGATGTGTCATGGAAACATCATCTTTTTCAGAGAATGAAAGGCATGTGGGTGAGGACAAATGTCCCACCATGGCTTGAAATTGATCCACATTCAGATCATCGGATACAGTTATTTGAATGAGGGCTTTATCTAGAATTTCTTTATGCGCCGAGGAAATCTTCAGAAGCTCCAAGATAGAGATATGGGAAGAAGTTTTTCCAAATTGATTGATTAGATCATATTGATGTGATGGTGGTGGCACAATGGATTTTAAAGGAGCACCTTTTAGGACAACTTTAGCTTGTGCCCTTGTTGTTACGTTAACTTCTCAATACTCCATTTTCTCTTTGAATTTTATAACATTAACCCGCTCGTCATCAGTGTAGATATGATTGATTATATTCTCATCAACATGATTCACATTCTTTCCAGAAGACTCACCCTTTTGATAGTTGGGCAAAGTATTTTGAAATGCTTGGTGGTCTTCGTTTGATTATTGGTTCCCTTCTATTGTGACAATGTCTTTGTCGATTAAATCTTGAATAGCGTTCTTCAAAGCTTGGAAATTATTCGTATGATGGCCTTTACATCTATGATATTCACAATAGTATGCATCATTCCATGATGGTGGCTTCACACTAGGTTCGAAGTTACGTTGAGGTGGTAGGGTAATGACGTTCTTTGCCATCAAGTCTTTAAGGGTGGATTCTAGAGATTGTCCCAATGAAGTAAAATTTCTTCTGTTGGAGAAAAATGAAGATCGTTGTGGATTCGTGTTTGATGTATTTCCCAAGGTATTGTTATTTTTGTTTCCATGATACCCTTGATTGTTGGTATTATTCTAATTTGGAACAAAATTTGGATTTTGGTTATTCCTCAGAAGAGGCAGGGAGTTGTTTCCCTAATTTGTAACCAAGTTGACATTGTTGTAGTTGTTGTTGCAAGGAACACTAAGAACAACTGGCTTAGTTGAGACATGATGTGCATCCACAACACCATCATTCACCATGTTTTTGTTGCGAGTCCAAAATCTAGATTTGTCATTGTGGTGATTTGAGGAGCTAGGATTGTCTTTATCAAGTTTGATTATCCCTCTCTGGACTAATGCATTTTCAATAATGATTTCATTTTCAATCATTTTCTGAAAAGAGGGAGGACAATGAAGATTTAGATGATAACTCATCTCTTGATCCAAGCTATTTATGAATGTAGTGATCTTTTCCTTTTCAGGAACATGACGTGGATATTTGGCGAACAATCTTCTCCATCTCTGAAGAAATGTGATGAATGATTCACCAGGTTTTTTCTTAGCCTTGCATAGATCAATCATTGTGATTTGGTGTTGTATGTTATAGGAATATTGAGAGATGAACTCATTGATCAATTCCTCAAATGTTTTGACAGGCAGTGTAATTTTTGATAACCATTCCATAGATTGGCCTCCAAGACTTCGTGGGAACAAACACATTAAGTATGTATCCTCATGAGAAAATTCTAAAGTCATGTTTCAAAAGTCTCTAATATGGTCAATGGGATCTGATTTTCCGTTATAACGATCAAACTTTGGAATTTCACAATGCTTAGGAAACGAAATCATGTTGAGACATCGATCAAAAGGATATGGACAAATATCATCAAGAGTGTATGTCTTTGTTGTGGCTCCCCCTTCTAGAACTTTAATTTTCCCTTCTAATGTTTTAACATATTGAGTCAAGGCACTAAGACCAGATAAGGGTGTTTCATCAGGATTACTCTTTATGTTCTTAGAATTAAAGTCATGAGGTAGTTTAGCTCCTTTATCATCCAGAAACAGGAAATATTTTTTTTTGTCTCCTTCTACGAGCCTTTCCACTGCTCTGAGAAATTTAGGATCTTGTTCAGCTTCTTTAAGGTGTCGTTCTTCTTCTTGTTCATCTTCACTATCCTTAAGAGTTTTTCTCAAATCTCTGTCGGAAGCGAATGGATTCTTTTCTCTTTCGATCATGTCTTCAAAAAGGGGATTTCGACTCACGCTATAAAGGGGATCACTATTTTCACCCTCTTCTTGAGTTGTTGATGTATGATATTATTGTTGAATACCTTCCTTCAGTTTATTGTATTATGATCGTGTAAAAATAGGCATATGATTTCAAGATGTTCTCCTAATCTTAGATCATAGTTTGATGAGTGCAATCAATGATGATGTTTTAATCTGATAAGATGAAAATCTTATGATATGATCAAAACTATGTTTCCTAATTTGTGGTTGTGGCTTCCAATGATAAAGGATGTTTGAATCCTGTTGGGAGAATTTGAACCGAGAATTTAGAAGTTTGCAATGGAAAGTGCACTTGTAAGATTTGATCCTTGTTTTTGAAGAATGATCAATATATCTAATAGCCTATTTCAACTCACTGAAGTATTTGTTGGTGTAATTAATATTTAATTACACTTTACATAAGTTTACTTAGGTAATTATTTAATTCCTAGGTTAATTAGTTGTCATCCTTATCTTGTTGAGCTATCTTGTTGCTCAAGATAAGATTAGGTTTATGCATCTTTGATTTTATAAAGAAAATCATTATCTTGTAATTATTGAATTCTCGAATAATATTATGTTGCACATCCTTTTGCAACCTCTCTGCTTTTTCTGATTTTCTCTTCTGTGGAAGGTCTTTTCAGTTTGCAAATCTGATCTTGGTTTCTAACAGTATTTGACTAGGATGCGTCGAATATTTGATAGAAGGTTGTGGTATGTAGTTGAAATCAAGAGGTTGATTGTGATTATGTCATTGAGAGAGAGCTCTTCTTTGAAAATAGGCTCGTGAATCTAGAGGTTCCACAGCGTATTCATCAGTAAATCCTCTAATAAAATCTTGGTATCTATGGAGAAATTTGCAATAATGGAGCAAGACGTGTCGACTCTTGTATAAAAACTTCCTTCATTGTAAACTTTTCTTGTATCCTAGAGTTTTCTTAGGTTTCCTGATCCTATTGGTAATTGACTTCTTAACAAACTTGGTAGATTTCCACTCCCTAAGCATGAGAGAAAATATGCTACTGGACCAAGAATGCTATAAACTCAGATCTGTCAGAAACAATGATTCGAGAAAAATGACAGATGCATTTTTCTATTACCTATATGCGCTTTAGAAATAGGGATATGTGCCAGAGAAATGGTCAAATGTGCTTCAATATGTCCCAGATGCGCTACTCTGTATCCTATATGCACTTCAGAAAATGTTTTGATAGTGACCCAAAAACTGCTTGCAGAATACTCAACCTATGCGCTAAAACAGACTCCAAATGCGTTGAAATAGACCCTAAAAGCACTGATTTAACCAGTGAATGCGCCAAAACAGACCTTATATGCGCCAAAATATACCCTAGATGCGCTAAAATAGTTTTTCCAAGGTATTTTCCTGAATAATTGAGAATAGTTTTTAGCTAAATTTTGACATGTTCATTTCAGATAATCTTTTATCTGAATTAGTGTGATTGAAAACTCAACAAACACCTTGAAAATGATTGTTTTTAAGTCCTATACTAAACATCAAGTGTATGTTTCAAAAAAAAAATTCAAAAATTGTTTTCACAGGTTTTACACATGACAGATAGTTCAAGAAGACTCACTCTTAGTACTCAAGTAGGTCATCATAATAATCAATAGCCCACATCTTAGAACTGCGTCGACTCACACAGTCGTGTCACCCCCGAAGGGGCACCCATGTTTTTGTCTTTTCCAGGTGCATACTTAGAGTGACGGAAGTGGATACCAGATCCCCTGAGCAAATGGTCCTTGGCAGTTATATGGTGAGTATCTTGGGGGTAGATTATTCCCTCCCCTGCACTGTGATTATTATGATGTTCTGAAACTGACTTCGGCTGGATACTACACTAGGTTCGTAGTAAGGGTTTCCATTTGGTGCGAAAATAATAAACTCCCTCAAGAGACCTCCCAACCTTTAGAACAAAGGATTTGGGGATGGTTATCTTGCACACTACCGAAAAAAGAGGATTTCTCTTGATTTGCTTTAAATTTTATAGTGGGGCGGAATAGCCTGGCTTTGACTTGAACCCACTTGAGTCGTTCCTCTTGGGTGAGTACTTTTTCCCACAAGAGTAGGCCCTCTATAGGATGTAATAAAGCAGTAAAATTGCATGAATGAAAAAGGAAAGTCTCGTATTCTAGTCACCCAGTTAAGGGGAGAGCATAGACCTATTGCCAAAAACACAGTAGACACTATTCTTTTTAAAAGCCCAAATCACAATGATCTAAACTATGTGAAGATGTTGCTTCATAGAAAGCATGGGATTCATTTTAACCATAAAATCAGTGTGTGGTGACTATCCTAGATTGCTTTATTTTAAATCCATGTCTATCCTAGGGTTGCTTCCTTTTAAAACCAGCTGTGACTATCCTAGATTGTTTCTTTTTAAGCCAGAAAAAGGTTTTGTCTGTGGAAGGCATCAGACTCAGAAACCTATATACGCCAAAAGATCACCTGTATGCGCCACAAAAACAAGTAATTGTGCTAAAACAGATAGTAAATGAACTACAAAAAGTCTTAAATGTGCTACAAAAACTCCTCAATGTGGTAAAACAGAATGCAGCTAAATTTCTTTTTTTGTTTTTTAGAAATTTTAACAAACTAAGTCGAGCATATGCGCCCTTCTATTCTGTAGATGCGCCGAAACAGTTCTTGGATGTGCCACAACAGTCCCTGGATTTGTCGAAGTACCTACAAAAGCACTGAAAGAAGCCACAGATGCTCTTTAAAAACCTATGGATGCGCTTCAGAAATCGTCGTATGCGCTAAAACGGAAAATTTTGTCAAAAATCTGAATTCTCGAACGCGAGATCCTGTCAGAAAAGCTGCAAGTAGATGTTAAAAATGGGGCAATGCCCCACGGTGGGCGCCAATAATGTGTGGTCGATTTTGTGATCATTAAATCTGTAAAAATGAATGAATAAAACACACCAATAAGACATTATATCAAAACAAAATATTAAAGTAATAAAGATTGCAAACTCAGTATCCTATTATCGATGTCGTCCTATCGTCCTCTATCTTCAGTATTTTCATTGATTCCAGCTGGCTCTCAGATTGTATGCTAGGCTCAATGAACAGTCCTAAAGAACGAGATTGAATATGAAATGCATGTAATGCTTAAACTAAGACATAATTGTTGAAAATGAAAGACTATTGATGATGCTATGAATAATAAAACTAGAATGCTATAATGCTAGAATGTAATTAATCTCTAATTACTCTTATATGTGTTGTGTAACCTTTGCTTGGATTGGCTGTGCTATTTATAGAGTTTTTCAAAAGCTTCTGATTGGTTGATATGATCAACGATTGTGAAAATTCATGGCAGATCGAATGGTTGAGGATGGATAAGACTAAAGAAAAATAGAAGAAAGCAGAAAGCAAGATTTGTTTTCTTTTTTTGTAAAAGAGGTAAGATAAGATGATGAAGATGATTTGTTAAAAATCATCTTTTTGTGAGATTATGGGAAGATTTTGAAGAAGATGAATAATGAATTATTGAATTCAATTATTTATTTATGGGTGACACAGGGATTCTTCTTAAAATGGAATATTTACCCTAGATTTGAAGAATATGGAAGATTTCATAATTAAACAGAATATTTAATCATGATTCTGAAAATATATGAAAGATATTCAATAAAATAAAGATATTTAATTAAACCTTTAAGAGATGGTATGTAAATGAAATTAATTAAATAATATATTTAATTGACTAGAAGAAGAAATTGAGAAGGAATATTTAAATTTAATTAAATCAAAAAGACTTTAATAAATTCAAAAAAAGTGATAATTAATTAAAATAAATAAAGTGTATTTATTTAATTAATCAAGTAGACATATGGATGTGAAATAATTAAATAAAAATCAATTTATTTAATCATGATAGAAGAATAATTTGAATGAACAATATAATTATATCAATTAAATTTAATCATATGTAGAAGACTTTAGAGAAATTAATTAAATAATAAATATTTAATTAAATGCTAGGGTTAATCAGATATGACCGATTTTATGCATCTACACTTTTAATATGAAAATGTTGCAAATATTTGGTTTTTGTTTAGTTTTGTGTTTCTTTGGTGTAATAAGGTCTTTAAGACCATGATTAAGTTCATTGTATGTCAGTTGGGTCATTGGGAGTCAATTTTGGTTAGTATTGTAAAAATGGCAAAAAGTTGCTATGCAACTTTGCATTTTTTGCATTTTGGAGGAAGTTGAATAGTTAGGGAGTTAAAAGATAGTTTTAATTGGTTGGTTTTGGTTATATAAGCATAAATATATCATTTAATGGTCGAACCAAGGTTCTGGTGGTGATTTTTAGAAAGTTGATCATCAATAAAGCTTGTTTTCTGCATTTTCTCATTGTAATTTGCTGCTACATGAGGTTGCACAGCCTTGTACGGCCTGCAAGTGGTATTAAATTAATTTTAGGTACTGTGGAATTGAATCTAATTTCCAAAAAACTTGATCTCAGTAAATTTCATTCAATTTTGAGCATTTTAGAGGCAATTTACTCCAAACCGCTTTGAAAACCTAAGTTTTAGCGCTTTGAGAGCAAAAAAATGGAAATCTCACCATTCCACTGATGAAAACCTTTGATAATTGATGGAATGGGGTTATATAGTATTTATTTTAATTTTATGTTGTTTGCAGGAGCAGGGGAGGAGGTTTGATGAAGATTAGATGATGCCCTAGGTGGAAATTTTCTTGTTTTGGGCATAAAATGTTGCATAGGTGATAGGGTTTTTGAAAAAAAATTGTAGAAATTGTTTTGGGTGATAGAAAATGTTTGTGAAAGTAATATTCAACATTTCTAGGTTTTTGGTATGAGATTTGGAGGTTTGGGTTGTGAAAATCACAAAGTGACCTATCAAAACAAGCCTAATTATGTCTTTTAAAAGTGTAGCAGCAATTTTTTGGCTTTGTCGTTCCAAAACAACCACCCCTAATTTTTGGATATATTTTAAAATGGATTAATGGGTATCCAAAAAATGTTTTATGTTGTGGGTTGGAGGTCTTATTTAAAATTTATGGCTAAAATACCCTATTTGTTGTGCTACAAACATAGTGTCAAGTTGTGAAGGAAATCATTGTGTTTGAAGTGTTATGACTTTGTCAAGGGTTTGATTGAGTTGGTTTGTGTTTGAATACCTTTCTTTGCATCACTATTTAATGGTCGATTTGAGTCACCACAAGAACATTATTATTCGCTAAATAAGATGAGTGGATGAAGAAGTCTAAGTAGGAGTAACCCATGACATGGCATTCCCCAGGAAACACCTCTCTGTCATGGTGATTTGTAATAACCTATTCAAAATTATTAACTAATTAATATTATTGTAAATGACACATGAATATACTCCAAATTAGAAATACATAACTAGAGGCTAAAGTCAATCATAGCTACACATGTCCATTTAAAATGAGTCAAAGATTCTTATATTCACTTCAAAAGTCAATTTACAATATCAAGTTTGACTTGGCTCCTAGGCCACAAAGTCATTACATTGTACACATTACATCAAGTTACATCTTAGACTATAATAGCCTTGTGGACAACTAAGGTTCTCCTTTGATGCTTTCCTCCACTAGTGGATGAGAACATGGTTGAAGCACTTTACCACCAATTCACGAAGCTTATGCTTCCTCAGAATTCCTTCGACTTGAAGAATGTCCGAACCTGCATGGAAATTTTAGCAAGAGAACAATATGCAAGGTGGAATCTAGTGTGTGCCCATACATCAACATGCAATTTCTATCTACAAGTTAGAAAAGAAAATGCAATATCTATGTTAGGAATGGTAGAGTGTGAAATCACAGAGTTCATCCATACATACATAACGAACTATATTGCTTGGCTAAGCATAATAAGTGTGTAGCAACAACAACAAATGATAGGTTCTAGTAAAGCAAGCCTATACTCTGTGAACTCCATTTCAGCACCTGTCCTGGAAGGTAAATTTCTACTATAACAGTTATCTACCCTCTAGCAACAACTACCCATAGGTGCTCTACTAAGGTATCATTGTTGTCTTCAAGTATTTAAAACATTCTTTCACAAATATCTTCAAAAGAAGAAACAGAATACTAAATTATACTCTAAACTGAAATCAGATTTATGATTCACAGAGTAATACAATAATCAGTAATATCTTTCCTATGACTATTTTCTACTTATCATCTTAAGCATTTTCCTTTTAAAATGTACTAAAAACAAAAGAAGCTATGTCACAAGTATGTGTGTGTACATAGACGAAATCTATGTGCATATACATATATGTGCCTACTTATGTTAAATTTTGTGCATACATTCTGAAATAATCATTAATTCAGATTGCAATCTTAAAATAGTATTCGATTTGATGTATCTTTATCAAAAAAATAAGAAATCAGATCAATTCTATGCTAACAATTTCATACATATTGTTATTGCATTCTTCAACTGTGATATTTTATCATTGTTGTTTTCATAAGAGCATTCATTGTCTTAATAAAACAAGTATTGTTTCCTACTAAACAGTCATAAAACTAGTTGTTTACATATGAACATTTATTGTTTGAATAGAACAAGTATTGTTTCCTTCTAAACAATCCTAAAACAAGTTGTTTGCATATGAACATTCATTGTTTGAATAGAACAGGCATTGTTTCCTACTAAACAGTCATAAAATAAGTTATTTACATATGAACATTTATTGTTTGAATTGAACAAGTATTGTTTCCTAATAAACAGTCATAAAACAAGTTGTTTACATATTAAATAGTTTATTGAGGAAGGATAACTTTTGACAAAACATTGTTGTTTGCAAAAGAATAACCACTGTTTACATCAACATATTACTATTTCAGACTAAACAGTTACACTTAAAGAAAAGAAAAATGTTGTTTCCTCTATTTGCTAATCTCAAGCTGCTTACATGCTAAAGAATCATTTACAAGTAAATGCTCTTTGTTTAGCAACAAAATGGATTTTCCACTATGATCTGAAAATAAACAACCAAATAGCCCTGTTCTTACATAAGGACTTTCAATACTAGAAATTTGATAAGCAACTTAATAGTATAAATAAATCTATGTTTGACATGCTTGTCGATGAAATACTTAAGGTAATACTTCAGTAAATGAATGCTTAGAAACTTCAGGTTCAAACAATACTCATGCCTTTTCAGGCTGCAATAAAACTACAGTTTCTCTAGGTTCAACCCATTTCAATGGCCGTGTGGTTTCTTTCTTAACCTCAAAATTTATATTTGATATTGCCCTTATGGGCATTCCAGCTTATCCCATAATGCATGCAGCAATATACATCATGCAGACTCAAATCTGAGTGTTATTCAAGAAAATTAATCTTATCAATCATGAGGATCGATTCATTACAAGGCTACAATGAAGCTCGAACCTATACATTCTATTGGTTCTTAAAATTGAGGGGCATTCCTCTTTATGAAATTATGGCTTCCACATTACTCAACAATGGACATTTTTCCCCTTACCATTATCAGCCTAGCCAATAATGGAAGGTGACATGTTTGAAAATGAAATATAGTCAATACATTTAAAGATAGTATAGAGGATTATATCCTCTTTGTAGGTTTGATATGCGAACCTCTACAAATTTAGACACAAAGGGTATGCATTGATCAGGACAAGATTGTTTGATAGCCACGATGTGGCTTACATTACCATGTGAACCAACATAACAGTCACATCTTAAGGGGATTCGCTACCTTGGTTAGCATAGAAAACTAGTCGATAAGGGTCCATTCTAATACTAAGCAAGAGCATGTCATATGCCATACGATCCCAGAAGGTGGTCGCTAAATGTTACCATCAGCTTAGGCCAACACACAGACAATAAATTATGCATGTTATTGTGCTATCAGTTTTCATTGAATACAGTAAGAATCACAAGCTTAGCATGGAAATAAGGATAGTGTAATCGATATTGATTCAAAAGAAATTGAATTACCTCTATAGTTGATCCTTTTTTGATGAGGCTTTCCTCTTTTTTTCCCCTACGTAGTCTACTTTTTATTTTCCTTGTTATTGTTGATTCTTTCCCAAATCACTTCTCTCTTTTCTTCCACTACCATTCATACTAAAATTCTAACCACTACTTTTGCATGTGGCTAGGTTCTTTCATTATGGATTTTTCCCTACCATAGCCATCAGCCTTCAAATTGAATATCATCTTTAAGATTCTAGCAGGCCACATCCATTGTGCAACTACCTTATGATTTTTCATTGATTCCATAGTCCAATTCATAATGTATCAGTTATAAATTTTGAATTTAAATATGAATTTGAATATGCATACGTATGTATATATACATATATATCTATATATATATATATATACTCATATAGTTGTATATATATATGCATTTAAATGATTTCATTCACACTTCCATGTATTTGAATAATGTATATATATCTATATATGGATATATATATGTATATATGTATATGTATTTGTTCGATTTAACATACATGTATATATTTATTTATTTATATATGCAATGACATACAAGTTGCCTTTTTTGA
The DNA here is from genome assembly GCA_007258455.2 of Sequoia sempervirens. NCBI lineage: Eukaryota > Viridiplantae > Streptophyta > Pinopsida > Cupressales > Cupressaceae > Sequoia > Sequoia sempervirens. Next base: position 156,097,109 of record VDFB02281492.1, read on the forward strand.
AATGGCTTATAGGTTTCATACATTATCATTTAAGGTAAGGAACTTAAATTTTCATTTTGAGCATATTTATATTTATATTTCTACACTTAAGAAAACATTTTTCTTTACAAATGTTCATTTTTGTTTCCTTCAAATCACAAAGTTTGAATAGACAATTTAATCTACAACCCATTCATTTTTAAGCACTGAAACAATTCCAATCAGGAAAATTTTGTTCTCTTATATATGCAAATCAGTTCAAATGCAAGTCTTCATGCCATTTGTGGTGTGTGCACCCAGATTCCAACCGGATTACCATCTTAAGCATTTTCCTTTTAAAATGTACTAAAAATAAAAGAAGCTATGTCACAAGTATGTGTGTGTACAAAGATGAATTCTATGTGCCTAATTATGTTATAGTTTGTGCATACATTCTGTAATAATCATTAATTCAAATTGCAATCTTAAAATAGTATTCCATTTTACATATCTTTGTCAAAATAATAAGAAATCAGATCAATTCTATGCTAACAGTTTCATACATACTATTATTGCATTCTTCAACTGTGATATTCTATCATTGTTGTTTTCATAAGAACATTCATTGTCTTAACAAAACAAGTATTGTTTCCTACTAAATAGTCATAAAACTAGTTGTTTACATATGAACATTCATTGTTTGAATAGAACAAGTATTGTTCCCTACTAAACAGTCATAAAACAAGTTTTTTACATATGAACATTCATTGTTTGAACATAACAAGTATTGTTTCCTACTAAATAGTCATAAAACAAGTTGTTTACATATTAAATAGTTTATTGAGCAAGGATAACTTTTGAAACAACAGTTTTGTTTGTAAAAGAATAACCATCGTTTACATCAACATATTACTATTTCAGACTAAACAGTTACATTTAAAGACAAGAAAAATGTGGTTTCCTCTATTTGTTGATCTCAAGTTGCTTACATGATAAAGGATCATTTACAAGTAATTGCTCTTTGTTTAGCAACAAAATGGATTTTCCACTATGATCTAAAAATAAATAACCAAATAGCCATATTCTTACATAAGGACTTTCATTACTGGAAATTCGATAAGCAACTTAATAGTATAAAGAAATCTATGTTTGGCATGCTTGTCAATGAAATACTTGAGCTAATACTTTAGTAAATGAAGGCTTAGAAACTTCAACTTCAAACCATACTCGTTCCTTTTCAGGATGCAATAAAACTATGGTTGCTCTAGGTTTGACCCATTTCAATGGTTGGGTGGTTTCTTTCTTAACCTTAAAAGTTACATTTGATATCCCCCTTATGGGAATTTTGTCTCATCCCATAACGCATGCAACAATATACATCGTGTAGACTCAAATCTAAGTGCTATTCAAGAAAATTAATCTTATCAATCATGAGGATTGATTCCTTACAAGGCTACAATGAAGCCCAAACTTATAAATTCTATTGGTTCTTAAAATTGAGGGGTATTCCTCTTTATGCAATTATGGCTTCCACATTACTCAACAATGGACGTTTTTCCTCTTGCCATTATTGGCCTAGCTGATAATGGAAGGCGACACGTTTAAAAATGAAACATAGCCAATACATTTAAAGATAGTATAGAGGATTATATCCTCTTTGTAGGTTCGATATGCAAACCTCTACAGAATTTAGACACAAAGGGTATGCATCGATCGGGACAAGATTGTCTGATAGCCACGATGTGGCTTACATTACCATGTGAACCAACATAACAGTCGCATCTTAAGGGGATTTTCTACCTCGGTTAGCATAGAAAATTAGCCAATAAGGATCAATTCTAAGACTAAGCAAGACTAGGCCTTATGCCATGCGATCCTAGAGGGTGGTTACTAAATGTTACCATCGGCTTAGGCCAGCACACAGACATAAAATTATGCATGTTCCCGTGCTATCATTTTTCATCTAATGTAGTAACAATCACAAGCTTAGCATGGAAATAAAGATAGTGTAATTGGTATTGATTCAAAAGAAACTGAATTACTTCTATAGTCGAGCCTTTTTGGATGAGGCTTTCCTCTAATTTTTTTCCCCTACGTAGTCTACTCTGCTTTTTCCTTATTGTTGTCGATTCTTTCCCAAATCACTTCTCTCTTTTCTTCCACTACCATTCATACTAAAATGCTAACCATTCCTTTTTCATGTGGCTAGGTGCTTTCATTATGGATTTTTCCCTACCATAGTCATTGGCCTTCAAATTGAATATCATCTTTAAGATTCTAGCAGGCCATGTCCATCGTGCAACTACCTTATGATTTTTTATTGATTCCACAATCTAATTCATAATGTATGAGTTATAAATTTAAAATTCAAAGATGAATTTGAATATGGATACATATGTATATATATACTTATATATTTGTATATCTATATGCATTTAAATGATTTCATTCACACTTCCATGTATTCTAATAATGTATATATCTATATATATATGGATATATATATATATGTATATGTATGTGTTCGATTTACATACACATATATATATATATATATGCAATAACATACAAGTTACTTGTTTTGGAATGGCTTATAGGTTTCATACATTATCATTTAAGGTAAGGAACTTAAATTTTCATTTCGAGCATCTTTATATTTATATTTCTACACTAAAGAAAAGAATTTTCTTTACAAATGTTCATTTTTGTTTCCTTCAAATCACAAAGTTTGAATAGACAATTTAATCTACAAACCATTCATTTTCAAGCACTGAAACAATCCCAATCAGAAAATTTTTGTTCTCTTATATATGCAAATCAGTTCAAATGCAAGTCTTCATGCCATTTGTGGTGTGTGCACCCAAATTCCAACTGGCTTACTGTTTGATCCGGCTAAACAATTCTACTTCAACCATGTTCTTGTCCTTCAACCTATAACCCTACAACTACACACACTTGCACTTACAAATTGATCAGTAACGTTCAATTCTTGATGACATATAAAATAATTTTCAAAAATTCACAAATTCAACATATGTCAACTTCTTTCATTCAATTTTTTGAATATTCCATAATCTCCATTTAATATTTAATTGAATTTCTTCAATAATTCAATTTACCATATTATGATAAATACGCAATAAAATTGGGTTATGACATCCTTCCCCTCTTGGAAGAGACATTGTCCCAATTTCTAATAAGTCAAATAAAATAACATCATATCAAATTTTCAACATTCATGTCTATTTCAACATCTCATCAAAATATATGTCTATTTCAATATTACATCAAAATTATATATCTATTTCAACATCACATCAAAAATATATGTATGTTTCAACATCACATCAAAAATATATTTCTATTTCAACATCACATCAAATATATGTCTATTTCAACATCACATCAAATATATGTCTATTTCAAAATCACATCAAATATATGTCTATTTCAACATCAAAATTTTAAAGCATGAAATATCATAATATCTCAATCCAAAAAATTTCAAACAAAATCATTGAGTTTCTTTTTCAAGAAACCAAATGTGGAAAGGAGTGTTCTATTTCTTTCGCATCCTCCCAAGTAGCACTGTCTTCTGAGTACTAGTCCCATTGGACCTTAAACTGAGCAATATCTCTGCTCCACAACTTAAGGTTGCATCTATCCAAGATTCTAATGGGCTCCACTAGTACCACTCCTGGATCATGTACCTGCAAGGATTTCCAATCAAGTACATGAGTCACATTAGGATGATATGGCTTAAGCAAAGAAACATGAAACACATTATGAAGTTGAGCCAAAGCAGGTGGTAGAGCTAGTCTATAAGCAACTAGGTTAATCACTTCCAAAACTTCAAACGGTCCCACATATCTTGGGGCCAACTTGGAAGAATTTCCAAAAGAAATAGAGATTTTATGAGGTTTAACTCTCAAGAAAACTTTGTCCCCTATTGCAAACTTTCTAAGAGTTCAACTCTTGTTGGCATAACTCTTCTGTCAGTCTACAAGCTCTTTCAATCTGCTCTTAATGACCCTCATTTTCTCTTCCATTTCCTTAAGCATTCCAGTTCCTACTATGATCTTGTCCTCCAATTTATCCCAACTAATGGGGGTACGACACTTCCACCCATACAAGGCTTCAAATGGTGTCATGCCTAAGAATGTATGATAGAATTTTTTGTAAGAAAACTCTACCAAAGGAAAATATTCTCCCCACCTATACTGTTGGTCCATACAATACATTTAGAGGAGGTCTTCGGCTACCTAATTCACCCTCTATGTATAATCATTAGTTTGAGGATGATAAGCTGAGCTAAAATTCAATTTAGTCCCCATCACCACATTCAAGGTTATCCAAAACCTTAAGTTCATTCGTGTGTCCCTATCAAAGATGATAGTCTTTGGCACTCCATGTAATCAAAAGATCTCCTAGACAAATTTCTTAGCCAAGGTCAACGATCCATCCTTAAGGTTTCCCAAAATGAAGTGTGTAACCTTAGTCAACTTATCAATCACAACCAACATAAAATCATTGATGCAGGAGCATCCCAAGTTGTAAGAAATCTTGCATCAACCAAAAAAATATTTGCATTCATGTTTTCTTGCATTTCAATAGTTAACTATTAGAACCCAATCTCAGTATTTCATACCACATTATATCGCATTGCAATAGCAGAGCTTGTGAAGAAAGATATATTATCTTCATTGCAACATCTACATCATATCCAAAATTCAAGTGTTTTGGAGATCCTAGTACGAATATATTGCTAATAGAATATCAACTATAATTGGACAAAGAGCATTCACAGACTAGTCTTGGCTTTTCAAGTGTGCAGACCTATTTCGTGAATTGTGGAGCTTAGGAAACCATTACATAAGGATTTACATTCATCGTGGGACCTTCGTTTTGATCTACATCATGTTTAATCAAGGATCAATGGAGAACCATATATTTTGGCTGACCTTCACCTGTTTCATCAACTTTGGGGTTTAGGACCTCTTGAGGCTGGTGCGGACCTTGTCCAGAGCTAGGAATTGATATATACAAGCATTGTGTAGTTGTATTAGGGGGTATAGTGATAGAGAGTAGGATAAGGAGGAAGATATAAGGATTTTGATCCACGTTGTATTTTTGGGCTTAACGTCATATCATTATGTAAATTGTAAGTCGAAAGGAAAGGCATGTTGCCTGTGAATAATTGATCATTCTCTATACCCCATGAGGGATTTTTATTCCAATTCTTTGAGTTTTCATTATGTTTACTCTTGTTGCAAGGCTAGATAGTCGTATTCCTAGACCCTCCATCCTTGACTGCACCCAGTGGTATCAAAGGAGGTTACAGACCTTGGGAGAGGAGAGAGAACTTAAGCAAGGCATTCCGTAAGATATTTGTGTGGACAGATCACCGACTTGAGGAATCCTACTTGTTTTTGTCAACAGATCACCAATTGTGAGGAAGTTGCAACCCTATAGCCAAATAGCCAACTTGAGGTAGTTGCACCAAATCCTAGGAAGATATGCCGCCAAGGAGAATTCATAATACTATTAATGTTGCTAGAAAGATGGATGAGATGATGGAAATGATGCGTACAATGAAAGTGAGATTGGATGTTGTTGAAGAAGACAGAAGAAAATGCTTAAACCCTAGACCTAATGATGAAAGTGATGATGATAAAGTTCAAGCTATAGACCTAACTAAAGAAACCAAAAAAGAGGAAGAATTAGATCAGATGAAGATGTTGAAGACTATTTCAAAAATAGGAAAGTGACCTAGAATTGAGATTTTGAACTATACCGGTAACCTAAATTCTAAAGAGTTGATCGATTGGATAAATGACATTGAAGAATACTTTGAATATGAAGAAATTGAAGACCTAGAGAGAGTGAGATTTGCAAAGACTAAACTGAAAGGACATGTTGCAATATGATGGAAGGAAGTTCAATTGGAGAGAAATAGAAAAGGTAAAGAGAAGATTGTGAAATGGGATAGAATGGTGACCAAATTGAAGAACCAGTTTATACCCTCATACTATGAGTTGGAGCTATTGAAGAGATTGAAAAAACCTAAGACAGAAGGAACAGAATGTGAAAGAATACATTGAGGAATTTCATAAGATCATCATTAGGACTAGACATAGTGAAGAAAGCAAGGAGAAAGTGGCAAGATATATAAATGGGCTAAGGATGAACATTTAGGAAGAGTTGAGTCTGGTAAGGATGAATTCAATAGAGGAAGCATATCTGTTTGCATTAAAGGTGGAGGAAAAGCTAAACAAAATACATGAATAGAGGTAGAGAGGAAAAGGAGGTAGATTTCAAAAAGGAAGGTCACATTCTATAATAGAAAAACCATATGTAGAGCAAAAAAAGGACAGAGATTCATACTGCAAGAAAGAGAGGGATTCCAATTCATATCATAAAGGGAGAGGTGATTGAAATTCTTACCACCACAATAAAGGAGGCTAAAATTCTTACCACAATGATGGATACTAGAGAGATGAGAAAGGATATGATAAGAGAACTTTCAGAGGAACATGTTTTAAGTGCAGAGGAGAAGGACATAGAGCATTTGAGTGTCGCCAAGAAAGTAAGAATATTGAAAATCATGTAAGAACCGGATATGCGAAGGAAGAACCAGTGGAATCACCTATTTTCAGAGGAAATCCTGAGAAGGGAGAATCATTATTCATGAGAGCACTGTTACAAGAGAAAGAAGTACCTAAGGAAGCACCACAGAGGAAAAGTTTGTTCCAGACTAGATGCAAAGCAAGAGGTAAGTGTTGAAAAGTTATCATTGATAGTGGTAGCACAGATAACCTATTTTCTGAGGAAACGGTTATAAAGTTGAATTTGGAAAGAAGAAAACATTTGAAGCCTTATAGGATAGCCTGGATTCAAGATGAGCACAAGATACTAGTAAGTGAGCAATTTCTAGTAAAATTTCATATAGGATCATATCATGATAAAGTACTATGTGATATTATGCCGATGGATGTATGTCATATATTGTTGGATAGACCTTGGCAGTATGATAAGAAAGCTATACATGATGGGAGAAAGAATACCTATACATTAATGTCCAATGGAAAGAGAATCACCTTGACACCTTTGGAAGATGAACCTAAAAGTGAAGTATGTGGAATAGCTAGAATCAATTTGGTAGATGGAAGGAAATTTATGGATGGATTGAGACATGAAAACTTTTGTTTTGCTTTGATTCCAAGGAAGTGTGGAGCCCTAGATGCAGAGAGGATCACCGTAAGAGAAGAAGAATCATCAGAGAAGTCCCTGAACTATTGATAGAGTACCAAGATCTTGTATCACATAATGTGCCTAATGGATTACCACCAATTTGGAGTATCAATCATCATATAAATCTTATTCTAGGAGCTAGTTTTCCAAAAAAAGCTACACATTGGATGACACCAGCAAAGAATGCAGAGCTAAACAGACAGATACAAGAATTGTTGAAGAAAGGATTGATCAAAGAAAGTATGAGCCCATGTGCGGTACTGACTATACTCGCACCTAAGAAAGAAGGAGAATGGAGGATGTGTATAGATTCAAGGGCTATCAATAGGATCACCATGAAGTATAGATTCCTATTGCCTAGGATGGATGGCATCATGGATAGTCTGAGTGGAGCAAAGTATCTCACCAAGATAGACCTAAAGAGTGGATACCATCAGAGCAAGATCAGAGTGGGAGATGAATGGAAGACTACTTTCAAGACAAATGAGGGGTTGTATGAGTGGTTGGTCATGCCATTTGGACTAACTAATGCACCTTGTACATTTATGAGGCTGATGAATAAAGTCTTGAAGAAATTATTGGGAAATTTTTTCATTGTTTATCTGGATGATATTCTAATTTTTAGTAAGACTAAGGAATAAAATTTGGAGCACATCAGACAAGTATTTCAGAGGCTAAGGGAAGAGAAGTTGTTGATAAACATTATGAAGTGTAGCTTCATGAAGAAAGAACTAGTGTATTTGGGATTTGTGATATCTGCGGAAGGATTAAATGGCCTAGTTGAATGGCCTACACCTGTGAACGTTGGAGAAGTAAGATCATTTCATGTACTAGAAATTTTTTACCATAAGTTCATTAGAAATTTTTGTAGTATTTGCACACCTATGACAGAGACAATGAGGGGTGATCGAAAGGAATTCAAGTGGACATCAGGAGCACATAATAGTTTTGAGTTGTTGAAGCAAAAGGTGACAGAACAACCTGTGTTAGCACTACCAAGCTTTGATAAGGGATTCCAAGTAGATTATGATACTAGTGGAAGTGCAATAGGAGTTGTATTAATTTAGGAAGGGATATCAATAGCCTACTTCAGTAAAAAATTGAATGATGCTAGGAGAAGATATTCAGTTTATGATCAGGAATTCTATGCAATAATACAAGCCTTGAAGAAGTGGAGACATTACTTGTTACCTAAGGAATTTGTGTTGTATATGGATCATCAAGCTTTACAATATTTGAATAGTCACAAGAAGTTGAACCAAAGACATATGAGATGGGTAGAATTCTTGCAGAGTTACACATTTGGGTTGAAGCATTGGAGTGAAAAGTCAAACAAGGTTGAAAATGCATTGAGTAGGAGAAGAAGTTTGTTGACAGAGATGAGAATTAAAGTATTAGGTTTTGAAGAACTGAAGCATATGTATGAGGATGACATTGATTTTTTTGAGGCATGGAAGGCTTGTAAGGAACCTATAGAGATAGATAGAAGCAAATGGTTGGATCATTTCATTCAGAAAGATATGTTATTCAAGAACAATTAATTATGTATCCCTAGAAGTTCAATGAGAGATAATTTGATCAAGGAAAAGCATTGCGGAGGATTAGCAGAACATTTTGGAATTGATAAGATCGTAACATTGGTGAGTGAGAACTATTTTTGGCCATAGTTGTATAAGGATGTCAGGAAATATGTTCAAAGTTGTAGGATTTGTCAAGTTGCAAAAGGAAACAGTTAGAACACTAGAATGTATACACCATTGACAGTACCAGAGAGACCATGGGAAGACATTAGCATGGATATTGTGATAGGATTACCTAAGACACCGAGAGGATTTGACTCTATATTTGTGGTTGTGGATACATTTTCTAAGATGGTGCATTTCATACCTTGTAAGAAAACCAGTGATGCAGTACATGTTGTAGACCTATTTTTCAAAGAGATTGTGAGATTGCATGGACTACCAAAGAGTATAGTATCAAACAGAGACAATATATTCATTGGATATTTCTAGAAAACATTGTGGAAGAGGATGAAGACATATTTGAAGTATAGTACAGCATTTCACCCACAGACAAATGGACAGACAGAAGTGGTAAGTAGGATTTTGGGGAACTTGTTGAGGTGTTTGATTGAAGGTAAAGCAGGAAATTGGGATTTAATACTACCGCAAGCATAATTTTCATACAACAATTTAGTAAATTGAAGCACAGGCAAGACACCATTTAAAATTGTGATAGGACAACAACCTAAAGGAGTAGTAGAATTAAGAGATATCAATATGGAGAATAAAACAAGTGCGGAGGCAGAAGAATTTGTAGGATTCATGGAAAAAATGCATATTCAAGTTAAGGAGCATCTAGAGAATATGAACAATACCTACAAGGATAAATTAGATGAGAAGAGAAGACATAAGGAGTTTGCAGTAGGAGAGGAAGTAATGGTATATCTAAGAAAAGATAGATTTCCAATTGGGACATATAATAAGTTGAAGATGAAGAAGTTTGAACCTTGTAAGATCATCAGGAATTTTGATTCTAGAAATGCATATGAAGTGTAGCTACCGAAGAAATTTGGCATATCACATGTATTCAACATTGCAAACCTATACCAGTATCATGAAGGAGAGTCACCAGAGGATAGAGAAGTTGGTTTTCCAGACCAGATAGCACATCATTTGGAGAAAATTGAGGAAATTTTAGACAATAGAGTTGGACGTAGTACCAGAGGAAGGCAATACAAGGAATATCTAGTTAGATGGAAAGGAAGACCAGAGGAAGATTCATCATGGATTTCTCGGGCTGAGATGGACCGCATTGGTTTTCCTCTAGCCCTAGGAAAGTGAGAGGCTCACTTTTCTTCAACCTCGGGTGTCTGATGTAGGAGCGTCCCAAGTTGCAAGCAATCTTGAATCAACCAAAAAAATATTTGCATTCATGTTTTCTTGCATTTCAATAGTCAACTATCAGGACCCAATCTTAGTATTTCATACCACATTGTAACAACAGAGCTCGTAGAGCAGGATATATGATCTTCATTGCAACATCTACATCATATCTAGAATTCAAGTTTTTTTGAGATCCCAATACGAAGATATTGCTAATAGAATATTAGTTGTAATTGGACAAAGAGAATTCATAGACCAGTCTTGGATTTTCAAGTGTGTCGACCTATTCCATGACTTGCGGAGCTCAAGAAACCATTTCATAAGGATGTACATTCATCATGGTACCTTTGTTCTGATCTGCATCATGTTTAACCAAGGATCAATGGAGAACCATATGTTTTGGCTGACCTTCACACATTTCATCAAGTTTGGGGTTCGAGACCTCTTGAGGCCAATGAGGATGATGTGATAGAGAGTAGGAGAAGTAGGAAGATATAAGTATTTTGATCCGCGTTGTATTTCTAGGCTTAACGCCATATCATCCTATAAACTGTAAGCCAGAAGGAAGGGCATGTTGCCTATGAATAATCTATCATTATATATACCCCATGAGGGATTGTTATTCCAATTCTTTGAGTTTCTATTGTGTTTACTCTTGCTGCAAGGTTGGACAATCCTATTCCTGGACCCTCCATCCTTGACTACACCAATCATGCTTATTCTTGCTCAATAGCAACCCTTGTACAAAATCCATACTGGTCACCTGCCATTTATACTCAGCTATGTCATGAAGATACAATAACCTGGTTAGGTGTGCATGCTCAGCCTTGACTCGCTGGCACTCCAAGCATCTAGCTACATACTCCACTACATCCTTCTTGAGTTTAGGCCAAAAATATAGAGTCTTCAACTCCGCAATCATCTTGGATACTCTGAGGTGTCCAGAATAAGGTACATTGTGAAATTCTTCTAAAACCAACTTCCTCAACTCTCTAGAGTTAGGAATATAAATTCTCCTATGGTATCTCAAAATACCATATGGTTCAATCCCATACCCATCGAACCGATGATCGGAAGGATTAACTACTAGGGCACTCTTCACTCTTTCATAGTACTCATCCCCTACCAAATTTTGAATTATCTCCTGCCTCAAGTTAGACCTTGTTGAGATCATGGTTTTCATATGTCTTCATATACTAAGAGCATCAACCACTCTATTATCTTTCCCTTTTATATATTCAATTCCAAAGTCATACTCACTAAGGAATTCCAACCACCTTCTTTGTCGCGCATTAAGGTTTGGCTGGGTAAATATGTATCTCAACCCTAAGTGGTTTGTCTTGAGTTCAAATGGCTTTCCCAAAAGATAATTCCTCCACATATGTAAGGCATGAACTATGGCCACCAATTCCAAATTATGACATGTGTAGTTCACTTCACATTACTTGAGCTTTCTTGATTCATATGCTACCACTTGTCTGTCTTGCATTAGTACTGCTCCCAATCCCTCTCCTAAAGCATCTATGATTACTATGAATCTCTCGTTAGGATCAGGGATAGTTAGTACTAGTGCTATTGTGAGCCTCTCCTTCAGGATTTGGAATGCCTGCTCACATTTCTCGGTCCATTCAAACAGTGTTCCCTTCCTTTGGAGTGAGGTAATAGGAGATGCAATATGGGAGAACCCTTGCACAAACTTCATATAGTATCCTATGAGGCCCATGAAGCTATGAAATTCTAACACACTCTGAGGCACTGGCCATTCCACCATTGCCTTGATCTTCTTAGGGTCTATCAAGACTAATTGTGCTGAAATAATATGGCCCAAATAGTGCACTATGTCCTAATAGAATGAACACTTGGACAACGTCCCAAAGAGTTTCTTTTCTCTCAATTGCTAGAAAACTATCCTCAAATGTTTATCATGGTCTTCGATAGTCTTTGAATAGACTAGAATGTCTTCAATAAAGATCAGAACAAAGTCATCTAAGCAATCTCTGAATACACTATTCATAAGGTTCATAAAGGTTTTTGGTGCATTAGTTAAACTGAAATGTACCATTGTGAACTCGTAATGTCCATATTGACATCTGAATGCAATCTTCAGTATCTTCTTCCTTAATCCTCAATTGATGGTACCCTGACCTAAGATCTATCTTGGAGAACACCATCACTCCCTTCATTTGATCAAACAATTCATCAATCCTTGGGAGTGGATACCGGTTCTTGATGGTAACCTTGTTCAACATTCGATAATCTATACACAAACACAAAGTTCCATCCTTCTTTTTCACAAAAATAATCGGTGCTCCCTAAGGAGACACATTGGATCTTATGAGTCCCTTATCTATTAATTCCATTAACTAGGCCTTCAACTCATAGAGTTATGTGGTGTTCGTCTGATAAGGTGCCTTGGATTGAGGCTCAACTCTTGGAACTGGATTGATAGAAAAATCAAATTATTGCTTCAAAGGAAACTCAGTAAGTTCTTCAAGGAATACGTCTTGGAACTCCTTGAGAATAGGATAGTCATCTAAATATGGCTCCTTGTTATTAGGATTACTAGCATGTACTGTGTAAATTGCACACCCCTTTTGATGAGCCTTCTTGAGCTACATCGCAAAAATTTGTCTAAGATCTAAGGGTCTGTGCATTCCACAAACCTCAACTGGGTTTCCATAATCATCCAGATGGTTGACCACCTTATCCTCATAGTTCACTAAAGTCTTATGCTCAGTTAACCAATTTATTCCCAAAATTACATCATATGAGCCTAAGGGTGCCACATACAAGTTGACCTATGTTTGAAAGGTTGGAAGCTCTAACTCACTACAAAAGAGACAAGTATCTACCCTTTGTTCTACTTGATTACCATACTAGATTTTCCATCAATTTTCCATGTACCCAGGTCTAATGGGTATCTTAGATATTATTCTAGGATCTATAAAACACTTAGTAGCTCTAGTATCAATTAAGATAGAGACGGATTAGCCATAGAGCTTACCCATTAGCTGAATTGGTGAAGCCTGATATTATGCATGTCTATTATCCACTATAGCATGGATCTGATGAGTTTGTTGGTAGCTTCCTTCCTTCCATGACTTTGAACGCTAAGGAAAATTCAAGGCATAATGGTTTCCTCCACAAGTATAGTATCCATCATGAGACCCCTTGCAATCTCCTAGCTTGTCCTCTCTAAAACCCTTCTACTTATGGTTGTCTTTACCCTTACCCTTGTTTGCTTTCTTGTTCTTTCCTCCATTACCATCTTCACCCTTCACCTGTGATTCACTTCCCCTCTTGAGATTATGGATTTGATGGCTCTTGTCTCCCTTATGAAATTTATTCTTCCCATAACGAGACTTATAACTTGAATCGTTGCAAAGATTGGATAACTATTGCAGCTTTTCGTCCTATTTGGTGGATTTTTGGAAGACTTCATTCATGGTTTGAGGTTGGTACATATCCACCTCAACTCCTATGTGGGGTTTGAGTCCCATTATAAATTTCTAGATATGAAACCATTTGTCTCCCTAATACTAAGGCACATACTTCAACAAGTTAGTGAACTTTTCCCAATATTGAATCATAGTCATATTTCCTTGGGTTAAGTTCTAAAATTTGGTTACTTTCTTGTCAATGAAAAGCTATGATAACCATCTCTTCTTGAAAGCTTGGAGGAAGAGTTCCCAAGTGATCTCAACAGGCTGTAGGTTTTGTTCTAACTTCTCATTATCCCAAGTCATTGCTTCACTTGAGAGTTGATACGTAGCCCATGTCGCCTTAGTCTATTCAAAAAGGTTATGGAGCCCAAAGTATTTTTTCCATTTCTATAATCCAAGCCTCAACTCCTATTCCAATAGCCTTACCATCAAACTTGGGAGGTGCTACTCTTTTGAGGTCTTTTCCAAGCTCTTCCTTAATTCATCCTCGTGGACCTACCCATGGACCATCGTCTCCTTGATTTCCTTCTGCATTCTTGCGGTCCCAGTCCTCGTGTGCCACTCAAACTTATTTCTCTATATGTTTGAAATGTTTTTCGATGAAATACTTGAGCTAATAATTCAATAAATGAAGGCTTAGAAACTTTAGGTTCAAACAATAGTCATGCCTTTTCAGGCTGCAATAAAACTACGGTTGCTCTAAGTCTGACCCATTTCAATGGTTGGGTGGTTTCTTTATTAACCTAAAAAGTTACATTTGATATTTCCCTTATGGGAATTCTGACTTATCCCATAATACATGCAGCAATATACATCATGCAAACTCAAATCTGAGTGTTATTCAAAAAAAAAAATCTTATCAATCATGAGGATCGATTCCTTACAAGGCTACAATGAAGCATGAACTTATACATTCTATTGGTTCTTAAAATCAAGGGGAATTCCTCTTTATGCAATTATGGCTTCCACATTACTCAACAATGGATTTTTTTCCCCTTGCCACTATCGGCCTAGTTGATAATGGAAGGAGACACATTTGAAAATGAAACACAGTCAATACATTTAAAGATAGTACAGAGGATTATATCCTCTTTGTAGGTTTGGTATGTGAACCTCTACAGAATTCAGACACAAAGGGTATGCATCGATCAGGACAAGATTGTTTGATAGCCACGATGTGGCTTACATTACCATGCGAACCAACATAATAGTCACATCTTAAGGGGATTCACTACTTCGGTTAGCATAGAAAACTAGTTGATAAGGCTCCATTCTAATACTAAGCAAGAGCAGGTCGTAGGCCATGCGATCTCAGAGGGTGGTCGCTAAATGTTACCATCATCTTAGGCTGACACACAAACAAAAAATTATGCATGTTATTGTGCTATCATTTTTCATCGAATGGAGTAACAATCACAAGCTTAGCATGGAAATAAAGATAGTGTAATCGATATTGATTCAAAAGAAACCAAATTATCTCTATAGTTGAGCCTTTTTGGATGAGGCTTTCCTTTGATTTTTTTCCCCTACATACTCTGCTCTACTTTTTCCTTGCTATTGCCGATTCTTTCCCAAATCACTTCTCTCTTTTCTTCCACTACTATTCATACTGTAGTGTCCCTCCATGATTCGCCCTCTTTGTGATGTTCAGTAAGTAGTGCTTTGGATTGCTTGATTTAAATTTGTTTTGTTGGATTATTTGATGAATTAAATTAAATTATTAATTTTTTTTTTAAAAATAGATATAAAAATATGTTTATGGCTACAAGATAGAAATGGTTTCCTAATGGATATATTGCAAAAAATGATAGAAATCAGCACCCTCATGGCAGAATTACTCAAAGAAATCAAAACCATCATACTCGTGGTCCTACAAGGAATCTAGAAGGGTATCATGTAAATGTTGCAAATGCTAGAAGAGTTCACAGAGGAAGGCATCGATTCCTGCATCCAAATTGGGTCCCAATCCCTCCTCACAGGGTAACGAATAGAAATGGTCAACCAATTGTAGACATATGTGAAAGGGATACTCTGTTCAATAGGAATTTTCAAAATAAACCCTATGAGAAGGATTCAACTTTTCTGCAAAGGTCATATCAAGAAGCTAAAGCAAATCTCACATCATTTAGACACAGAGAACCAAAGGTACCGCATTCTACAGATGCAAAGGCTTCAAAGAAGGCATATAAAGGTTTAAATACTCAAAATGAAGTTACATCCAAATCTCTGGATGAATTGCAGGAGAGAAATACTCAATGTGAAGAAAACCCTAAATCGCATGGGAATAAGCAAGGTTCAAAAGAGTCGGAGGAGGAAAGTCAGGAACAACAAAAGGTCACATAAGCAATATCTCCAAATCCACAAGGAGCCCCCTTCAATCCAGAATCCCAAATGTTGTCTTTCAAGCAAAAATCAAATGCAAGGTGCACGGGGTGACAAAAGTCAACTGATACACAAAAGGAAAAAACCAAGGCACAAGAAGAGCAAAGGATCGAAGAAAAAAGGTGCACTAAAGCAAGTGTGGAGACGCAAGGATCCAAAGAAAGTAGATACTGAGTCCCATGAGCAGACCAAGCAACAGGAGGCAGACACTCCTCCTTCAGAAGATCAGGGTGCTATCAAAATTACATTTCCAAAAAAAATGTTGCAAGCTCAAATTCAAGATCTTAAGGACAAGGCCCTAATTTTTAAGCTCTAGAACCTAATTTTTCCTTTAGATCAATTACAAGATTTACTTTATAATGATTGGGAAGGGGTTCAACAAGTTTTTTATTTAAACTGGGAGAAAGGAATATTTGTAGTCATTTTTTACAGTAAAAATTTTGAGGAAGCAACATTCAAAGTAAAGTCATGGGTTTACCAAGGATCAGAGATTTGTATGCAATCCTAGACACCAAACTTTAAGCTAGAAGACTCTTTCTTTAGGTTTGTCCCCTTCTGGTTTCAAATGCTAGATCTACCGCTTGAATATAGGGAGCTAAATTTAGTAGAGATAATAGCCAATCATGTGGGCATTTTCCTTACGCATGACAAGACATTTTTCAAAAATCCTTCAAAGCCCATTAGAACTTGCGTTCTTATGGACATGGCCAAGAAGCTCCCTCGACATATCCAGCTAGTCTCAAAATTTGGCACATGGCATCAACAACTCATCTTTGAGTCAAATGAGAATTCTTGCTCACATTGTCATGCTACAAGTCATTTTTCTTCTCACTACACATTAGAAGCCCCTGCATCAAACTCTAATCATATAGTCAACTCCAAAAGTGATGTGCAACCATACAATCAAATAGGTTCGCCCATATCTTCACCAGAAGCATGCAACCAAATAGATCAAGATTCTTCGCAGGACAAACTTATTAAAGCCACACCAAGTCAAGTAACCAATAGTGATAGAACATGTCACCATAAGAGGAAAAGAGAGATGGTTGGAATAGAGTTAGGCTTCCCCATGAAATCTACAGCCAACAAAAAAATTGTGCTTTAGTTTAAAGTACCAAATAATGTATGGGATTTAATGAAAGCATTTTCCTCCCTCTCACTTAGGCTATACACCCCCATGGAGAAGTTATCTTCAGAACAACATTTAGAGGAGACTGTGCAGAAGCTAATGTTCCAAGATACAAGAGATTTTTTAGCAAATAGATCAATTAAGGAACAATCAATCATGCAAGAGGAGGCTATTTCTAATATGGAACACCAAAGTCTTCCATTAACAACAACAAAGCAATTTTCAGACATTGAACTTGAATATTGGCAGATAAGATGTTGTTCTCAATTGGCTCAAACTTTATTGATGAAATTGCAATAAAAGAAGAATTTTGGGTAAGTAATAATACATCAGATTCACAATGTGGAGGAGGTTTTCAAATTCCTCGACATAAACAAAAGGATTTAGGACAGCAAGCAAAATTCACAAAAGGTTGGGACTCTCAAGTTCCTTTACAAATTGAATTACAAGAAGAAGTACCATGTGTAAATATACCAGATTCAAAATTGATAAAGGAGCTAACAAAAGGAAATGAGGCAGAAGAGTCAGATTGCAGAAAATCCCTTTCATTATCACAATCTCCAATCCAACCTTCAATTAAAAAATCCCCTGGGAAGAGAGGTAGAAAGTCAAATTTGACCAAACTCAAGGAGCAAATAGAGGTGGGAGTGCAGAAAATAATTTTTGATTCAATGCCAAATAAGAGACCTAGGAGAGCATGTTGCTCTCCTCGAGAACAATGAGGATCTATTCATGGAATGTCAGGGGCATTAACGCCTCTGACAAACGTGCTCAGATCAAGCAACTGATAGATGCTTGTGGAGCAGACATTTTTCTCTTGCAAGAAACAAAGACCTTTGAGGAAACATTTGCATCATCAATAAAGAAATGGTCTCATTGGGAATCATCACATTCACCAGCTCAAGGGGCATCTGGAGGACTATTAATTTTATGGAATCCAAAGTCAGTAATTGTCCAATTGCACAAAAACGAGAATTGTTGGAAGATGGTTGAGGTAACAAAGTTTAATTTGCACTTTTGGCTTATAAATGTCTATGGCCCTACTTCTACCTTGGACAAAAAGAATATTTGGGATGAAATCACAAGGAAAATTGGGGTGATTCACACAGATAAAATAGTGATAGTAGGGAATTTCAATGCAATAACTTCTTTACAAGAGAAAAGTGGAGGAATAAGTCCACCACAAAAAGTAATGTCAAATTTCAGCCATTTTATTGCATCCAATGCTCTAAGGGACATTCAACCTCTTACAGGTAAATTCACTTGGACCAACAAAAGGAAAGGGTTTCTTCAAATAGCGGAAAGGCTAGATAGGTTTTTAGTGTCTCCGAACTAGTGCTCATCCTCGCATAATCTAAATTCAGAAATTTTTCCATATTCGGGTTCAGACCACTATGCAATTTGTTTGGGAATATCAAATATATCTGCTTTAGGGGTAAAATCTTCTTTCAAATTTGAAAGTATGTGGTTTAGGCATCCCCAATTCATGGATCTTCTAAAACAGTGGTGGGTAAATGCACCTTTTGTACAAGGTACAAAAATGTATCAATTCCACCAAAAACTGATTCATGTAAAACAACAAGTAAGAGCTTGGAATAAGAAAGTATTTAAAAATATATTTTCCACCAAAAGGACTTAGTTCTTAAAGAATTAATAGCAGTCCATCAGACTGTAATTCAAAGCGGCCTGGATGTTGACCTTCATGCGAAATAGAAGAGTTTACAAGAGGAGTGGGAGGAACTATGTGCTCGAGAAGAGGCTTATTGGAGACAAAAATTACAGGAATTATGGCTAAAAGAGGGAGACCGCAACACAAAAAAAATTCATGCCTCTACACAGTTTAAAAAGAGTTCAAAATCAATTCAGTCAATACAAGAGATATCTACAGGAATCTGGATTTTGAGAGAGGAGGATATTAGAAGTGAAGGGGTGAAATTTTTCACACAACTATTATTAGCCCCATCCAATATAGATGCTAATAGGATTAATGATCAAAATGAATTATTGAATATAATTCTACATTTGATCAATAATGAGGACAATGATTTGCTCATGAGACCTTTCACAATGGAGGAGCTCAAGAAAGTAGTTTTCTCACTGCCACCTGAGAAGGTGCCTGGCCCAAATGGTTTTACGGCCTTATTTTTTCAAAAATGTTGGGAGTTTATATGCTACAAGATTTTTTGGGCGTTAGATGAATCCAGAAGAACTGGAACCATGTTTAGACAGTTTAATGTTACTAATATTGCAATCTTGCCTAAGGTCAAAGAGCCTAAAATGTTTGCAGAGTTTAGGCCTATTTCATTATGCAATACAATTTATAAAATATTCGCCAAGGCAATATATTTAAGATTGCAATTGATTATTCCAAGGATTGTTTCTCAAGAGCAAGGAGGTTTTATCCTTGGTAGGGAAACTTATGAAGGGGCAATTATTGCACATGAAGTGTTACACGCAATTTAAAATTCAAAGATACCTTCCTTCATTGTCAAGCTAGACATGATGAAAGCCTATGATAAAGTAGACTAGCACTAAGTGGGTAATGTCTTGTTTATCAGGCACTAAGTTTTTAGTGATCATAAGTAGCAGTCCATCTAGTTTTTTTAGTGCTACACAAGGGATCAAGCAAGGAGACCTGGTTTCACCATTTCTTTTCATAATAATGGCAAAGGCCTTAAGTAGATACATTCTCTTAAAACATAGTCAAAGTACTTGGCAAGGCATACAGATAGCAAACTCAAGCATCTCAGTCACCCACTCTCTTTTTTCAAATGATACACTCTTGTTTAATAGGGAAACGTTATCAGAAGCAAATAAGGTCAAAGAGGTTTTGGAAAAATATTCATTAGCTTCTAGGGAAAAAATTAATCCAACAAAGTCCAAGATTTACATTTTGAATACTCCTAATGATCTAAAGAAGAAAATAGTGGATACTTTAGGGTTTCAAGAAGTAGGCTTGCCTTGTACTTATTTAGGGATTCCTTTTTCAAAAGGATCAAATAAAGCACATTATTGGGATAAAGTAATCAATAGACTAAAAGCAAGAATATTAATATGGAAAGCCCATTGGTCATCATTGTCTGGAAGAATTCTTCTCATTAAATCAATGTTAGCATCTATTCCAAATTATTTTTTGGTCATATTAAAAGCTCCTACTTATGTAATAAAAGAAAATTAAAAAATAATTAGATCTTTTCTTTGGAAGGGTAACATTGATGAGCAGAAAAAAGTACCTTTGATCTAACTAGAAGGTCTAGCCAGAGGAAAACACCAAGGGGGGGCAGTAGTTCAAAATCTAATATGGAGAAACAAAGCATTTGGGGCTAAGTTGGCATGGAAAATGTACTCTAATCTAGAGGCCAAATGGACCAAAATAATGCAAGCTAAATATCTAGACAATGTTAATCCAATCAGAATTCTAACAATAGCAGATCCCCCAAAAGGTTCGACTATTTGGAATTTCATTTTGAATAGTAGAAGCCTCATCACAAAGTATTCATCATGGGAGGTAAATGATGGATAGAGTGTGAAGTTTTGGGCAGATTCTTGGAATGGGAAACCACCACTATTTGACAACCATGACCTTCATGAGATTAGAACAATCAATTCTCAAGCCTGGGGTGAAAACTTGCTAGATTATGTTCAGTCCTCCAATACCCTCTCTGGGAAAGTAGAGTGGAAAATTCCACCAACGGGTGCTATCATAATAGTGGTTAACAATTCTTGAGAGGAATGAATTTTAGCTGAAATTACATATTTTTAGAAAATATAATGAGTTAAGCCTTAAAAAGATCCATTTTAAATATTCCAATTGAAGAGGGTTTGATCAAATCACCTTAGATCAAACCCCCTTGGATAGAACCTCGCTAGTTTTAAACCATACCTATAAATGTGTCTCCTTTACACCTATCAAAATGCTGATAAAAAATCACTTTTGATTTAGATTTTGGGGATCAAATGAATTCATTTAAAATTTATTTCAAATGATTATGGTATTCCTCAACAAGCTATCCCATGAATATAATTTTAATATGTTTTGGTTTTGTTATGTATTTGTTTTTTTAAGTTTTATTAAACATAGGTTTTTCATCGAAAATGAATTTCTATGTTCTTCACATGTGGAAAAATAGAAGATTATCACAAAAAAAAATTGAAAAATATGAGTGTACCAGATATTGAAGTCCTTGATCCAACAAAAATAAATAAATTAAATTTTGACATATACAAAAGTTACGCGTTATACAAATACTGGTTTAAATTGTAATTCATTTGACTTTGAAACTTGATTAAGGAAAAAATATTCAATAAAAAACTATCTAACCAAGTGGAAGAACTAGATATCAGAGTTACAAATCTAAATTTGAAAGAATTAGAATTTTATCCTTCATGGAAAAAAGTTATGCGTTATACTTGCAAAGGCCACTTTTTAAAAATGTTGTTTTATGAAAAAAATCTATTTTCGTGGGAGATGAAAAAGAAGTGCAATTTGACTCCAAAAATTTTGAAAAAAATATTTTTAGAATCTACAGACAAAATTTGATGAGACTCTAGTTTGCACCATCTTCAAATTCCTCACAGTTTAGCTGCTATAGGTGCCCGAATGTGAAGATTTAGTTAAAAATAATAATTTCAGTGTCCAGTTTGGCCAAAAATTGTAAACCACTATTATGGGATCACCCCTGACTAATTTAGTCACTTCACAATAGGTTAATATGTTTTCTAACACAATGAAGGAAAGAATAGTGTATCTATCCGCAAAGCCAAAAAAAATTATATGGTCAACATCAAAAGAAGGGAAATACTTGGTTAAGGAGGGATATGTTGTGCTAAGTAAGCTTAACAATGATTCACAACCCCACCATGATTTTTCCTTTTATTGGAACAACAAATTTTTGCCAAAAGTGGGAAGTTTTTCCTGGCTAGCCATACAGAAAAGAATTTTTGTAAGGAAAGCTTAGGTGCGGAACAAACTCTCCTAACGTCAAAACCTCAGGGAAGAATGCAAAGGTGACTTTAAATTTTGCAATTACAGTTCATTAAGATACTCATGAAAGAAATAACAGAAACAGAGAAATGAACATACACAATTTGGACACCAGATTTACGTGGGAAAACCCTTACAGGAGAAAAACCCACCACACCAAGAAAAGTCTCTTTGTATTACAGTAAACAAAATACATACAGAGTACAAACTTAACTTTCTAATGTCAATTTACAGCAGCAACATTTCCTTGATCAACCTTGTACAAAAATTCTCACAAAAACATCCAATGAATTCACTCAAAACAATTCATGTTCAATCGAGCAACACTTCATTATCTCACTTTGTTCATTGCCATCTACCATTGCCCAACATAGTCATTTTTGCTCACAGTCTGTTCATCTCCCCCATAGGAACGGTCGCAACAATCCAACTACTAGCAGTTCACCTTTTGCTTCTCTGATTGGTCGAAAACAAACCACGTAGGATAGACATTCGTTCAAGGCGTTCAAATAGTATCGCATGTCGGTGAGACACTAGGTCGTGTCTCCCCGATGCCACAATGCCCGACTGTCGTTATCGCCCAGAGTCACCACCATCGGCAAGAGTCCTATCGAGTTCAAAACTGTCGCTCAGACTCACCCTATCGCTAAGACATCATATTAATATCCACTGCAAAACGATCAGTCAGACCATCACTATCGGCGAGAGGTCATACCGAACACAAATCCATCTTGTGCAGATCTATCGGTGAGACAAGTGTTATCGACAAGAGTTCTCACCAAAAGCACCTTCCTGTCGGCGACAGAAACCTTATCGCTACGACTTCACATCGATGTTCAACTCATGTAGCTCTATTGGCGAGACCATCGCTATCGGTGAGACATCATACCGAGCACAAAATAGTTGGAGAGAGAAATGCTATCACCAAGAGGTCATATCGAATGCACCAGCCTGTCGGTGAGACCACATCCATCAACAAGAGTTCTTACCAAATGCAAACCTGTCAGCCAAGAGTCTTCCCAAAGATCACCAGGATCCAACCCATCGCCGAGACTAGAGCTATCAGAATGAGTCACTCTAAAGATTCAACCGTCTTCTTGATGTGTTTCATCTATCGCCAATGTGTAAAACCTCAGTGAGACATACTTGGTTGGAATAAGACATTCTAAATGTTCATGCCTCTCCCTGATGACTTATGTCGCCATGAGTCTCCCCGATAACCATTAGACACCAACCCGTCGGCAGGAGATCTGTCCGGGCAGAATGAGATGGAAGTTTCATAGCGATCAACATGTCTTGCCGATGACTCCCGTCGGCAAGACAAAACCAAAGTCTCGGTGACCTGAGCACTTCAGATTTTTAGAACACAACTGCTAGTTGGTAAGACATTCAGAGAGTCTCACCGACTTTTCCCTTATAGTAGTTTCATGTCAGTAAGCTTGAGGCACATTTTCCAACAATTTTAACGAGTGACCGCCTAGCCAAATTAAAGATAGAAGATCTGTTCAAATGCCCTCTATGTGAAGAAGAGTTTGAAACAACTAATCACTTGCTTCTTCAATGCAACTTTTCTAATCAATGTTGGAACTTTGTTAAAAACAAGTTAAATCTCTATATTCCTTTGTCGAACACAATTTGGGACCTGTATCAAAGTTGGCCAATATTAAACCAAGCATCATTCTTTGCAAGTATTTGGTACATTACTCCAGTGATTGTGATTTGGAACATTTGGTGGGAAATAAACTTGATAATTTTTAGAAAACTAAAATCACCAATTGAAGTGACATTTTAAGGAAAATTGAAAAAGCTATATTTAAGGGGTTAATGCATTGTTCAGAGAGAGAAGTCGACAACTTCATTATTTACAAATTGGGATAGCAATATTATGTTGATTTGGAAGGATATTAAACTACCATTCAAGGGTATTCAACTTAGTAGCACCGTTCCTAAAGTCAATAAAAGCTTAGTCAAATGGAATTCACCTCAAGTAGTTTTTATTAAATTAAACTTCGATGAGGCATCTAAGGGGGGAGTAGGAAAATTAGGGGCAAGAATTTGTATTAGAGACTCATCAGGAGTTGTTTTGGAAGCATCTACAATTCACTTGAAATATTGCATGAACAATTCTACAAAAGCACAAGCATTGTTGTTGGGCCTGGAAATGGCATCGTAGTTAAGGATTACAAATCTTTATTTAGAGGGCGATTCAATGATAATTATAAACACTTGTAGAGAAAGAAAGATTCAGAACTGGAACTTAAGACATATTCTACTCAAGGCATGGGCATTGTTAGATACCTTCAATGCGTCAATAATATCTCATACGTACAAAGAAGGTAATAAAGTGGCATATTTTTTGGCAAACCTGGGTAGTGAGGGTAAGGAGATCAAGGTAGTGCATGACCTAGACCAGCTGAAGGCTTATCCACAATTGTTAGATATGATAAGACAAGAGGCGAATGGAAATCTATCAAATATTTGATATAACTGCAAGCTTATTTAAGAAGAAAGGAATGCATCATAAAAGAAACTAAGGAACTACTTGCAATGAAATTGTAAATGTGGTTATTTTAGAGAATGGCTAATTTCACTGCTTCAAATACACCACTTTTTAAATTTGGGCTATATAACTTATTTAAAAGATGATTACAAATATTGATGGAAAGTGTGTCCTGCACATTTCAAGACAATCAAAGTCTTGATTGCATCATATTAAACCGTTATGTGGAAAAGATTGTAAATTCATGATTATGGACCATATAGTTTGTGCGAACATTTCACTTGGTAGGCTAGCTTAAAGGGTAATGATGTGTTCATAGCAGGCCAGTACCAAGTTCAACATCATCTTCACTTAGATTGTAGACAAAGGATGCCTCAAGAAATGCCACAAGCCTAATGGCTAGACACTTGTTCATTTCATCAACATTCGCTAAGGTATAAATTTATGCGCAAGTACAAATATCCCTTCTTCAGATGTGCATATCTCTTTATCAATTGTGCAAATTAAATAAGTCTGTAATTGAAATGACCTCACACGAGCTGAATGGAGGCAAATCTTTTGTTGATTTTTGGGATATACTTCACATGAAAGCAGCTATTAAAATAAATTGGCTTTTAAATAGTGGCTTTATTGGGGCATTTCTTGCCATGTACATTGCAATCTCGAAAGCGAAGAGCAAAGGGAAGAGATGAGCCATTTGCATAAGAAGAAGGGTAAAAATGTTGGTGCGTCCATGGAATTTTTGAGTGCCCTGCATAGTAAAGGAATGGGAGCGTCCATTTAAAGAACGTCTCGCACATGTCGACCTATGCATTGTATTTTAGGTATCCTATCCAAAGGTGGAAGAAGCAATAAGGTCAATTTTGGGTGTGGAAGTTGCAATTCCAAGAGCCAGAATGTTGTTATATCTATCTCAGGTAATTTTAGTGTTTCTTTCAAACACTTTGGATTTCTTTCAATCCCTAGCAAAGCTTGAGCAAATAGTGGTGAAATTTGTAAAACCCCAGTTCATAGATAGTCTTGTGCTATCAAAAGCAGTGCAGGAGTATAATTTTTTCATTGGTGATGGGTATGCGAGGGGTGTTTTTCCATGGGAATATTTGAAATCAAAACAAGGCTATGATGAAATTTTTGAGGCAGCTAGGTTAGGTTTGCAATTTAGGAATGATAGTGTGTTATTGCAAGCCCTAAGGAGACACAACAAGCGCTTGTGTCCTATCATTTCTTACGACTTCAGAGAGAAATACTATGTAATTTCCCTTCTGCGTGAGCACAAACCAAATATGCATATAGTGACACCAGGCAATTTGCAGGTGGAGGAAATTAAATTTGCACCAGTCATCATTAAGGAGGTTATGCCAGTTCAAAATGGGTCTATCCCTATTCTGTGTGAGCATCAAACTCACAACGCGCGATTACTATCAAGGGAGAATAGTGATGAGGAACCATTTATGGGTTTCAATTTCTTTGCAAACGATCTGGTTCTAGACGAAGCTGAGGAGGATGAAGCTCAGGAAGGGCAGGATGAAAACTCTGTGCAAGGTGGTGACCAAATGGAGGAATAATTTGAGCTGCAATTTTTTTTTTGGGATTTTTGTTATTTCGGGATTATGGATGTTAATTTTTCAAATATTGTAATGCTTATAGTTATTTAGTCTTTGTGGGAAAATGTTCAATAAACTCGGGTTTTTTTAATTACTATCAAAATTATGAATGTAATCATGTAAAATCAGGTTTTTGAACCTTATCAGTATGTTAGTAGGAAAGAATTTTGAAGAATCCCATTAATTAGGACGTTTTTGTAAACTTTGCAAATCACGAGCTATAACTGAAGGTTTTCTTCTTGGTTCTTTCCTACCGGTATGCTCTCCTAAACCAAGATATGTAAATATTTCTATATATATATTAATATATTATAGTGGTCCTCCACTTTTATCTAAAATAAATAAATAAATTTTAAAAGTGCAAATAATATTTAATGAAATAAAATAAATTAAAGTGCAAGAAAATATGATAAAATTAAATAAAATATTATTATTCTTTTTGGAATGTGTAATTATTAGAAGGTGGAAATATTCTAAGGGATAAGGAACAACTTGTTAAAGCAATTAAAAAGATGGAAAGAGTTCGCATGTAGAGCATGCATAGTCTTGGACTATTGTCGAAAAGGGAAACTTGAAGTCTAATTGGAGATTTTTGTGTTTTATTAGATTTTGGTTTTCGAAAATAAGGGAGTTTGTATTCTTTTATACATAATCATCTTTTGGAATGGAAGAGAGGGTCTTCGAAAAGAAAACTTGGTTTGTAAGAAAATGGGAGAAGGATTGATTTTTGGTTTCGGAGAATAAAACTTGATCTGCAAAAAAAAAAAAGATTCATTGTGGAATTTAGGGGGAATTATAATGGAGTTACAGAGGGGAGGTATTCTATCCACTTTTGGTATGTCAAGTTTGGTGTGAGGAGAAGATAGGTATTTTCTCTCGGTTTTGTTGCAAGTATGGTACAAACTCACACTGAAACACTGAAACATGACTTTTGGATCACCAAATTTCAGACCTCTTTTCAAAAGCATAGAAAAGACCTTCACAAGACATATCCCAGATCTGCAAGATCTGAAATGAAACAGAGGGGGATTGTAGAGAAAAAATATTTCTCCCAGTCCATAGAAGACCGACTCTGCCAGAATAGTTCATATACCGGTGAATGTAAATTTCACGTACCATCAAACCAAAAGCTAAAACTCAAGAGATATCACCACAAGATCACCATTATCAAACCTTCAAATCCGCACAAGCATAGGATCAACACAGGAGAAATGTAGAGCACATATCAAAGCACATTCTGAACACTTTCATCATTCTGACTTCTTTTCTTTATTAATTTTTTTAAAAGCACTTGGAAACCCATCAAACCAACACATCTACAACATCATGTTGCAGTATGAGTGTACTCCTAAGGGGGAGTAATCAAAGCTGTTGATCTTTTCCATTGATGTCAAAGGGGGAGAGAAAGTCATGTGAAAAATAGTTGTAGAGGAAAAGAAGGTGTTCTCTCGGGATATTGTGTAAATTTTTGTCTTTGATGGTTTTTCACATCATGTGTTGCCATCAATGACAAAGGGGGAGATTGTTGCAAGTATGAGAAATTTTTGGTGGTGTTGTAATTAATTTTGTCATTGATGTCAACACAGTTCAGTACATGTTGCAGATTGTACATGTATAGTTGAGATGTTGTTGAGATATTGTGAGTACATGGAGCTATCTTTATGATGTTGAAAATGTGTTGGTTTGATGGGTTTCCAAGTGTTTTTGAGAAAATTAATAAAGAAAAGAAGTCAGAATGATGAAAGTGTTCAGAATGTGCTCTGGTATGTTGCTTTGCATTTCTCCTACATTGATCCTATGCTTGTGTGGATCTGAAGGTTTGATAATGGTGATCTTGTGGTGATATCTTCTAAGTTTTAGCTTATAGTTTGATGGTACGTGGAAGCTACATTCACCGATATATGAACTGTTCTAGCAGAGTCAGTCTTTTGTGGACTAGGAGAAATATTTTTGCTCTGTAGTCCTCCTCTATTTCATTTCAAATCTTGTGGATCTAGGATATGTCTTGTGAAGGTCTTTTTTGTGCTCTAGCAAAGAGGTCTAAAATTTGGTGATCCAAAAGTCATGTTTCAATGTTTCAATGTGAGTTTGTATAGTCTGGATGGACTGGTGAAAGGTGTTTAGTGTTTGCAATTTGTTGCATTTGTTGTGGATGTATCTGGAAGATTCTAAGATGTATTATCATGCATAATGAAGCGTGTTGTGGCATCTGTGTGTCATCTTCTTGTTGGGAAGAGTGTACACATTGTTCTTTTGTGTTTTCATTAGGTTTGGTCGACCTAGTTTTTACACTTTATTCGAAGAATAAAATTTAATTAAGGAAGCATGTGGTTGATTCGAGATATTATTTTTGGATCTCGAAAAAAAAAATTATTGGTCCACTCATTCCTTTCCACCGTAGGAATGTTGAGTTGTCGACCTAATTTGAATTTATGAAATGAGGTAATTGTGGCCGACCTTGGAAAAAGTTTCTAAGGTTGAGGATGGTATAAAATCTAGTCGAATTGTGAAGAGTTGTATGACAGTGTGATGCAAAGTGATGAAAGTGAGCCACAAATCATAAGAGCAGAAGTGTGTGTGAGTGAGTTGTGACAGCAGTTCTTCATTGTGTTGAAGGCAATGAGCTAAAGGTTTTTGCAATCCTGTGGATGTGCGTTAATTGTTGTGGTGGATCTTTTATTCTCTCTTGTATTTGTAGGCAGCGAGCCTCCCTATTGGACAGTGAGTGCTTTCTATAGGCAAGGAGCCTCCCTCTTGGATAGTGAGTCCTTTTTGTAGGCAGTGAGCCTTTATACTTGAACAATGAGTCCTCTTTAAGGCAGTGAGCCCTTGGCAGTAGCCCTTTATATTCAGTTCTATAATCTTTTATAATGTGAGTTAACCCTCACCGTGGTTTTTCCCTTATTTGGTTTTCCACATAAAAATCTAGTGTTCATTGTGTTGATTTACTTTATGTTATTTGTGTTTCATGCTCTTACTTAATAACAGAATAGTGTGGTTGTGGAATTAATAAGTGTTGAAGTTTTAAGTTTGAATTTTGTGACAACTGATTCACCCCCCCTCTCAGTTGTCCTGCACCTGTTTAACAGGTTCAAAGGGTGCAGAGTTGTAGCATCAATCAGGAGGCTGCTACCATCAGGTATGAATATTCAACCTAGACTTTGACACTGTTTTTTCCATCGTTTTCAAGCACGAGTATATTTGGGTGATTATAATTTGAACATATATCCAGCAAAGGTTTGAAAGTCTAAATGTATGTAATCGTTTCAATATATTTTATGCATGATGATTTATGGTATGAGGATTTCTTTCTTTCTTTTAGGGTTATGATCCATTAGATGAAATTTCATTGCAAAATCTTCTATCATCAGCTCGTTTTGAAACATCACCTTTAGGAAGGAACCTACAAATGTATACTTGACTTTCATGTGAATAGCTTGCCCATAGTTTGTTGATGGTAGAATTGATTGATTTGAGTAGTAAATGGATTTACCCTATGTTGTCATCTAAGTATCTGCCTCAATGCTTGCATTGTAGGATGGTCATTATCTGTTATTTATACTAGCTTTCCTATCTATACTTGATGTGGATTGATCATTTGCTTCCCTAATCGGTTGTTACCTCCTGAAGAGTTGAATTTTTTGTCTCAAAAAAATTTGTAATAGAAGTAATAGTTTCGAGGTAGTTTGCGTCATTATGAAATACCATCTTTTATCTAAAACTTTCTTACTCCATTCGACATCTTGTTTAACATACTTTATTGGCTTGGCAATTGAAATCTAAGTCTGTGTACCCCCTTCTTGCAACTTACCTTGCACTCACCCTTGCTCCTTAGCATCTCCTGGTGAAGCCCTTGTTAGTGTAATTAATTAATTAATTATTACACTAGCATAAGTTAACTTAGGTCTTGCATTTAATTAATTAAGTCCTAGGTTGCATTATTAGATAAATCATAAATAAATGGGATAATATTCCCTTCCTTGTTTGGTGGGATAAAATTTCTTCTAGAAGATGAGTTGTCCTTCTAGAACTTATCTCAACATTTAATAATCATCTAGATAGGGTTCACATGTTGTCACATATTGTTAGATCAAGACACATGGAAACATCTTATGCATTTTAGGTTTTCACTCTTGCCTATATAATCAGGCATCTTGTACATTTGTAATAATGTCATATTCAATTTGGCATCCTTGCATCTTAATGATAGCATGATTTTTCTGCCATTTATCTCTTGTGGAAGTTTTTTGTCTTGCGGGTGATTCTGGGGGGTTTGAGGAGTTCACCTAAAATCCTACAGCCCTCACTACATGCTTCTAGGGCCGCATATACTTTATGCTCTCCATGTGATGTTTAGTCTGCATCCATTCAATGCTTCCTCATTAGCTTATTGTGTACCATGGTGTTGGGGTTTTTAATCTAAAAACAATGTGGTTGATGGTTGATGCATGTTGTGTCCACTCCCTATAGCTCACATTCTTCCATTCCTTTATATGCTACTTCAACCAAGGGATCTAGCTAGTGCACTATTGCATTTATTTGTGAAGTTCACTTTACTTTGTGGCATTTGTTTAGTGAGATATTCGGCCTAGAGAATCTTTGATGGCAGTCGTTGCCTAGTTTAGACTGTTTCATTTAGCATCACCAAATACTTTCCCTCAAGGACATCGTACTAGGTTCAATGATGGAAATGGATCACAACCCTTAGGACAATTTCACTTGCAACAATATTGGAGATGAATTTAGATGTAGCGTGGCAATCAGAACATACTCGAGGTTCTAAACAACTTTAATGGCTTTAGAGGGCTATGCTTAACAAACCAAATGCTAACGCCAACTTTTTCGTTTGTTGGCCGATAAATGATTTTGTGTTCTTCTCTTTCGTAGCATAAGTAAAAGTCTTGAATCTGGCGATACCCTACTACCTTCATCTACCAAGCCCTTTTGCTCCCAAATTTTGCTTAGATCTCCTTTGAATGTGGTTGTCAGTTGCCTCATACATAGAAACCATTATCATGTAGGGTCTTCATTCAACTGCACCTAGGTATCTCTCTTTACTTCTTCAATCTTTTATCATTCTCTTTAACTAAAATATATAAAAAAAAAATAGTTGCAAACTCCAAGCATATAATTGGACAACAGTCATTCAGGAGTGAGTCATGAACTTGCGCCATCTATAAATTGGTATACATTTTATGACATCTGATAAAAGGACCCAAGACTAATGGGAGTCGAGGTAAATATGAAAAGTTCACCAATTCAATCTTATACTTGTGCATACGTGATATGTATGTGTATCCATGTGTGTGCATGTGTGGGTTCATATGTATATATGTATATTCATAGATATACATTGTAATAAATGTATTGGTATAAATATGTATATCAAAATATATCTATGTTTATATATATATCCTTATAATTATGTATGATAATATATTTTACATTATAAATTTCATTGAAATACAAATTGTATGTTGTTTTGATATATGTATATCTGCATATGATCATGTGTTTATGTATTTTGGGTTTGGGAAAGGAATAAATAATTTTGTTTATAATTAAATCGGATATGTAAATAAGAAAATTAGGGAATTATTACTAAAAGGTAAATATTTTTTTTTAATTACATTTGAGTAATTGAAGGATTTAATCAAAAAGGTGATTTTGATGATCTCTTAAATATTATTTCCTTTACGATCGTTTAATTAATGATTTGATAATATAAGTGAATTTTTTATAATATATGTATAAATTAATTGTGTGTTGTAATTATTAAACGATTCAAGGTCATATATACGATGGGTCTTAGTACTAGGATGTTTTCGCCTTCGTGGATTAAGAAATTATATAGATAGTAAAATGAGGAGAATAAATAGGAAAAAAAAATAATTGGAAAATCAATTTGAATGGAAAAGAAAAGGTGATTAAAACACATTCAAATAATTGTAGGATTTGATTAAATAAAGGAATTAGATTACTTTTACATATTCTAGAATGTAGATTATTTTAAGCATAATTTTCATTACGGTGGTTCTTGAATTATCGTGTTATGTATCTGTTAGGAGAAATATGTGGAAATATTGTCGTAATAACAAGAATATTTTCCTTATGGTTATTGCGCTTGATTGATTGTGTTAGCTATGTGGTTGATTATTGGGATGTTTGAGGTATGTGCTTGAATCATTGGTTTAGTAGCATGAGTTGTGAAAATAATGTCTCCCATGGATATATTGTTTGTTGAATTTTATTGATGATTATTGTGCTTGTTGATATTGAGATGACCTCTTTTGGGTTGTTTTTTGGAAAGAGGTGACTTCATGTAAACCGATGGTTTATGAAATTGTTTTAATGTATGAAGTTGATAATTCCTTGATGATGTTTCCACGCCTATTCCCATATGGTTGTTGGTGAGTGTTATTTGTACCTAGTCCTTTCGTGATCTTAATTTTGTCATTGCTTTGATGGGAGAACCATTGGGTTAATAAATGGTTAGTCTTCCAGAGGTTGAGGGGAGTATGGTTTTCTCTTGCAAGAGCTGGTATGGGGGCCAAGGATCTGGTGAGGCTTCCTAGGTAACCCAGGATGGGGGCTGGCAACCTAGGAAGATCTGCATTGGGTAACCCATATCAAGCCATGAGTGTTTACATGAGTTTTATGTTATTTCACCTGAAAATGGGTGGTTTCATGATTTGGTCATTTTGATAATGGTTGATCTTTATACTTGGATTGTGATTTTGTGGGTTTAGCCTTGCACTTGGAATTCGTTTACTATGAAGTCCTAGCGTGAGGTGGTGCACGCGTCTCTTGATGTATTTACTTATTTGGCTTTGATTGTTTGTGCAAGTGGGCTTACCCAGTCTGTGATTTTGAGATTTTGTTGTTAGTAGGGGGTGTCTTTCAATGGGGGTTGGCACACAAATTGGCGTATGGATAACTCATTGAGAGTTTCTTTAATCAGTGATAACCTAATAATTAATTAGGGGTTTGGGTAGTTTCTCACATTAATTTAGATAATGCAGCCTCACTCATGGTCCAAGTGCTCATTTAGGCTTGGGATGAGTGGGAAGGCCTGGAATGGAAAAGATCAACTGCCTTGTCCTCTTGAAAGGTATGTTGATCCTGCATGAGTGAGAATGGGGGTCAGGGATTGGTTGAGGTTGTCAAGGTTCAACCAGGTAGGGGACCGGTAACCTATGAAGATCTGCATTGGAAAACCCATGTCGAGCTTATGTGATGACACTCCACCCTTTAGCAACCTTGTATGTTTGTTGCTCCTCTCTTGTTGTTCTTGTACCTCTAGAAGCGGATGTTTCTTGTGTTTGTTGTACTTTTATTGTGGAGTCTTGTTAGCCATTGTTCACTTGATTATTTTAAGTTGTGGGTCCTTTTTGTCAGCTCTTAGCATGGGGAGTGGGCCTTAGTGCCCACATGGTTGGGTGGAATGTGCTATGCACCCCATTGGGTCCCCAGTCGAAGATCGAGTTGTGCAGAATTGTACCATTTGTGGACTCCAGAATTGTACCAGAGTTGGAACCAAACTTGATGTTTTGTATTCATTTCAGTTGTACTATTCTCGTTCATCTTGGGAAACACTATTGTATTGATGTAATCCTGGAATGATGTAACTTCATTTTGTATATGTAATGAATGTAATATTTGGCATTGTCTTATGATCATTGATGGATTCTTGTCATTTATGGAATGTGTATCGACCCTTGGTGCTATTATGTGGTTATTGGTTCATAATATGTGATCCTTAATGGTGTTGTATCTATGGAAATATTTTTAATTAAATTTATAAGTTTGAATGATATAATGTAATGCAGTCATGTAACCCCAAGGGACTTAGTTAGTTGATATATACATTTGTATATATATATACATTTGTATATATATATATACATTTGTATGTTTTCATTTCTTGGAACGTATGTTAGCTAAAAACGCATATTAGTTTACTTTAAAAAAAAAGTTGCGCTTTAAATATTAGATATTATTGTGTCTTTTGGGGTTTGCATGGCTGGGCGTTACAACTTGGTATCAGAGCCAGGTTATCAAACACTGGGTACTATGGGTTAATTGAGCCCATTGTGTAACCTTGTGCTTGGACTCTTGAGTTTAATTTTTCACCCTTCTATCATTTTCACTGAGTAACCTGAGATTTCTCCTTAGGCAGTATCGGTCCAATGGTGTAGAAAACTGGTGGAAAGGATAGGACCCTCATGCTGTCTTGTGGTGTATTTCCTAGTGATGTGAATTTGGGTGTGATTGTGTTGAGTGTGTGTTAAACTTGGAATTATGTGTTTATGGAGTGATAGATTGTGTTTTCTTGAATCTGACATGGTGTAAAATTTTGGTCTTTTGTTGAAAATGTTGTGAGATTTTGTGTTGAATAATGAATAAAGTAGAATGAATTGTGTGAATGACGATATTTAACGAAAATGTGTGCCTTGTGTGTATAATTTTTCTATGTTTTATGGAAATGTAGCATTCTGAGGTAATGAATCAGCTTGAATGACTAGTACTAATGTGTTATGTTTCCACCCTAGTTTGTGATTTTTAGCTAGTCGGCTTCAAATCCTGGTGATGAAGGTAAATTACTTAGGATATTTAGATGTGGTGCTTCTCGTGTCGCTTTAACTGCATTGACACTTGTTATGTTATGCTATGTACCTTGATACTTTGGGTGGTTTTTGTTCGCCATTATGATGTGATTACTGTATGCGGTCTTAGTGAGAGGGACAGTGTAGCATCACTCATTTGTGAGCGCCCTACTACACTGCAACTTCCTCTCATGGTGTGTTTTTTATTTGATATGTATATACATATGCTCGACATCTTGCTTTGATGCAAGTTGCAGGTACCAAGCATCAACTCCACCTACACTGTCAAGTCTGAGTGTGCCTTATAAAACCCAATGGGTATGATGTGGAAAAAATGGAGTTTCCAAGAAGGTCCCCAACCCTTGCCATCATCCTCGATGAGGATGAGTATCCCATCTTGTAACCCTATCGGTATGGTCTACAATCTTTTGTTTCACATTAATTGTTTAATTTGTGATGTCATGTTGATTTCATTATTATATTGTTTAATATTTAGATGCTTGAATATTGGATGTTTCTTTTGACGACATATGTTTTACTTTTTGACTTCCAGGAGTAAGTCGAATCTTAGGGGGGGGAGGATGTAGTGTCCCTCCACGATTTTCCCTCTTCATGATGTTTAGTAAGTAGTGCTTTGGGTTGCTTGATTTAAATTTGTTTTGTTGGATTATTTGATGAATTAAATAAAATTATAAGTAAAGGAATTTTATAAAAATAGATATAAAAATATGTTTAGTAATGGTCAATAATAAATTTAAAAAGTGCAAATAATATTTAATGAAATAAAATAAATTAAAGTGCGAGAAAATATGATAAAATTAAATAATATATTATTATTTATTTTGGAATGTGTAATTATTAGAAGGTAGAAATATTATAAGGGATAAGGAACAACTTGTTAAAGCAATTAAAAAGATGGAAAGATTTCGCATGCAGAACATGCATAGTCTTAGAATATTGTGGAAAAGGGAAACTTGAAGTCTAATTGGATATTTTTGTGTTTGATTAGATTTTGGTTTTCGAAAAATAAGTGAGTTTGTTTTCTTTTATAGATAATCATATTTTGGAATGGAAGAGAGGGTCTTCAAAAAGAAAACTTGGTTTGTAAGAAAATGCGAGAAGGATTGATTTTTGGTTTCAAAGAATAAAACTTGATCTGCAAAAGAAAAAGATTCATTGTGAAATTTAGGGGGAATTCAAACGGAGTAACAGAGGGGCGGGGGGGGATTCTATCCGCTTTCAGTATGTCAAGTCTGGCACGAGGAGAAGATAGGTATTTTCTCTCAGTTCAAAGGGTACAGAGTCGTAGCATCAATCAGGAGGCCGCTACCATTAGGTATGAATACTCGACCTGGACTCTGACAGTGTTTTTGCCATCGTTTTCAAGCACGAGTATATTTGGGTGATTATAATTTGAACATATATCTAGCAAAGGTTTGAAATTCTAAATGTATGTAATCATTTCAATATATTTTATGCATGATGATTTATGGTATGAGGAAGTTTGTTTTTCTTTTAGGGTCGTGATCCATTAGATGAAATTCCATTGAAAAATCTTCTATCATTAGCCTGTTTCGAAACATCACCTTCAGGAAGGAACCCGTGAATGTATACTTGACTTTCATGTGAATAGCTTGCCCATAGTTCGTTGATGGTAGAATTGATTGATTTTAGTAGTAAATGGATTTACCCTATGTTGTCGTCTAAGTTTTCACCTCGATGCTTGCATTGTAGGATGGCCATTATCTATTATTTATAGTAGCTTTCCTATCTATACTTGATGTGGATCGAACATTAGCTTCCCTGATCGGTTGTTACCTCCTGAAGAGTTGAATTTTTCATCTCAAAAAATTGTAATAGAAGTAATAGTTTGGAGGTTGTTTGTTTCATTATCAAATACCATCTTTTGATCTGAAAACTTTCTTACTCCAATCGACGTCTTGTTTAGCATACTTTTTTTTCCTTGGCAATTAAAATCTAAGGTTGTGTACCCCCTTCTTGTAGCTGCCCTTGCTCCTTAGTTCTCTTGGTGAATCCCTCACTACATGCTTCTAGGGCCACACATACTTTGTGCTTTCCATGTGATGTTTAGTATGTTTCCATTCAATGCTTCCTCGTTAGCTTACTGTGTACCATGGTGTTGGGGTTTTTAATCTGAAAACAATGTGGTTGATGGCTGATGCGCCTGTGTTGTGTCCATTCCCTGTAGCTAGCATTCTTCCATTCCTTCATATGTTGCTTCAACCAAGGGATCTGGATAGAACACCATTGCATTTATTTGTGAAGTGTGATTTACTTTGTGGCATTCGTTTAGTGAGATATTTGGCCTAGAGAATCTTTGATGGCAGTCATCGCCTAGTTCAAATTATTTCATTTTGCATCCCCAATTACTTTCCCTCAAGGACATCGTACTAGGTTGAATGATGGAAATGGATAACAACCCTTAGGACAATTTCTCTTGCAACAATCTTCGAGATGAATTTAGATGTAGTGTGGCAATCAGAACACACTCGAGGTTCTAAACAACTCTAATGGATTTAGAGGGATATGCTTAACAAACCAAATGCTAATGCCAACTTTTTCGTTTGTTGGCTGATAAATGATTTTGTGTTCTTCTCTTCCGTAGCATAAGTAAAAGTCTTGAATCTAGCGATACCCTACTGCCTTCATCTGCCAAGTCCTTTTGCTCCCAAATGTTGCTTAGACCTCCTTTAAATGTGGTTGTGAGCTACCTCATACATAGAAACCATTATCATGTAGGGGCTTCATTCAACTGCGCCCAGGTATCTCTCTTTACTTCTTCAATCTTTTATCATTCTCTTTAACATAAATATAAAACAAAAAATAGTCGCAAACTCCAAGCATATAATTGGACAAAAATCATTTGGGATATTGTCATCAATGTGAGTCATGAACTTCAGGGCACTATCTATAAATCGGTATACATTTTATGACATCTAATAAAAAGACCCAAGACTAATGGGAGTCAAGGTAAATTTGAAAAGTTCACCAATTCAATCTTATTCTTGTGCATACGTGATATGTATGTGTATATGCATATTCATAGATATACAATGTAATATATGTATTTGTATACATACGTATATCAATATATATATATATATATATATATATATATATATATCCTTATAATTATGTATGATAATATATTTTCCATTATAAATTTCGTTGAAATACAAATTGTATGTAGTTTTGATATATGTATATCTGCATATGATCATGTGTTTATGTATTTTGGGTTTGGGAAAGGAATAAATTTTGTTTATAATTAAATCGGATATGTAAATAAGAAGATTAGGGAATTATACTAAAAGATAAAGAAATTGTTTTAATTGCATTTGAGTAATTGAAGGATTTAATTGAAAAGGTGATTTTGATGATCTCTTAAATATTTCCTTTAAGATTGTTTAATTAATGATTTGATAATATAAGTGGATTTTTTTTAATATATGCATAAATTAATTATGAGTTGTGATTATTAAAGGATTCAAGGTCATATATACGATGGGTCTTAGTACTAGGATGTTTTTGCCTTCATGGATTAAGAAATTATATAGATAGTGAAATGAGGAGAATAAATAGGAAAAGATTGATATATTTGTATTGAAATAATTGGAAAATCAATTTGAATGGAAAAGAAAAGGTGATTAAAACACATTCAAATAATTGTAGGATTTGATTAAATAAAGGAATTAGATTACTTTTGCAAATTGTAGAATGCGGATTATTTTAAGCATAATTGTCATTAGGGTTGTTCTTGAATTATCGTGTTATGTATCTGTTAGGGGAAATATGTGGAAATATTGTCGTAATAACAAGAGTATTTTCCTTATGGTTATTATGCTTGATTGATTGTGTTAGCTATGTGGTTGATTATTGGGATGTTTGAGGTATGTGCTTGAATCATTGGTTTAGTAGCATGAGTTGTGAAAATAATGTCTCCCATGGATATACTGTTTGTTGACTTTTATTGATGATTATTGTGCTTGTTGATATTGAGATGACATCTTTTGGGTTGTTTTTTGGAAAGAGGTGACTTCATGTAAACCGATGGTTTATGAATTTTTTTTAATGTATGAAGTTGATAATTCCCTTGATGTTTCCACGCTTGTTCCCATATAGTTGTTGGTGAGTATTATTTGTACCTAGTCCTTTTGTGATCTTGATTTTTTCATTGCTTTGATGGGAGAACCATTGGGTTAATAAGTGGTTAGTCTTCCAAAGGTTGAGAGGAGTATGGTTTTTTCTTGCAAGAGTTGGTATAGGGGTTAAGGATCTGGTGAGGCTGCCTGGGTAACCTGGGATGGGGGTCGAAAACCTAGGAAGATCCACATTGGGTAACCCATATCAAGCCATGAGTGTTTACATGATTTTTATGTTGTTTCACCTGAAAGTGGGTGGTTTCATGATTTGGTCATTTTGATAATGATTGATCTTTATACTTGGATTGTGATTTTGTGGGTTTAGCCTTGCACTTGGAAGTCGTTTACTATGAATTCCTAGCGTGAGGTGGTGCATGCCTCTCTTGATGTATTTACTTATTTGGCTTTGATTGTTTGTGCAAGTGGGCTTACCTAGTCTATGATTTTGATATTTTGTTGTTAGTAGGGGGAGTGGTTTTCAATGGGGGCCAGCACACAAATTGGCATATGGGTAACTCATTGAGAGTTTCATTAATCAGTGATAACCTAATAATTAATTAGGGGGTTTGTGTAGTTTCTCACATTAATTCA
Organism: Sequoia sempervirens; assembly: GCA_007258455.2. Lineage (NCBI taxonomy): Eukaryota > Viridiplantae > Streptophyta > Pinopsida > Cupressales > Cupressaceae > Sequoia > Sequoia sempervirens. Next base: position 156,136,605 of record VDFB02281492.1, read on the forward strand.
GATAATGTAGCCTCACTCATGGCCCAAGTGCTCGTTTAGGCTTGGGATGAGTGGGAAGGCCTGGGATGACAAAGATCAACTACCTTGTCCTCTTGAAAGGTATGTTGATCCTACATAAGTGAGAGTGGGGGTCGGGGATCAGTTTAACCAGGTAGGGGGCTAGTAACCTATGAAGATCCACATTGGGTAACCCATGTTGAGCTTATGTGATGACACTCCACCCTTTAGCAACCTTGTATGTTTGTTGCTCCCCTTTTGTTGTTCTTGTACCTCTCAAAGTGGATGTTTCTTGTGTTTGTTGCACTTTTATTGTGGAGTCTTGTTAGCCATTGTTCACTCAATTATTTTAAGTTTTGGGTCCTTCTTGTTAGCTCTTAGCACGAGGGGTGGGCCTTAGGGCCCACATGGTCGGGTGGAATGTGTTATGCACCCCATTGGGTCCCCAGTCGAAGATCGAATTGTGCAAACTTGTACCATTTGCGGACTCCAGAATTGTACTAGAGTTGGAACTAGACTTGATGTTTTGTATTCATCTCAGTTGTACTATTCTCATTCATGTTGGGAAACACTATTGTATTGATGTAATCCTGGAACGATGTAACTTCATTTTGTATATGTAATGAATGTAATATTTGGCATTGTCTTATGATCACTAATGGATGCTTGTCGTTTATGGAATGTATATGAACCCTTAGTGCTATTATGTGGTTATTGGTTCATAATATGCAATCCTTAATGGTGTTGTATTTGTGGAAATATTTTTAATTAAATTCATAAGTGTGAAGGATATAATGTAATGTAGTCATGTAACCCCAAGGGACTTAGTTAGTTGATATATACATTTGTATGTTTTCATTTCTTGTAACATATCTTAGCTAGAAACTCATATTAGTTTACTTTAAAAAAAAAGTCGTGCTTTAAATATTAGATATTATTGTGTCTTTTAGGGTTTGTGTGGCGGGGCATTACACATACTAAATTGGTAACCACTCCTTTTGCATGTGGCTAGGTGCTTTCATTATGGCTTTTTCCCTGCCATAGCCACCAACCTTCAAATTGAATATCGTCTTTAATATTCCAGCAAGCCACATCCATCGTGCAGCTCCCTTATGATTTTTCATTGATTCCATAGTCTGATTCATAATGTATCAGTTATAAATTTCAAATTCAAAGATGAATTTGAATATGCATACGCATGTATATATATACTTATATAGTTGCATATCTATATGCATTTAAATGATTTCATTCACACTTCCATGTATTTGAATAATGTATATATATCTATATATCTATATATATATATATATATATATATATATATATATATATATATATATATATATATATATGTATGTATGTATGTATGTATGTATGTATATGTATATGTATATGTATGTGTTTGATTTACATATACGTATATATATTTGTATATATTTATATATGCAATCACATACAAGTTGCTTCTTTTAGAATGGCTTATAGGTTTCATACATTATCATTTAAGGTAAGGAACTTAAATTTTCATTTCAAGCATCTTTATATTTATATTTCTACACTAAAGAAAAGAATTTTCTTTACAAATGCTCATTTTTCATTTCCTTCAAATCATAAAGTTTGAATAGACAATTTAATCTACAAACCATTCATTTTCAAGAATTGAAACAATTCCAATCAGGAAAATTTTGTTCTCTTATATATGCAAATAAATTCAAATGAAAGTCTTCATGCCATTTGTGGAGTGTGCACCCAAATTCCAACTGGCTTACCATTTGATCCGTCGGCTAAACAATCCTACTTCAACCGTGTTCTCATCCTTCAACCTGTCACCCTACAACTGCACACACTTGCACTTGCAAATTGATTAGTAACGTTCAATTCTTGCTGACATAAAATAATTTTCAAAAATTCAAAAAGTCAACATCATTCAACTTCTTTCATTCAATTTTCAAATATTCCTAGAATCTCCATTAATATTTAATTGAATTTCTTCAATAATTCAATTTACCATATTATGATAAATATGCAATAAAATTGGGTTATGGCGTAGTTAACCTTTAGGGTAGAGTTCCAATTTAGTTTATCTTATATATATATATATATGGATATGTATATATATAAATGTATATGTATGTGTTTGATTTACATACACGTATATATATGTGTGTATATATATATATATACATTTATTTATATATGCAATCACATACAAGTTGTTTGTTTTAGAATGACTTATAGGTTTCATACATTATCATTTAAGGTAAGGAACTTAAATTTTCATTTTGAGCATCTTTATATTTATATTTCTACACTAAAGAAAATAATTTTCTTTACAAATGCTCGTTTTTGTTTCCTTCAAATCAAAAAGTTTGAATAGACAATTTAATCTACAAACCATTCATTTTCAAGCACTGAAACAATTCCAATCAGAAAAATTTTGTTCTCTTATATATGCAAATCAGTTCAAATGCAAGTCTTCATGCCATTTGTAGTGTGTGCACCCAAATTCCAACTAGCTTACCATTCGATTTGGCCAGCTAAACAATCCTACTTCAACCGTGTTCTCATCCTTCAACCTGTCACCCTACAACAACACACACTTGCACTTGCAAATTGATCAGTAATGTTCAATTCTTGATGACATATAAAATAATTTTCAAAAATTCACAAATTCAACATCAGTCAACTTCTTTCATTCAATTTTTGAATATTCAAGAATCTCCATTTAATATTTAATTGAATTTCTTCAATAATTCAATTTACCATATTATGATAAATATGCAATAAAATTGGGTTATGACACAGTTAACCATTAGGGTAGAGTTCCAATTTAGTTTATTTTATTCTGCTTTTCAATTATGGTTTTTTCTTTCAAGACTAAGTCCTCTCTCTATCTTTGAGGGAGAGTGGGTGGATAAATTATGGGTTTTTTTTCAATCCTACAATGAATAAGACTACTCATAGGCCCTATACAGTGGGATCTATTGTGAGGAGTAAATTTAGTTATCTAGTTAGTTTTTGCTAGTTACCAATTGATAGTTGATCATTGTTAGTTTTTTGTTATCAGTTGAATAATAGATATGTCTTGCTCAGTGAGAAATATTTAGTAGATTCTTGTCAAATTGTAAGACTTTTGAGTTTTCACACAATAAAACAGTTAGTTCAATATCATGATTTTTTGATTAAATAATAAGTGTTTGACATCTATTGTGGAAGAAGCAACTCAAGAAAGGGCCATTTGAGGTACTACTATCCACTCTATTTCATGTTATTAGATTAATTCATGCATTATTGATTTTAGTTAAGATAGTTTTTAGTTACATGCATGTGGAATTCATGAATGTGATTATGTAATTGAATTGGATTATGTAGCTTAATGTTTGTTCATACTTTGTAAGTAATTAGTTACAATTCAGATTTAGTAGTTAGCAATTACAAACTTAAGTGATAAGTACCCTTAGCATAAGTAGCAACTTAATTTTATTTCCCCTGTTTTGCAAATTAGCATTTCATTTCCTTTTCCAGCTTTTACAATTTTTTATACATGTGTAAACACCTATACTCCATTGATATAGGACATTTTTAGAATCCATGAAAGCATATATAGTGTCGGTGCTATCAAAATATGGCAATCCCTTGGTTGATAATTAAATGAAGCCTCTCACAGATGATGAATTGTTCAATTAGGAATCTACCCTCTGAATTGTGTGTCTACCTATAGCACCAAGTTAATCAAACATTATAGAGTACCTACAAAAAAGACAATTGAAAATCATCAAATAAAATATTAATCCATCCAATGCATTTTTATACCACTTCTAGGAAGATAGGCCATGAATTGTCGGCACCAAGATTCTCCATTCCTCATGATTGATTTTGATTTTTGGAATTTCCATAGAGCACATTATGGGCATCCCACTTTGCTAGCACTAATGAGGAATTTTTTAATGTCATGCAAAAATTTGAAACTCCCAAGAAAATCCAATGCCCAAATTGATTTTTGTCAATTAAACATTTCAAATTGCATTTTCCAACACTATCTCACATTACAACTTGCAACCAAAATCTTCCCAATTATTAAATTCTAAATTTTGGACAAAGGAAATTAACTAATTACTCAAAACATTATTCAGGACATGTCACCTAATGTCACCTAAAAATTTTAATCAATTTTGTTGATTCAATATTGTTTACAACCATGGATTTTTTTGCATCAGACACGCATGGTAGAAAGAAAATGTTTCATGAATTGAACTCATAAAAATTTGTAGATCTTGTGCTTATCCTGGACCCATATGTTCATCTTATCTACCTGAACATCCTTTTGAACCTATATCTTCAATATGATGTCTCTCTCATCTTTCATTCTCCCACTCTTTCTCCCTCTTTTCACATAATCCAACTCCTACCAACATGCACTATGAAATTCTATAAAATAATAAATATTAGTTTTCTCTTCTTCAATAAAATAATGAAACTCATATATTACCTATTTCTCCATCACTTCTCAACAACTTGTTCACCATATATCTTGGTTACAACATGGTGTTCCTCTTTCTCCATTCCTTCTAAAAGATAACTTTTAGCTGCAATCTCTTCATCCTTTGCACTCACATCAATGTTAGCAACATAATCAAAATATTCATGTTTACCATCCTGCAATAAACTATCAATCATACAATCTTCATTTGCAACATTCCTTCATCAAACAACCCAACTTCTACTTGCTCATCTTCTTCCACACTTTCAACTATAACACCTTCATCTACCAATGTATTCATTGTTGTAATATCCTCTTCTACACTAATCTTATCACGCTCAAATAAATCAGCTTCAACTAAATTTTCACAAAATCAGACTTTACCTCTTCTTCCTCCACTAAAACTTTCACTCTACTTGTCTTGAATGCAATGAATACTGTTGCAACTTGCACTAGAAAATCATAATCGTCATCCTCATCCTCTTTCAATAATTATTTAACTCCATTAACTAAACATTTTCTAATGTCATTACATATATTTCCTTCTTCTTTGTTCAAAGGCTTCAACTTGTGCTTGATTCCATCCTTCATCAAGGAGTATGTGTTGTCATACCCATCATGTACTACTTTTTTCTCAAACTACCAAGGTCTTCCCAATAACAAGTGATAACCATCCATAGACATTATATCACACAAAACTTCATCATGATAATCACCAATCTTAAATCTTACCAAACATTGTTCATTCACCAAAACCTTATAGTTATCCTACAACTAAGAAATCATGTATGGATGTAGGTGTCTTCTCCTTTCTATTAGATGCATAGGACAATTGAGAGGGGAGCGAAACAATTGTATACTTTAAAACATTCAATCCCTCAATATCTTATCAAACCCTTATCAACTATTAAACCCCTAACATGCATTAATATAATGTGAACATGTAAAAGTAGACATCCAAACACATAAGAACACTAGATTTACTTGAAAAACCCAAAAGGGGAAAACCACGATGAGGATTATCTCACTAATATATAAATTACAACACTGAATACAATAAGGCTCACTGCCAAAGGCTCACTACCAAAGGCTCACTACCAAAGGCTCACTACCAAGGGCTCACTATCAATGGCTCATTACTAAGGGACTCACTGTCTAGAAGAAAGAAGAAGAAGAAATGGGTGGCTCACTTCCAAATCTAAACTACTAACAATGCATCTTTCTTATTTTGAACTATAGTTTCACTAAAGCACAAACAACTCATTCAATAGACTAAAATGTAGACACCTTCTGCTCACTACATCTAGAAGGTAGGAATTAAAGCTCGTACTTAGATCACCACACTTGATCACATTCACATATTTTGCATCACACATATTCTACTCTATTTCCACACAAAAAATCACCTTGCATTTATACCATCTATGACCTAAAGCAATCTCAATTAGTTTAGTCTTAAGGAAACGTATGCACCTCAACCATGCAACATCAAATAGCTCAGCACCAAACACTTTTCTAATGTAAATAAGTGAATGAATACCATGGCATAACTTAACTAGGACCCAAAACTACACTAACATGCTTCTCAACACTTCCTCAAACAACAATCATCCTCCATAATTAGTGCTAGCACGCCAATTCGGCCAAAACTACACTAACACTAACAAGTGATTCCAAAAATTCCTCTCCAAGTCCATAAACATCTCACATACCACAAAGCAACACTCCACAACATCTTAGAATATTCACTACTACTGCAACCACTTAAAACTCAAGAACACCTTCATTCTATCCAACCAGACATACTGGCATAGACATAAACTCACCAGAAAACCTTGCGGAAAACTTCAACACCTACAAATTCAAGGGAAATTAGATACAGACAGTATAATCACATTCCCAAATCTGCAACATCAAAATATTCACTATAGAGAAATGTGGAGCAATCTCATTTCTCCCAGACACCTTGTTTCACTAGACAAACATACTGTCAAACACATTTTTCATTGCAATATGATCTAGAACCTGGAACTATGGATATGACACCTCTGAACACCTCCAATCATATCTTCAACCATGAAGAAATTTGGAGCAAACTTGAACACACCTTTATCACATTGAACTCTATTTTATTCGAATTTTCTCAAAAGCACTTGGAAACCAAGTGAACCAACTTCATCAACAACATTACCAACCCCTCTGCAACACATCTTCAACATTTGCAACACCTCTCATCAACCACAACTCATGCAATAATCTCCACAAACTCACACAATTCAGGCTTCCAATAAATTTTGTAACTATACTAAAGTAGGACATTAATGACAACACCAAAAACATTATATTGACATAAACACCAAAACTCCAGGCTTCCAACAACTCCAATGCTAGGGGTTGACATCATCAACACTAGAAAAATTCCAACACTCTCTTCATACAAGGGGTTGACATCAATGACAACACCGAAATAACTCAAGCTTCCAACAATCTCCCCCTTTTTCATTGATGGAAACACCAACTTTCTAAAAAACCATCAACAATAAAAGAAACCAGTAGCAACTCTACAACAAACAGTACTCCCCTGAATGGGACAACTCTTACACTTCATACTCTCTCTTCATAGATTTCTTCTCTTGCAACCCCAACAACATCACCTACATTCCTCCTTTATTTATTTTCTCCTCATACTACTCTCTCCATGGTTTTTCAGCCACTCTAACTCTCTCCCTCTTTCACATCAGTGGAAAATGGCCATATACATCATCTTTTTCTCTCCCCCTTCGACAAAAATATAAAGGAAAACACCATATAACAACTATTTTTCTCTCCACTGCAATCACCTTTTTGTACTATCCCCCTTAGGGGCACATAATATTCTCTATCTGACTACACCAACCACTAACCACTACCTAATCCCCTTGAGAGGTAGCCTACAACATCAATCCAGGACCAAGAATGTATCTTGAAATGCTTCCCAAATAGATACACACACTTATGCATCTAGTTGAAAGGAGGGGCAATAACCCCTAACTTCTGCCAGATATAATCAAAAGTATCCTTTGGAAGAGCCTTTGTGAAAATATCTGCAACCCGATCCTTAGTAGGCACATACTCCAACTTCACCTCATTCTCTGCAACTTTCTCTCTCAAGAGGTGATACTGGATTGAGATATGTTTTTCTCTTGAATGCATTACTAAATTATTTGAAATATTTATTGCACTTGTATTGTCACACATGATAGAAATAGGTTCATCATATGAAACTTTGATATCCATAACACCTGTAAATAGCATGATGTTTCTGCATTATATTCTTCTTCTGCAGTAGATAATGATACTAAATCTTCCTTCTTACTCAACTATGAAACTAACTTGCTTCCAAGAAATAAAGTACCACCACTTGTACTTTTCCTATTACCTACACATCCAACCCAATTTACATCTGTATATGCACTCAAAGAGAAGCTTGTATCCTTAGGATACCACAAACCATAATCTGAAATGTCCTTCAAGTATTTGAATATCCTCTTCACTGTTGCAATGTGAGATTCTCTAGGATCTTCTTGAAATATAGCCACAAGATAAAATAAATGCATGATATATGGTCTAGTAATAGTAAGGTATAACAGTCCACCAATCATCGATATATACTTTCTCTTATCTATCTTAAGAGATTCATCATTCTTGTTCAACTTAAAACCAATAACCATAGGAGTACATGCTGGTTTAGAATCCTCCATTCCAAATTTCTTCAACATTTTCTTATGATATGAAAATACCTTTCTCTGATTGACTAGTCTACAACCCAAGGAATAGATTCATCTCCCCACACATTGACATCTCAAACTCTTGATGCATCTCTTCTGCAAACCCTTTTTACATACCTTCATTTCCTCCAAATATTATGTCATCAACATACACTACCACAATTAGGATTTTTTCTCTTTCAACTTTGAAATATAGATTACTATCTGTAGTACCTTTTATGAACCATATTTGTAACAAATACTTATCTAACCTTGCATGCCAAGCTCTAGGATCTTGCTTCAAAACATACAATGTTTCCTTCAATCTATAGACCATGCTTACATCTTTTGACAATTGAAAACCTTCTAGTTATTCAATGTATACCTCTTCTTCCAATTCACCATTCAAGAGTACAGACTTCAAATCCATCTAATATACTTTAAAATCTTTATGTGTTGCAAAAGATAAAAACATCCTAATTTCTTCCATTCTTGCAACTGAAGAAAAAGTTTCCTCAAAAAACATACCTTCAACCTGTGAGTAACCCTTACACACAAGTCTAGCCTTATTCCTGACAACTTTTCCATCTTGATTTAGCTTGTTCTGGAATACCCACTTAGTACCAATCACATTCTTGTTTTCTAGTCTTGGGACCAATTCCCAAGTCAAATTCTTCTCTATCTGTTCTCACTCTTCTTTCATTGATTTGATCCAATTTTCATCTTTCCATGCTTCAATCAATATTTTTGGTTCCACCTCTAAAAGTAAACAGAAATTTACTTGTTATTTTGTCATAGAAGATTTTCCCCTTGTCAGCACACCTTTACTCTTATCTGCAATAATCTAATCTTTATAATTATTCTTCTACACATACTTAGGAGTCTTAGGATTTTTTTACGGAGCTTCTTCCTCTTCAACTATCAACTCTTTTCCTTTATCTTCAACCTCTTCTTCTTCACTGTAGGGAGATTCATTAGATTCATATCATTCTATTAGTACTGAACTTTGATGTGATTTTTCATCCACTTTGACACTTGCACTTTCAACAATATTCTTCAACCTTTTGTTGTAGCACCGGTAGGCATTGCTTCTTATAGAGTATCCAAGGAAGATTCCTTCATGAGATCTTGCATCAAACTTTCCTAAGCTTTCTTCATCTCTTCTGATATAAAATTTTCTTCCAAAAAACTAAAATATTTCACTGTAGGAGGTTTTCCATACCATAACTCATAGGGAGTCTTTGAATTATTCAATCTTGTTTGACCTCTGTTGAGAATGCAGACTACAATATGAATAGCTTCTCTCCAATACACATCCAAAAGATTGGCTTCCTTCGTCATTGTCCTAGGTGCTTCTTGAACTATTCTATTTTTTCTTTCCACAACTCCATTCTATTGATGAGTTCTAGGGGTTGATAATGCCTTTTTATTCCATGATCTTCACAAAAATTATTAAACTCATTCAAAGTAAACTCGCCACCTCTATCATATTTCAAACATTTAAATTTTAAATTCATTTCATTCTCAACCATAGCCTTGAATGTTTTAAACTTATCTAGGGCTTCTAATTTTTCTTTGAGAAATGTTACCCAAGCCATTCTAGAATAATCATCAATTAATAACATGAAATACCTCCACATGAGCTTCTGGTTTTGGTAGGTCCACATAGATCTATATACACTAACTCCAAAGGACCTGTGGTAGAGTATTCTTTTGTCTTGAATCTTTTCTTTGTTTGCTTTCCAACTTGACATTCCTTGCAAATTGCATTGATAGGCTTTGTAATATTTGGAAAATCTCTCACAGCATCAGTACAACTAATCTTCACTAGGCTATCAAAATTAATGTTACCCATTCTTATATGTCATAGCCAACTTTCATTATTTTGAGACATAAGGAACTTTGCATCCCTACCTTTGAATTGATAGGTGTTACCTTCTATCCTTGTTCCAGTAGCAACCAGAGTGTCGAAGCTTCCTTTTCTAATTTCACAACCACCATTCTGAAACACAAGATTATATCCTCTACTACATATTTTTCTTACACTTAGAAGATTATGTTGAGACCCTTAAAATTAAAGAACATCATCTATTTATGCTTTCCATCAAAACTAATTGAACCTTTTCCATAAAACTTAGTAGATGTATCATGACCAAACTTAACAAGACCACCATCATACTTTTCAAGCTTAAAAAACTTACTCTTATCACCTAACATATGATTTGAGCATCCACTATCAGTGATCCAATAATTATTCTCCTCTCTAGCTTGAAAAGAAGTCAACATAGTTCCTTCAATGTTATGACCTATTTCTAGAGCACTTTCCTTAACACATCTATCAAGATTAGTAGAATTAGTTCCAAAATTTAGAGCCATGAATAAGTATTCATCACTTGATCCAGATAATCTAATTCTTCATCATCAGAAAAACCATTGTCCTTTTCAACATAATAACTATTTTTGACAAATTTACCCTTATGATCCCATTTTTTGTCATTATTAACTTTGATTAGGCATATAGAGGCATAATGACCTATCTTTCCTCAATTGAAACATTTGAAAGGTAGCTTACCTCTATATTTTCCAGTTCCCTTTTTCAATCTCCTCACAAAATTTTCTTCCACTTAATCAAGTGTAAGGAAAGCTTAGGTGCAGAACAAACTCTCCTAACACCAAAATCTCAGGGAAGAATGCAGATAGGACTTTAAAATTTTGCAATCACAGTTCATTAAGATACACTAGAAAAGAATAACAAAAAAGGGAAATAAAGACATACACAATTGGACACGAGATTTACGTGGGAAAACCCTTACGGGAGAAAAACCCACCACACCAAGAAAAGCCTCTTTGTATTACAGTAAAGAAAATTACATACAGAGATCAACTTCACTTCCTGATGTCAATTTTTATAGCAGCACATTACTGATCAATCTTGTACAGAATAGCTCTCAGAAAACATACAATGAATTCACTCAGATCAATCTTTGTTCCATTGAGCAACACTTCGTTATCTCACTCTATTCATCGTCATCAACCATTGCAGAGTGTAATCCATTTTCTTATGGTCTATTCGTTTTCCACACAAGAATTGTCGCAAATGTTCAACTGCTAACGGTTCACATTTCGCTTCTTTGATTTGTCCAAAATAGACCACATAGGATAGTCATTTAGTCAAAATGGTTCAACAGAATCGCATGTCGATGAGACACTAGACCGTGTCTCCCCAATGCCAAAATGCCCAATCACAGAACCATCAGTATGATCATCGCTATCGGCAACACCCTGAGAAGTCATATCGAATTCAAACCTATCGCCCAGACTCACTCTATCGGCAAGACAATCGCTATCGACGAGACATCATACCGAACACAAATCCATCAGCAAGAGGAATAGTATTGGCAAAAGTTCACACCGATCAGAAAATAGTTGGCAAGAAATGCTATCGCCAAGAGGTCATATCGAATGCACCAACCTGTCGGCGAGACCACATCCATCGGCAAGAGTTCTTACCAAATGCAAACCTGACCAAGTATCATCGGCCAGAGTTACACCAATGTCATTGACAATTCATGTCACCCCGACCAGTCTATCAGCAAGAGCAACACCATCAGCAAGAGGTTACACCAAAGTTCATCACGTGGAGATCCATCGGCAGTTCATAAAAAAATTTGTTGGCGAGACTAGCACTCTCGGCAAGAGTTCATACCGACTGCAAACCTGTCAACCAAGAGTCTCCCCGACAATCACCAAGAGCCAACCCATTGGTGAGACTAGTGCTATCAAAATGAGTCACTCTGAAGGTTCATACCGTCTCCCCGATGACATCCATCGCCAATGTGTAAAACCTCAGTGAGACATACTCTGTCGGAATGAGTCATTCTGAATGTTCATGCCTCTCCCTGATGCCACTCGTCGCCAAGAGTTTCCCCGATAACGAACTAGAACCAGTCCGTCGGCAAGAGATCTACCATGACGGAATGAGATGGAAAACTCACAGCAATGGCCATGTCTTGCTGATGACTCTCATCGGCAATACAGAACCAAAGTCTCAGCAACTTTTAATCTTTGAACACAGCTGCTAGTTAGTAAGACTTCCAGAGGGTCTCACTTATTTTTCTCTTTCAGGAGTTTCATGTCAGTAAGCTTGAGGCACATTTTCCAATAATCTCCCACTTGACGAAGATCTTACTGACACCTCCAGAGCACAACAAAACTACTAAAATTCATGGGCACTAAGGCCCATCGAACTGGCACACCAACTGAACTTGTTTGTGCTCATTAGCTTCGTCAATGCATCTGCAACATTTTCTAGAGTATCCACTTTTTCTAAAGAGACATTTCCATCCTCCACCATATCTCGTATAAAATGATACTGCACATCAATATGTTTCATCCTGGCATGGAAAGTAGGATTTTTTGCCAAACAAATAGCACTCTGACTATCACAGTAAATTGTAATTATCCCTGCATCAAACCCAATGTTAGAACACAAACGTTTTAACCAGATTGCTTCTTTACAAAGTAGTTTCTACTTATGTATTTTTCCTTTGTGTGGACAGTTAATATAGCTACTACTTACTCTATCCAAATGAATCGCACTCCACTATTCATCATGAAAATATATCCACCGTGATCTTCCGTTGTCACGTCCCTGCACCAACGGTAATCTACATACCCATGAATGTTGAGAGTCCTATGTGATTCAACCAAATTTCCATGGTAACAAAAAACATATTTTGAAGTCCCCTTCAAATATTTGAACACTCTTTTCATAGCATCCCAATGTGGCCTTCCAAGATTTTCCATAAACCAGCTAAGAACTCCGCACCGCTGGGGAAATGTCCGTCTTGTACATAACATTGCATACATTAACTGTTAACAAATTATATATAAGGCACTCGTCATGTCCTTCATCTCAAAAGAGGGATATTTTGGACAATTTTCAACAAATAGCTTCATTCCTTGTAAAACTAGAATAACTAGCTACTTGCAATTAATCATACAAAATCTCTCAAGAACAGTATTAATATACTTACTCTGACTGACCCAAATCTTTCTACTCTTCCTATCCTTGGTTATTTCCATTCCGTAATATACCTTCGTCGCACAAGATCTTTCATTTCGAACTTTGTAGACAACTAAGATTTCAGATCAAAAATTATTAACTTACTATTGCCTATGAACAACATATCATCAACATAGAGAGCAATAATAAGAACATGATCATTTTCAGCTTTGTAGTACACACAATGATCAGATTTTGATCTTTCAAATCCCAATGACAAAACAAAAGTGTCAAATTCTTGGTACCACATTCTAGGAGATTTTTTTAATCCATACAGAGATTTTTTCAACTTGCAAACTAGTTTTTGTTTACCTTTTTCCACAAAGTGCTTAGGTTGGGACATGTAAATTTCTTCTTCAAGGTCACCATGAAGAAATGTTGTCTTCACATCCATCTGTTCAATCTCTAAGTCATACGCTGTTGCAAGTGACAAAAGAAATCTGATAGACGTCAACTTAGCTACATGAGAAAAAATTTCTCCATAATCAATTTCCTCTACCTGGGAATACCCCTTCGCAACCAACCTTTCCTTATACTTTTCCACACTGCCATCCAGACCTATTTTCTTTTTAAATACCCATTTACAGCCAACATTTTTTCTGCCTTCAGGAAAGGGCACGAAACTCCAAGTATCATTCTTTTCTAATGATGCCATTTCTTCATTCATGGCTTCCAACCAAGAGTTTGAGTCAGACATTCTAAATGCTTCTTTCACAGTCCTAGGCTCATCAGTGCTAGAAATTCAAGCATAGGCACAAGTAGAATCTAACAAAGAAAACCCATACCTATCAGGTTGCTTTCTTTCACGTGTTGACCTCCTCACAGGTTGAGGCTGAGGTTGATCTTCTTCTTTAAAACTCTCAGAACTACTTGAGTTCTCCTCAGTTTTAGGTACATTTTGAATTTTCAATTCCTCTTTATCTGGTGTCGAAAAAATTTCAACTACATCCTTTTTATTTTCTGATTTTGTCTCTGACTACAGATCCAAAGTAGAAGGCTTCAGCTCATGAAAAATAACACTTCTATTGTATAGAACCTTCTCTGTATCGAGATTCCAAAGCTTGTATCATTTTATGCCAACACTATAACCAATA